>CM061541.1:219758215-220285715 GCA_030864215.1 Capsicum pubescens
TCTATGATGAAAATTGAAATTGTGAATATCACATTCTTACATTGTTATTTAAATTACTTATTTACATCCATTTTTAAATTTATTTACACATTATCCATATCCTATTTATTGAGAAAATTGAAGAAAATGTGTCTTTTAAGTCTTGAATAAATGAACCATTATTTTTATTAAATTATGCAAAAAAGTCATTTGTTGGGAGAACTTAAAAATCCTTATTGGCAGTATTGCTATTTTTTGTTTATTTTTACTTGTTTATTTGTTGTTGATGTTGTTGTCTGTGTTGGTGGTATTAGTGTTGCGACACGCGAAACATATGGTGGAAGATATTAAAATAGTTCTTCCAATAGATTCCCCATCTGGTACAACTAATGAATCAACTGTTGGAATAAATCCAAATAGGTCTTCTAACAAATGACCCATCTGTTGCAATAGACAGAGCACCTGTTGGAAGAAATTGAATCAGTATAAAGGCTGGTTTGATTTCTTCCAACAAATGACCCATATGTTA
This sequence comes from Capsicum pubescens, assembly GCA_030864215.1. Classification (NCBI taxonomy): domain Eukaryota; kingdom Viridiplantae; phylum Streptophyta; class Magnoliopsida; order Solanales; family Solanaceae; genus Capsicum; species Capsicum pubescens. The sequence continues at coordinate 219,758,724 of CM061541.1, forward strand.
AAACATGTCGGTCACCTGTTACAACGAATGGGTCACCCATTATAATAGATGGGTAATCTGTTGGAATTCTTATTGTAATGTGTTGTATTTATTGAATTTTGTGTTACCCTTTTTTAAAATTATACAGACATCAATTGTAATTTCTTTTTGTTTTTTTCTTGTATGTAGATAAAAGATAAGTGGATCAACATTTTCCCCAACAATATTTAAGGCTAGAGTAAATACGGGTTCAGAGAAATAAGCTGCTTGCAGATGGAACCACTTCATATGTGGGATGTATGTATTACTGATAATGTTAACATGAAAACACACATAGAGTACACTGCTTTTGTGAATGTTGTTTCTTACCAATTAGGCATTAATCATTAAAATAAGATATTGTATTTTACAGTTAATATTGATAGGTTTGAACTGATAAGGCTGAGGGACCAATTCGGTGGTGTCGATACCCTGTTACAATTTATTGATGGCTTTGCTAATATTTTTACGTCAAGTTTTAAGAAGGGAACAAGTGTTTGGTGGCAGTGTAAATATTCAATAGTAATTGGACTAATTTTAAGGGTTCGATGGACATTTGAAAGGCCTCCAAATCCTTGAAATGCTGAAAACAAGAATGTAAATCGATATAGTTATTGCCCTGGTCCAAATTTATTTGGTTGGGTTACTCGGGGTGATGATTATACAACAAAGGGTGTTTGGGAGAACATCCTCAAGGGAAATAGGAGGTGTTGAAGACTATATATCAACTTAGACCTTATTAAAAAAAACACAGGGTAGCAAGGAACGTGTAGCGAATCTAGTCTATGAAATTGACATAAAAATGAAAAAACTGAATGAGATGGAAAAATGAAAGTGTATCCAAAAATGAAAATCCATCACTCGTTGTTGTAAAGAAAAATGGTAAAGTGGACTGGAGCTATACACTTTGCTAGGTAACTATAACTAGTCAGCATGATTTGAATGATCACCTCCAAAGAAAGGAAAAGAAATAAAAGAAAGCAGTTTTGCAAGCACCAAGGGTTGGAAAGATGGACAGTCAGGAAAAAAACTTAAACCAATAACGCCTTAAGTAAAAATAAGGGATGAAGCGAAGGTGTCAATTTCTGAAGTTAAAATTGCATCCTAGGCCTTTGGGTTGTGTTTCTGATCAGGTCAACGGCAGTGGGGACAAAAAGGCATGGGATTTCTGCCCAACTTTAGACCTTTTTTATCCACTTCCATTGACGTGGTTATAAACCACAAATAGAAGACATGGGATGCAAGTTAGACTTCAGAAATTGATTCTTTGCCTTTCCTTATTTTTACTTCAATAGTTCTTGGTTTAAGTTTCATTCCTGACTGTAAAGCTTTCCAATCCTCGGTTCTCTCAAAGTTGTTTCCTTAGAGTTTTGTTCCTTTTTTTGTAGGTGATCATTCCATCCATGCTAACGAGTCACAGTTATCTAGCATAGTGTCCAGCTCTAGTTCACTTTACTATTTTTCTTTTTAACAACGACTGACGGATTTTCATTAGTGGATACACTTTTATATTTGCTGCTTATTCAATTTTTTCATCTTTCAACTCAATTTCATAGGCCAATTTTTTTAGAAGTTCCTTGCTTGCTACCCTGTGTTTCCTCTTTATTAAGATCTAAGATGATATAGTTTTCAACAACTCCCCCTTCCCACGTAGGTATACTCTTACAACACATTCTTCTATATAATCATCTGCTCGAGCAATCCATCCATATAAATTTGGACCAGGGGAATTTCTATTGGTTTTTCATTCTTGTTTGATGCACGGAGAGGCTTCAAAGGCTTTCTCAAAGTCCATTGCACCATTAAAATCTGTCTAATCATTATTGAATCTCTATACTGCCATGAAATATTGATTCTTTCATAAATTTTGACACATAAACATGAGCAAAACTGACATTAAATTGTAACAGGGAATCAACACCACCTTCTTGGAAAGCTTTGGCCTTATTAGTTAGAACCTATCAATCTTAACAATAAAATACAAGATTTTTCTTAAAGATCAATGCCTAATCAGTAAAAAACTACATTCACAAAATCATTGTACTTTATGTGTGTTGTCACAATAACTTGATCAGTAATACATAACTTTCATGCATGAAAGTTGATCTATCCATCTGTACACACCTTATTCTTTCTACCCCATCAATGTCAAATAGTGTTTAATCTTTAGTTCCCATCATGAAGTAGCTTAAATGTCAAAGGACTACATGCCTATCATGAAAAAACAAGTGCTACATATGTAATGCACCATGATCATTGTAATAGTAAACTTATTTTGTTGTTTGTTAGGGACTGATAATTTTAACTCATTGTTAGGGATGTAATTGTTAATATTTATTATATACAATAAGTTTTATTAACTTGGTCATAGATAAAAAGAGGTAAAACAGGAACTAAATAAGACAGACTACAAAAAATATTTTCAATAGATTACCCAGTTATTGTAACAGATGGACATTTGATGGAAGAACATACTACAGTTCATCAATTTGGATTGTGTTTAACTAAATAATGACCAATATGTTGCAACAAATGGGTAATCTGCTGGAAAAATTCAAAATCCTCTTCTTCCAACAAATGGCACGTCTGCTGCAACAGATCTGCTGGAAGAACACAATATAATTCTTTCCGTTGATTTGTGTTCTTCCAACAAATGACAAATTTGTTTCAACAGATGGTCCATCTGTTAGAAAAACTAACTAAAAATGGTTATTAATAAAAAAAAGGTTATTGAAAGGGTGAAAAGTCATGACTTAAATAAATAATAAAGTAATAAATGATAAACACAATTTAAAATCATAAAAAAATAGTTATTTAGTTTTAATAACTGATGTTAATATTAAATAGGTAAAAATTATGACTTTTCACCTTTTTTGTTTTTAAATCAATTTTTTTAATTTAAATAATCAAATAGTCACTAGTTTGAATTAATTAAGGGATATAATTATTAAAAAAGAGGTGAATAGTCTTGACTTTTTGTCTAACACATTCAAAATAGCTGATAATTAAATTCTCCATCTATTGCAACTGATGAATCAGATATTGGAAGATAGCAAAACAGCTCTCAACAGATTACCCATATGTTGCAATACATGGCTCATTTGTTGCACACATAGACTATTCGTTACAACTGATGGTAAATTTATTATGACAGATGGGTTATCTATTGCAACAGATGGTCCATTTATTGCAACAACTCAATACAAATAGTTAATATTAAAAGAAATTATTATTGAAAAGGTGAAAAGTCTTCGATTATGTTATTAAGAAAAATGCTTATTTAAATTTAAGAACTAATAAATATTAAAAATCTGAAAAGTCATGACTTTTAAAAATAATAAAAAAGTCACCAGTTTGATTTAATTAAGTCATGACATTTTACATTAATCAAAAAGTCGCTAGTTTGATTTAATTAAGACATATAATTAATAAAATGAGATGAATAGTCGTGACTTTTTGCTTAACACATTCAAGATCAATCCTCTATGAATAGGTTCATTCCTTACTTGTTCATTCTACTCCACTTTATTTACTTCTTGCATCTTGTCTTTTATATTACATCTTCAACCACTTCTCTTTAAAGAGAAAATTTCTTTTTCGTTGAGGTAATTTTTTTAAAATCTATCAGTTGGTAGTATACATTGTATTACATTCAGACTCATTTCTTTTCTTTAGTGTTTTGTATTTTTTTGTTAATGCATACGTGTTCTAGATATGACTGATTTGGTTTGGGATGTGGCGATTCTATGCGACACTATGCAAGAACTTCAAAGGCACGTTATTAAACTATAGTGGGAGTTGGGTTCCATTAGAAAAAGGATGGTGCATGATATTCGAAGGATGAGGAAGGCCCAGCTGCTGCCTATTGATGATTGGCCGGTTGACAACAACAACAACAACAACAATAATAATAATAATAATAATAATAATAATTAGGTTATGTTTTTTCTTTTACCTTATGTATTTTTTTTATTTATATAGGATTCTACCTAAGCCTGATGTATTTTGTTTTGTTTAGTTAAAAAATCAATGTTTAGTTGACTTTGACTTTATTTCTTGTTTAATTTTTATTCAGTTTATTTTTCTGCTTCACATGTCGAGGGTTGGAGGTAAGGATTGAGTGTTTGGCACAATTTTGAATCTGGTAGCCATCGTAAGAGTTTTGAGTTCTTCCAACAGATGGACCATATATTGAAATAGATTGGTCATCTATTCGAAGAACATAAACCAGTGTCAAGAACTTTATTGTGTTGTTCCAATAGATGGCCCATCTGTCGCAACAGATTTGTGATCTGTTGGATGAACACAATCCAAATTGATGATTTGTATTATGTTCTTCCAAAAGATCTGCTGCAACAGATGGTCTATGTTTTTTAAGAACACACTCCAGTTAAAAGTAATAACATTTACATTCACAACAATGAGTTAAAAATATCAAAGTCCATAACAAACAACAACACAAGTTTTACTATTACAATGATCATGGTGGATTACGATTCAAGCATTTAGTTCTTTTATGGCCATCATTCTTACATACGGAGCATTTGTTTTTTCTTGATGGAAATGATCTCCGACGCCACACCTCCTCTTATATTATTTTCTTTTCAATTTGATAGTGCTTGGGTCAATAGATGGAGGTGGTATTAATCTCTCCATAAGCTCTATAGGAACCCAAGATTCTTCAGGAGGCACCATATTAATATTCTCACTATATGCCATTATATATCTTTCCACCGAATAATATGGAGACGAGCACACAAAAATTTTATTTCTGTATTGTGCACCATATTGGACTCAAAGTGCTGCCATAGCATGTAGACAGGGTATTTTAAGTCAAAAAATCTACATGTACAAGATCGTATTTGAAGAATTAACCATGGAAACAGTACCATGACCATTGATATTGAACTTGTAATATGTTATTTGATGAGAAAATAACTTATTCCCTCAACTGATGTTCGTAGATATTTTTTTTTTGCTTCTAGAACAAATCTGTTTCTTGTGTTCGCGAACTGGATACACCTTTCATGAAATAATTTGGCATACTTCTTATATATTTTATCAAATAGCGCCATGATGGGAAATTCTCTTTGAAAACAAAATAATAAATTCACTGATTCAACTATGTTTGATGTCATAATATTATACCTATACAAAAAATACTTTGTACGACATCATAAAATATTACAAACTTATAACTCAAACAAGACATTAAATTTACAACAATGTACCTATTCACCAGACAAAATGCCCACCTCCATCTCTTGAACCTTACACGTTCGAGATGTTCTGCTGTCTTGGGTGAGATATCTCTTATTTGATTGAAATTGTCAAAAAGCTCAGCTACAACATATTCTTTAGCTGCTCTATAAAAAAGTGTCATGACCCTTTCGTTGTGAAAGTTGTTTCAAATATTATCTCCAAGATGCCCCATACAATAACCAAAGTGAGTTGAAGTGTAGAAAATTAAACCGATCTTTGGGATACTTGGATGCCTATCCAAAATAATACACAACCCTTTGGTATCTTTGCCACAACTTAGCATTTGTTTAATAAAATATCCATACGAGGCATGACATTCCTTGTTCACTACACAAAAAGCAAAAGTAAAGTTGTGAATCTCTACATCATGTGCCACCACCTCTAGCAAAAATCCTCTATACTTTCTCTTTAAGAAAGTCCATTCGATGGCTATGACTTTTCTCAACTGTTGAAATCCAAGAATTCAAGCATGATAGGATACAAAAAAGTACTTGAAGTTTCCATTGTCATCAACATGCAACATCATCTTACTTCTGATATTTGTGGACTCAAGCATGTAACGGTAGAAATCTAAGACTGCATACCCGTGCTTATGTGTCCCCCTAACCAAGTCCTTGGCAATCCCTATTGTAACGCCCTGAGAGTACACCCTGGGTGTCACACAATACTTATAGTCACGAGGGACCATAAGTTAACCCATGAGCTGGTACCTTCTGTGAGCACTGAATAATATAATCATAAATACGAAAGAATAACTGATATGCCAAAAGGTTTTAAAATCTTAATTATGATTCTGAAGAATATAGTTATCTGAGTCTGATAAAAACACTAGAATCTGAATAAATTGAATAATTAACTTTAGTGTCAGCTAAAATCTAAATACTGAATAACTGACTCTAATGTCTAAAATCCTCTAAACTGAATGACTAGGAGTTGATGGGACAGGCCCCAACTCCAACTAACCACTAGACTAAAAACATGAAATAAACCAATCTATCCTCGAATGATAAGGACTCACCACCGCTACTGCTGATATATCTGAAATGACTAAGTGCGGTCTGGGAATTGGACATCAGAACCTATGATATAATACATCATACCACAAGAAAAGGTATGCGATCAGTACTTTAAATGTACTGATATGCTAAATGAGGTAGGCAGATATCCATGGTTTCCTGATCCAGAATAATAAATTATCTGAATATATATATAAAGCATGGAGTACTGAATAGAGAGCTTGAAATCTGTAGATACTAGAAATATGTGAAATCTTTAAATACTGTGTATGCATAGAAGCCTGTAAATACTGAAGGTACATAAAATCTATAAATACTGGGGATGCACGACCAAGCATATAACATAAACTGAATAAAATTCTTAAAATTGAAATACTGAAATACTGATATCTGTATGCTTTAGTCAAACAACACTGAGACTTAGTCACAGGTCTGATTATTTGATTGAGACTATGGGATCTATTATCTAATCGACATGCCCAAATCTGAGCTAATTGGGGTCCAACCTGTAACCCCAGCTGGAAGGGTGTTAATACCATTCCATGATGTTGGGCGTGTTTATACCCCTAAGAACCATAATTTACCCATATTTTAGCTAAGTTTTGAGGATAAAATATATAATTCCTGCACTTTTAGTCCATTTTCCTTTAAGTGAGCTAACCTATGTGATTAGCATGTTTTCAGGTATTAATGATGAAGATTTCAGTACTTTGTGGACCTTTGGGCAGCAAAGGAAAACTTCATATAAGAGGGAAGGCATCTTTTGGAAGCTGTTGGACTGAATATGACGCATGGAGAATTTGTCCCGGGCAAAATTAGTATTTTTAAATACTTAGGGATGCAGCAGTAACTTAGTAGACAAGGATATTATAAAAACTCTATTGCTGAAATTTTCAGCAGCATTGATCAATTATCATTAGTCATTATTCAGTTTACAGATTCTATAAGTTTTGGACAGAGAAACACGACTCACACTTGGAAATGGCTAGAGAAAAAACGTTATTCTCTTTGTGACACTAAGATCACTTCCATCGCCAAGATTGTTCTAGGTTGTGGTATGATGATTATGTCTATTTTGATTTCCGTTGTATCCATGAGTAGCTAAACTTCTCTGTTAGGGTTATGGAAACCTTGTAAGATACTATTTATTGCTATGAGTTTGTGAATTCTTGATGTGTATGCTACTTATATCATTACTCTCTTCATTTTAATTAAATTCTCATGGTTGCAAACATAGAGAACATGCCATTATAGCATTAACTTGTTCGGGAAAAAAGTTACATGTTTGGAAAAGAGAGTGTGACAAGGAAATAGGGCTTCTAACCTCTATTTACATGTTAATGCCTTAACCGGATTAACTTCTTGGAGAATTTGTACCATTTGTTATACACTTTAGGCTCGGGAGAGCTAAAGTGAAATAAATCCTTGATGGTTGGGAAACACTTGGATTTAGAATTAGAATACGATTTTCCATAAGTGCATGCATGTCTAAATTCCGCGTTACTCATAGTTAATAGAGAAGTAGAAACTACAAGGTGGACATAACCCTAACTTATTATTCTCTGTGATTAACCTTTACTAAACAAATCATTCATTCGTTACTTTGATATTATTAATTCACGCCTAAATCAAAACCCCCCTTTTTCGTGGAATTTTCGACCAACAGTCTACTAACAATTGCAACACTTAGTGACCAAGTATTCCCTGTGGGATTCGACACCCAACCCAGTTGGGTTCTCTATTTGACAGTGACCGCTTACACTTTCTAACGAGAGCTGTAATTTGGGCGTTATCAAATTTTGGCGCCGCTTCCGGGGAATACGATTGTCAACTAAGTTTGTGATAGTTACTAGACCCTTTGGCCAAAGATTCTCGAATTTTACTTTTTGTTTGTTGTTTTTGTTTTGTTCAGGTTTGGTAGAGTGCATCCAAAATACACGAAGATCTGGTCAGCCATTATTACCCATAAATCCTGAACCACAACTTATTGGCAGAATGGATGCACAACATGACATTGAAAGAAGGGTTGCTCAACAGGAGCAGGCTAGGTTAGCTGCATTGGCAGCTACTCAAGTGCATCAACAGAATATTGATAACCCAGGTCGGGCAACAAATCCTGATGATGAGGACCTGGGTGATGATGAGTTATGTAATCCACAGCGTGCAGATAAGGTGGCAGCACCTGTGAACAGGAGAGATCGTCAAGCTAGAATGAGACCTGAACGTCGAGCTGTGCAGGCTCCTTTTGATGATGATGATGACGATTTAGATGGAGCTGGTGCCACAGGGGCTATTATTCCTCCTCCTTTGGCACCCAGAGCCAAGTTTAATATCACTAGCACCATGATCCAGCTGTTGCAACTCAAAGGGTTATTTGGTGGACTTGCAGGCGATGATTCGAATATGCATCTGATCAACTTTATCTCAACATGCAAGGCGTTTGACAATCCAGGGGTTGGACAGAATGCGATCCGGCTGCACTTATATCTATTGTCTCTATCTGGAGAGGCAACTCTATGGTTGAACGGGCTAACTCCTGACTCTATCACTAATTGGAGGCAACTGAAAGACGCTTTCCTAGAAAGATTCTTTCCGCCATCCAAGAGAGCACAATTACAAGATAAGATCAGTAACTTTGACAGTTTCCAACTGAAGCTCTCCACGAAACATGGGAAAGGTTCAAGAAGAAGCTTATGCGGTGCCCAAACCATCAGATGACCAATATCCACTTGATGGAAATATTATACAGGGCTTTGAACTCAGTGACTAAGCCAGTGGTTGATAATGCTGCGGGTGGGTCATTCATGGACCTTACTTTTATTAAGGCTGGTGATATGCTGGATCGTATGACAAAGCAAAGTAGAGCTTGGCATACCAGGGATTCTGAGGTAGCAAGCTCTACAGTATCTACTGGCATGACAGCAAAACAGAGGCGAAGAGAAGAGGAACGTGACCAATATATGGCTCACATGAAAACTCAGATGGACCTTCTTACCAAGCATTTATTATCAAGGAAGACAGAAATGGTCAAGGTTGTTGTATCGTAGGGAAGAGATGAATCCGATTCTAAAGAGGAAGTAAATTATTTAAATAATCAGGGTGGTTTCCGAGGCAATGCCCAAGGAAACCAAGGTCGAAACTATTATGAAAAATCTGGATTCAAGAATAAGACTGACAGGAGTGGTTTGTATGTTCCTCCTGGAAATCGTGAAGATGTTGCATCTGGATCTGGGAAGATGTCCATGGAGGACATGATGGCTAAGCTGTTGAAAGGAGTGGAGGCAACCAACACGGGAGTAACTGAGGTAAAGAATGATTTGTCCTCAATAAATCAATTGGTTGGTTTGCATTCTACTGCAATAAAACAGCTGGAACAACAACTGAGCCAACTTTCAGCGGCGTTCAATCAAAGAAATGCTGATACTTTACCTAGTGACACTGTGCAAAATCCAAGGAATGATGGATCATGTATGGCTATTACTACCAGGAGTGGTAAGGTGTTGGAAAATCCATCCAAAGGCAAACAAGTGGTTGACAATACAGAAAAGAATGTTATTGAAGCAGATTATGATGATTATGTAGAAGCTGAAAATCAAAATGAGAACGTTCATGACACTACACCTAGACGTCACCAGCCTGAAAAGATTGATAATCGGAAGCAAGATAAAAAGGAAGTGGTGGATAAAACTCTTCCCCTTCCACCACCACCTTTTCCTCAGAGACTGAAGAAGAAAGCTGATGACACCCGGTTCAGTAAATTCATGACTATGTTAAAGCAGCTAACTATTAATGTACCTTTGGTGGAGGCGCTGGAACAGATGCCTGGGTACGCCAAATTCATGAAGGACCTTTTGACAAAGAAGCGGGCAGCAAGCTATGAGCTGGCAGATAATGTTCATCATTGCAGTGCAATTGCCACGAGGTCTTTAGTACAGAAGAAGGCAGATCCTAGTGCTTTCACTATTCCTTGCACGGTTGGATCTATGGATTTTGCTAAGGCATTATGCGATTTGGGGGCTAGCATCAATTTGATGCCGCTATCCATTTATAGAAAGTTGGGGTTGGGCAATCCTACACCAACCAATATGCGGCTCGTGATGGCAGATAGGTCGGTAAAACGACCTGTTGGTATCTTATATGACGTATTGGTGAAGGTTTCTACCTTCATTTTTCCTGCAGACTTTGTTATTTTGGATTGTGAGGTAGATTCTGAAGTTCCCATAATCTTGGGGCATTCTTTCCTTGCAACAGGAAGTGTGCTTATTGATTTAAGAGTTAATGAGCTTTTATTTCGGATGAATGACGAAGTGGTCCGTTTTGATGTATGCAAATCAATGAAGCAACCAAATGATATGAATGTGTTTTCTATAGCTGATGTTTATTACGAGGATGCGAAAGAACTATCGTTAGAGAAGCAGCCTACTGTTGAGCCATTGGCTGCTGTGCTTTTGAACTCTGAGCGTGAGGATGTAGAAGATTATGAAGAAACTATTTGTGCTCTAATAGGAATAGGGTCCTATTCTCATGCTCCTAAGAAGCTGGACCTTGATCTTAAGAATCGACCGTTACCACCAGCGAAACCATCCATTGAAGAGCCACCAGTGCTAGAATTAAAAGAGCTACCCAGTCACCTAAAGTATGCATTCTTGGGAAATGGAAATACACTTCCGGTTATTGTTGCGGCTGATTTAGGTGAACAGCAAGTAGCGGCTCTCATCTCTGTTCTGAAGAGATACAAGAAAGCCATTGATTGGGCTATTGATGATATAATTGGTATTCCTCCTGGAATAGGTATGCACAAGATTCATCTCGAAGAAGATTGCATGCCCACAATTAAGCATCAGCGTCGTCTGAATCCATTCAGAAAATGATGCACCATATATCTCGATGAAGTCTAAGTAATCGAGATAACTATGTCGTGCCGCGATAATAAATCAAGCGCTATATGGGAGGCAACCCATCGTTTTTAATCATTTTATTTTATTAGGAGTTTGTTTTGTTAAATTAAAATCCAAAAAGAAGAGTCGAGCCACGACCAAAACTAACGCGTTTGGTGGGAGGCAACCCATCCTTCTAATCGTTTTTGTTGTTTTTGATTAAGTGTAGGTGCAAGACATACAAAGGAGGGGATTAGTCCCAAAATTTTGATTCGAAAGTGAGCCATGCTAAAGGTGGTAAGCTAGGAATGATGGAGCAAATGCTATCGGCTAGGCATTGCCTATGCTAATCTAGGCAATGGACAAGGCAATGCCTATGCTAATCTAGGAAATGGACAAGCCAATGCCTATGCCAAACTAGGCAATGGACAAGGCAAGGCCTATACCATTGCCTATGCTCACTGCCTCACATAGGCAACGGACAAGGCATTGCCTATGCAAATCTAGGCAATACCATAGGCGCCGCCTATGCAAATCTAGGCAATACCATAGGCGTCGCCTATGCAAATCTAGGCAATACCATAGGCACCGCCTATGCTATTGCCTATGCTCACTGTTTCAACTAGGCATTGACAAAGGCGCCGCCTATGCCCAACTAGGCATTGACAATGGCGCCGCCTATGCCCAACTAGGCATTGACAAAGGCGCCGCCTATGCTAAGCATAGGCAAAGCATTAGGCGCTGCCTACTTATACCTTTTTGTCTCCTAACCCGATTTTACATGGATCAAACCCGAACCATGGCTTAGGCTATAAATAGATCTTCACCATTAGAACTAAATGCAATTGTTTGCTCCATATAGGCGCCGCCCAAGCTTCCCCATTATCTCAAAATTTTTCTTTTTGCTCATCTAATTTTTCAAGCTCATCTTCCGAATCCATCATCATGTAAGTTATTCTTTTATATTCCGTAGTTGTGAAATGCTATGTTTATAATGATTTATTAGATTTTGAAGTGGTGTGGTGATTAGAATGTGGTTGGTTTCTTATGATACATCTAGTTGAGTGAAAGAATGTGTGTGGGTGTTCTTGACTTTGTTCCAACTTGTATTTGATTGTTATACACTTTCATAGTTTTATGAAGTCAAAATTGTGAAGTTAATACATAATCTTGTAAGTTGAAAGCTTGAATGTTTGAATGACTCGTTCGTCGAGATAAAGATCATGATTGACCACAAGCATGAGATGTGGTGATTATTTCTATGCATTAACTTGATACAATCTCTATGTGGTAGTCTTGTTCAAAAAGTGTGTTAATCCAATGAAATAACGTTGGAAAGGATAGTCAAGATTACATGAGAATATGACTGTGCTAAACATGTTGTTGGAACATATCGCCTAAATGTATGTCGATGAAGTCTGAGTAATCGACATCACGCACTTAATTAGTCTTGGCAAACAAATTATGTGTGGGGTGGTGCCATTACTGTTTTTCTTTCGATTGAATCTTCTGAGATGAAGCTAACATGACTCTATTGTGATCTCAGGTAGAATGGAACCGAAAGAACTACAAGGAGAAGAAAAAGTGTCCACCTCGTAGAAAGGTCAGAAAAGGGGAAGAAAAGATCAAGCTGAGTCCTCCTCTCTACAAATACCGCGACGCACTTTCAGGATAAAGTGGGTCCTAGAGGAGGAAGGAAAGGAGTGGTACAAGAACAACAAAGTGAAAAAATATGTTCACGTGGATTTGATGCAGAAGGAGAGTCTAGCAAAGAGAGAGCCCTACATTTTGGCTAAAATCATGGCACTAAATCTTGATTTCATTTTCTGAGATATGGGGGAATGCAATCTTGATCTAACGCGAGAGTTCTATGCCAATTGGTCCCCAAAGACTACCGGAAGTGAAGTGAAGATTCGGGGCCAAGTCTTGCAACTGAATGCAGAGTTTTTCAACTCTTTTCTGGGTCTTCCATCTATGGATCCATCACCGCTCAAGGAGCTTTATCACAGACCTCCCTACAGGGAAATCATACACACACTGTGCGGAACAAGGTCAATGGCACGGTGGATTCGTCACAAGGATAACGGTCAGCACAATACCTTCCCTTATGCTTCCTTGAACAGAGAAGCTCGTATATGGTTGAGGATAGTCAACTCTTGCCTAATTCCTGGGACACAGTACACAAAGATCACACGTGATAGAGTATGCTTGGTGTACGCGCTGATGACGAATATTCCCATCAACATTGGTGCGGTTATACGATCGGCAATGCGTAAGGCTAGGCTGCATAAAAGGTCCCATTTCAGCTTTTGCAATTTGTTGACTGCGATCTTAAGGAAGGAGCACATTGAAGAGGAACCTGCAGATCATAAACTTCCACACAACCCAAAGAAGGTTAATCTTACGAAAGTTAAAGAGACTGAAACTGGTCAAGGCATCAACCTTACCACTGCAGAGCGGCATGCTCGAGATGAAATCTTCTTTCGCCATCTATATGGCATGACGAGGTTTACCATGATGAGTGGGGGTCGTATTCCGACTGATGCAGAGCTCCAACAGTTGGACTATGACTACCCGATGAATGAGCATGCGCGGGCTATGTGTGGAGTAGGGGTACATTTTGAGGAACCTCTCGATGATGACGTGTCGACTGACGATGATCGCCGACTGCCAGACTCAGACGTGGAGGACAACTCTGATGACGACGACTCTGATGATGATTCCGACGCAGGGGGTATGACCCCAGACATAGAGGAGGAGTCCGACTAATCATGTTTTCCTTATTTATTTTCCACTGAGGGCAGTGTGTCCCGTTTAAGTGTGGGGTGCTGGTATTTGTATGTTGTATTGTACTTCTTTGCCTACAATTTATTCTTGTTCTTGTTTGTTAATTAGTCGTAATTAGTTATTAAATTCTAGATTTTTTTTTAGATTTTGCATGAAATTGTTCTGATAGACGGCATGGTAGTATAACAAGAGTTTGTGCTAAATCATTACTATTGAGACATTTAGGCTCTACGTGTGACTCACTGTATGATAATTGTGTGGTTTAATTCATTCATCTGTTGGGTCAAGAGTCTATACTGCTCCCAATAAAGTTGACCATGTGCCTTGTGTGTGTGAGGATATAGTATATTCTGTGTTGTTACTGATGCTAGAACTTGCCTGGTGTGTGTGTAAAGCGAAATAAAGAGTGTGAGTTTAGAAGATGATTTAGGCATTTCTTTGGCTGCCTGTAATTGTTTACCTTCTTTTTACCTACCTTTGTACATCATCCTAGTGAACCCCCTTTGAGCCTTTAGCTATTTTCTTTGACAGCCTCATATGTAACCTAATCTATTTTTTTTTCAAGACCATAATTTGATCCAAATTCCTAAGCGCTTTAAATTGTAGAGTCATGTGACAAAATAAGAGGAAATTGGTGACAATAATGTCTCAGAGTGTATTGGTGCTTGAAAATGTTGTGAAAAAGAGTGGCTATCATAGGGATGTTTAAAAAAAAAAAAAAAAAAAAAAAAATAGTTGTTTTAATGATTGAATAACAAATTGGGTGAAAAGGGGTTGGTAGATGAAAGGAAGGTAGAGTGGTTGTTAAGAGTTGGTGTATATGACATATAGTAGTGTATTAAAGCGCTTAGGGAACATAGTCACTATTTCTGGCCAAAATAGTCCTACCTGTCCCTTAGCCTACATTACAACCTGTAAAGACCTATTTGATCCTAAGCTTAGCATTCTGATATTAGTAGAGCATAACACTAAGGGCAAGCATATGGTCATCAGTTGCAATATAAGAATTCTTTATGAGAGTGAGAGCAAGGAGAGTCTTATACCCATGTTTCGAATAATGCAAAACTTTTGAGTGATTATGGGTGATATCTTGTGTGAGACACACATGGTTGATGATATTTGGGTAGTGTTATATGATTATTTGTGGCTTAACTTATGGATACGAATTAACCATCCTCACGAGTCTATGTTGGAGGTTGAATTGTTTCTAGGAGTGATCAAGAAACCTACTCTTTGTTAATGATTGTCGTGCATGTCTTGTTGAACATTTTGTGTTGCTACTATGAAATTCTAGTTAGATGTTTGCATGGACGTAATATTTTGTTCTAGGACGAACAAAGCTTTAAGTGTGGGGTGGTGATGTTGGGCGTGTTTATACCCCTAAGAACCATAATTTACCCATATTTTAGCTAAGTTTTGAGGATAAAATATATAATTCCTGCACTTTTAGTCCATTTTCCTTTAAGTGAGCTAACCTATGTGATTAGCATGTTTTCAGGTATTAATGATGAAGATTTCAGCACTTTGTGGACCTTTGGGCATCAAAGGAAAACTTCATATAAGAGGGAAGGCAGCTTTTGGAAGCTGTTGGACTGAATGTGACGCATGAAGAATTTGTCCCGGGAAAAATTAGTATTTCTAAATACTTAGGGATGCAGCAGTAACTTAGTAGACAAGGATATTATAAAAACCCTATTGCTGAATTTTTCAGCAGCATTGATCAATTATCATTAGTCATTATTCAGTTTACAGATTTTGTAAGTTTTGGACAGAGAAACACGGCTCACACTTGGAAACGGCTAGAGAAAAAACATTATTCTCTTTGTGACGCTAAGATCACTTCCATCGCCAAGATTGTTCTAGGTTGTGGTATGATGATTATGTCTATTTTGATTTCCGTCGTATCCATGAGTAGCTAAACTTCTCTGTTAGGGTTATGGAAACCTTGTAAGATACTATTTGTTGCTATGAGTTTGTGAATTCTTGATGTGTATGCTACTTATATCATTACTCTCTTCATTTTAATTAAATTCTCATGGTTGCAAACATAGAGAACATGCCATTATAGCATTAACTTGTTCGGGAGAAAAGTTACATGTTTGGAAAAGAGAGTGTGACAAGGAAATAGGGCTTTTAACCTCTATTTACATGTTAATGCCTTAACCAGATTAACTTCTTGGAGAATTTGTACCATTTGTTATACACTTTAGGCTCGGGAAAGCTAAAGTGAAATAAATCCTTGATGGTTGGGAAACACTTGGATTTAGAATTAGAATACGATTCTCTATAAGTGCATGCATGTCTAAATTCCGCGTTACTCATAGTTAATAGAGAAGTAGAAACTACAAGGTGGACATAACCCTAACTTATTATTCTCTGTGATTAACCTTTACTAAACAAATCATTCATTCGTTACTTTGATATTATTAATTCACGCCTAAATAAAAAAAAAACCTTTTCCGTGGAATTTTTGACCAACAGTCTACTAACAATTGCAACACTTAGTGACCAAGTATTCCCTGTGGGATTCGACACCCAACCCAGTTGGGTTCTATATTTGACAGCAACCGCTTACACTTTCTAACGAGAGTTGTAATTTGGGCGTTATCATTCCACAGGTACTAACACTGGCTGTGTGGATCCTCTATACTAATATACTATCCGAAGGACTAAGTATTTCAAGCCTAAACTGACGGGTGACCCCTGCGAGATAGTCAAGCCTAATCTGAGAGGTGACTCCTCATATCCTATGTTGTCTACATAGTTCTAGAGTATAGGGACTGTTACTAACGAAGTTTCTTGTATCATAAGTAAGCCACCATCCCTACACTCTCTTGATGCTAAATCCAACTCCCAACATAAAGACACTGAAATTCTAGACTGTTCAGAGTATAACTGACTTATATCTGACTGTCCTGAGAATGCTCAAGTATGTTCTGAAGACTATTCTATAATGTACTGAGACTAGACTAAGTAAACATCTATGATTTTTGGGTATTCAATACCCCCAGGAATCAAAAACAATAATAGTAAAATGACACTAAAGCTTGGAGGACAACGCATGAAGGCTTTTATTAAATCAATCACTCTTGTAGGCATTTTATCAAACAGTTGGAGTTCATGGTTCGATCAAATTTTAGGAATGTTATGGAACTTGTAGTAAATGCATTAATTCAACATGAATAATACTAAATCATGATTTAATTCAAGGAATGATAACATTAAAACAAGGAGAATTGAATAACAAAAATAATTTCATTGAAACATGGTATAAAATCATAGTTCATGGAGATTCATGGGTAAAATCTTAATTTAAAATCGAATAACTTAAAAAGATCACAATTTTGTAATTTTAATATGATACTGGGACTCCATGGATCAAAGTGTAAAACCCTGTAAAATTTCTGGCTTAATTTAGTCCATTAAGCTTGTTAAGGTGTCCCAAACTTAGAAAATTCTAGCTAAGTATTCAAAGATAGTTTATTTTTCGCCTTTGAAAGTTGGAAATCTCATTTTGTGACCTATACATCCATTAAATATTGATATTTTAGTTAATTCATGATCAGGAGAGTCAATAGGTTTTCCATGAAAAGTTTTGGATTTTTCGGACCTCATCTAGACCATGTTTGGAATCCCAAAACAGTAAACCAACGTGATCTTGGCGTGCTGCATCGACTATTGTGTTGGTTCATATTTTCCTCAGCTACCAGCATGCAATTCCAGTGGACTGGTATGATCTTGGTGCGAAACATTAGATATCGCATTGATTCCATCGACTTGCCGTGTCAATCTGTGTATCGATAGCCAAGTTATCAGTCATTAAAAGAAAACATTCTTGGGGGTATTTGGATATTTTTCCCTTGACCCTCATCCCCTAAAACACAAAATTTAATACCCTAGAGAGAAAATAAACTCTTTCTTTCTCAATTTCTCTCAAGAACAAGTCTTAGGATTTTTAATTTCAAATCAAGAACTCAAGATTTCCTCCATTAACTTCCAGAAATTCTTCAACAAAGGTATGTAAAGTGTTCATCCAAGGGTCCCTTCCACCATTGGATTTCAAGAAACTTCATTTAAAAGCATGAATTTTGACTTCCATGTTGTGGGTTTGAATGTAATCATGTTGATATTATGGTATGTATTTCAAATTGAAATCTTTATGTATTTATTGACTTTATGATAGCATGTAAGTTGAATTTTTATTCTCTTATATGGAAACCCTTGAATTATGAAGTCATAATGTATTAGCATTGTTGTTCATGCCAAAGTATAAAGCTACGCCGACCATGTGTTTGAAAAAAAATGCTAAGTTGAGATTATGGTGCTTTTATGATCCATTAGTGGTCTGAATGATGAACTTATGCTACACCCACATGTTTACAATATCTTACATGCTAAAGTTATACCTTGTGCGTGTTTGATGGAATGCTCAGGAGATTGGTTTAATGAAATTATGATGTGTTAGCATGCATTCCTAATCATATGCAAGTTCATGACTTTCAAGTGATTGATGAAATGCTTCATAGATTGCATTAAGAGTTATTGACTATTGTCAAGTATTCAAGAATTGTCATGTCTTATTACTTTCATGCTATCGAGTCCTAGGGGTATCTAATACCCAGTTATTTAGTTGTGTTCCTAGAGCCACTGTCAGTTACAGAACAGTCTCAGTCATGTCACGATCAGTAGTACTCTAGTTCAGTTACAGAACTTAGGAAAACTCAGTAAACTCAGTATTAATCCAGTCTCATTCAGTATCCAGTTAAGTCCTCAGTAAACTCACTCAGTTAACAGAAATCAGTAGTATTCTATCAGTCAATGAAACTCATTAAAATCAGTTCATCTCAGTAAATTAGTACAATCAATAATAATAGCTCAGTCACTCCTAGTATGAACTTGGAAACCAGTCCAATGTCTATTTAGTTAGGAGTAGGATTCAGCACCGAGATAACCCAAGGATGGGTCCTCAACTGTTAGCAGAAGGTGTGATCCTTAGAAGAAGTCCTTGCGTTATAGAACTACGTAGACATCATAGGTTGAGACATCAAAACCTTCTAGATAAGTGTTGATGAGGTGGATTAACCTGTCATTTGAGGGTCCCACCATTCTCAGTTGAGTACCTTCTAGATGAGAGTATCTCTTCAGTATCTTTACCCATGGCATGGTACTGACACCCTCCTAACTGGGGTTACAAGTTGGACCTAAAATCTATTCAGAAAAGGGGCATGTTGGTTAGATGATCACCTCACATAGTCTCAGTCTCAGTCTTCAGTAAAGTACTCAGATGGTTGTATTGATTTCAGGACTGTCAGACACATTGACTACACTCAGTATGGAATTCAGCTAGTTCTACCAGAATCAGGACTGTTAGGCACAGTCACTTAGTCTACAATATATCAGTTAACAGTTACATCAGTTAATCAATATTCAAACTTAGTATTCAGTATTATCATAATTTTATTCACAGTTCATGTATTCATGCATATACTCTCATTCAGTCATACGTATGTTATTAAGTTGTTATTGTTCATGCATATGAACCCTTGCATTTAACCATACCTCACTTTACGTACCAGTACATTCACAAATACCGACACATACTTTTCTTTTGCGCTATGGTGTTTTATACCATTGGTTCAGACACACGGTCCCTAGAGCATTCGTAGAGGTTCAAACGTTCAGCAGACAGAGTAGTGTTGAGTCCTCATAATTTGAGGACATATTTATCCATTGAGTATTTAGTATATTTTTGTAATCGGAGTTAGTTGGGGATATGTCCCATCATCTCCACAGTTCAGACAGTTTTAGAGGCTTTTCATACTAGATGCTCATACAGTAGTATTCAGTATTTTAGATTCTGATGTTTTATCAGATTTTATCATTTCTCTTTATCAGTATTATAGTTTTGAAACTTATGGCATTTTAGCCTATTTTTCCTCATTATACAGTATTATTACTCAATTATTGCAGCAGGTACCAGTCATAGGTTAGCTTGTGGTCCTTCGAGATTATGAGCACCGTGTAGCATTCGGGGTACCAGACTCGGGGTGTTACAAACTTGGTATCGGAGCCTAAGGTTCAATAGAGTCATAGAAAGTCTGAAAACCACATCTAGTAGAGTCTTATGCATGGTTGTGTAGCATGCCATACTTATGAGCAGGAGGCTACTAGATATTTCAAAAACAGTTTCCCTTCTTTCAGTATTCATGTTGTGCGAGTGATCATGAGCTCCAGTTAAACTATCTTTCTAATCCAAGTTTCTCTTCCACTTATAAAAAAACTTCTAAAGTGGACTCAGGGAAGAGTAACGAGAGATCATCCAGCCCCTCAGTCTGACCAACCTAATCATTTGGGTGAATATGTCTCCCATGCTGAGTTCAAAGCAGATTTCACCACCCTAGCTCATTCGGTTGCTTCTCACAATAAACGTACAGCTGCCGTTCCAGCCAACCCAGTGGCCAATGCTTTAGCATCCAGGATTTGGGACTTCACCCGAATGAACCCTCCGTCTTTCACTGGGTCTAAGTAAAATGAGGACCCTCAGGAATTCCTTGATCAGGTTCAGAAGGTTACAAATATTATAGGGGTGACAGCTAGTAAGAGTGCTGAGTTAGATACATATCAGTTATAGGATGTGTCTCACAATTAGTTTAAATAGTGGAAGGCAGAGAAAGCAATAGATGCAGGGCCCATTGAGTGGGAGGAGTTTGCCACTTCTTTTCTAGATAGATTCTTTCCCCTAGAGCTGAGAGAAGCTAAGGTGTTAGAGTTTATTAATCTAAAGTAGGGAAATATGACAGTGAAAGAGTATTCTATCAAGTTTACTCAATTAGCTAGATATGCTCCTCATGTGGTGGCAGATAGCAAATTCGAATGAGCAAGTTTATGTCTGGAGTGAATAATAGTGTGGTCAAAGAGTGCAGGACCGCATTGTTGATCAGTGAGATGGACTTGTCTATACTCATGATCCATGCTTAGAAGATAGAGGATCAAAAGAATAAGGAGAGAGAAAAGTAGAATAAGAGAGCTAGAATGGGTAGTTTTTAGTTTGCTCAGCCTAAGTCAGAGGGTGGAAACCATTCTCAGTTCTGCTCAAAATCTTTAGTTCCAGCTCCATCCTCAGCCAGTGCTCTAGTACCAAAATTTAGAGACGGTAATTAAGATAGGGCTCGGGGCTCTAAGTTTCAAGGTAGTGTCAGCAGTTCTCAAACCAATCCTCTTTGTCAGACTTATGGCAAGAACCATTAGGGTATTTGTAGAGCTGGCAGTGATGTTTGTTTTGGATATGGCAAGCAAGGCCACAGAGTCAGAGATTGTCCCCAGTTAGGTTCTCAGGGTTAGCGTAATCGTCCCCCAGCTCAGTTCGGTCGCTCAAATCAGCAGGGTACCTCATCCATTGCCACCAGTGGGCCACGCCCAAACAGACTCTATTCTCTTCAGTCTCAATAAAAACAGGAAAATTCTCCTGATGTGGTCACTGGTACATTACAGATCTTTCATATTCATATTTATTCCTTGCTAGATCCAGGAGCCTCCTTGTCTTTTGTTACTCCTTATATAGCATGTGATTTTAGAGTTAGTCCTGAAATTCTAGCAGAGCCTTTCCCAGTATCTACCCCAGTGGGTAAATCAATCATAGCCCAGCAGGTATACAGGAAATGTCCTATTATGATATCTCAGAAATTCACTTCAGCAGACTTAGTCAAATTAGAGATGACCAATTTTGATGTCATTCTCGGCATAGATTGGCTTTATTCCTGTTATGCCTTAATCCTAGAGTGGAGAGGTAGTACTTCATCCTTTAATTTTTAGCTTGTTTCCTACCTAAGGGCAAGGAAAATGATATCTAAGAGATGTGTCTATCATCTTGTGTGAGTCAGAGACTATAGTTCAGAAACTCCCAGTCTTGAGTCAATTCTAGTGGTGAATGAATATTCTGATATGCTTCCAGAAGATCTTCTCGGAGTTCCTCTTGAAAGGGAAATTGATTTCAAAATAGAACTTCTTCCGGAAACTCAGCCCAAATTTATTTCTCCATACAGAATTGTACCTGCAAAACTCAGAGAATTGAAAGAACAGTTGAAGGATCTCTTAGACAAGGGATTCATCAGACCCAGTGTTTCCCCATGGTGTACGCAAGTTTTATTCATGCGTAAGAAAGACGGTTCTCTCAGAATGTGCATAGACTACTATCAGCTTAATAAGGTCACAGTCAAGAACAAGTATCCCCTTTCCAAAATCGATAACTTATTTGACCAACTTCATGGAGCCAGTTACTTCTCTAAGATAAACCTCAGATCAGGCTATCATCAGCTCAAATTCAGAGAATCTGACATCCCGAAAACAATTTTCAGAACTCAGTATGGTCACTTCGAATTCTTAATCATGTCCTTTGGTCTTACCAATGCCCCTAAAGCCTTCATGGACTTGATGAACCGTGTGTTCAAGAAGTACTTAGATATGTTCGTCATAGTCTTTATAGATGAGATTCTTTTTTACTCCCGCAGTGGACATGATCATGCAGACCATCTCAGTATAATATTACAGACTCTCAGAAAACATCAGTTGTTCGCCAAATTCAGTATGTGCGAACTTTGGATAAGGTCAGTAGCATTGCTTGGTCATATCATCTCTGTGATGGCATTAGGGTTGATCCCCATAAGACGAAAGCGGTGAGAAACTTGCCTAGACCTATCTCTCCATCAGATATCAGGAGTTTCTTGGGTTTGACTGGCTATTACAGGCGGTTTGTTGAGGGATTTTTGTCTATTGCATCCCCTATGTCCATATTGACTCAGGAGAAAGTCAAATTTCAGTGGTCAAATTCATGAAAAAAGAGTCAGTCAGAGATAGAGATCCCAGTTTAATCAAGTTAAAAGAGTCAGCCAAAGATCAAAAGGTGGTGGTTTTCTCCCAAGAGGGATATGGTGTATTGCATTGTCAGGGTCATCTGTGTGTGCCAGGTGTAGATGACTTGAGGCAGTGAATTCTTGTAGAAGCGCATAGTGTGCGCTAGTCTATTCATCCAGGGGCCACTAAGATGTAACGTGATTTGTGGGAGATCTATTGGTGGAGTGGGATAAAGAGAGATATTGCAGAGTTTGTGGCTAAGTGGTCAACATGTCAGCAGGTTAATATTGAGCATCAGAAGCCTAGTGGGTCTATGCAAGAGTTTAGTATTCCCACCTGGAAATTGGAAGATGAGAACCTGGACTTTGTGATGGTTTTTCCTCGTACTCATCGTCAGCATGATTCAGTTTGGGTCATTGTAGATAGGATTACCAGATAGGCTCCATTCTTTCCAGTTCATACCTCTTATTCAGTCGAGGACTATGCTAAACTCTATATCATGGAATTTTTCATATTTTATGGTATTCCATTATCTATTATCTCAAATAGAGGTACCCAATTTTAATACCCCGCAAAGTCGTCTTCCAGTCTGAGCCTTAGAGCATATTCAGTAAAGTGGAAATCCGAGTCTAAAAGTTTCAAAAATATATTCCCAAGTATGAAATACTTTGAATTGTGTGGAATTCCCAATTATATCATTGAATAAGCTTTCCATCGACACCAAATTCGCCCAAATCGGACACTCGGGTGAAGAGTTAGAGCCATTTTAGTGAGACATTATGCCACCTGGAACCTTAGCGCGTCGCGGAGCCAGCCAAAATGGCAATCGTTAAAACCCAGTGAGCCTCTACGATTCCACCGAAATTCGGTATAGTTTCAGTTCTCAATCAAAGGGACAATGCAATTTCCACCGTGTCGCGCCGTCATGCAGTTTCCCAATTGTCCATTTTCCAGTGAGCTGGCACGATTATGGTACGTCACGCCAGCATGTAAAATCGGGATTTTTCAACTTAATTCCGAGGGCTTTTGGGTATTTTCCCCTTTCCCCTAGCCTCTGTAAATACCCAGCCAAGGGATCTCAGCCTCATTTTTCTCTTCTTCCACCAAAAATTAGGGTATCCAAAAAATTAAAATCTCCTCTCTTCTTCAAGCAAAAATCAAGAAAGATCTAGAGAAATTAAGAATCTCTCCAAAGGCCTTTAAGAAAATAGATTCCCCAAGGTATGTAGATGTTGATTCTTGGGTCCTTTTCATCCAAGAAGATCAAGAACCCTTTTTAAAACTTCAAGATTTTTATGTTTATGAGATTCCATGGTTTGTATATGTTGAAATTGTTGTTCCTTGTGTTGTTGAGTTTTGATTCATGTTTGTGTACAAGATTTATGAGCTTTGACCCTAGTATGTGGAAATTATGTGATGTGTTCATGGCATTTAGTTATAGAAATGGTTGAATAAGCGAAGCATATCTCCCATAGGTTTGATAAAGAGATTAGGTGAAGCATAAGGGCCATTGTAGTATGTTGAAGATGAAACCCCAAATTATGAGTTAGTTTATGCATGCCTAGTGTTTGATAAAATGCCCAAGTGGATGAATTATTCCATGATAGTAGGAAATCCCCAAATAAGTATGAACTCGTGCATGTCTAGTGTTTGTTGAAGGACCTTAGTGAACAAGTGGAGATGTGATGGTAGTAAATTCCCTAATTATGTTCTCTTTGATATATGCTAAGATTTTTACACATGCCAAGTGGTTAGCAAGTAAGTTGAGACATGATAGTATGAAGTTTTCCCCTAATCATGTGATGTCTAAATACATGTCAAAACTGATTTAGGTGTGAAGTACTTGAGGTAAGACCTTGTTGAATGGAGTATGATCTAGTAGCGTTTTTTCCCTATGCTATTATATGTTTATGATCCCTAAATGCTTGAGGTGATGCCTTGATGATTGTGATGATTATGATGAATGAATGGTTGTGATGATGGAGGAATGATTATGCTTTATTTTATGTTATCGAGTCCTGGGGGTATTTATACCCGACAATTTAGCTATTGTCTAGAGCCCATGTCAGTTTTACGATAATTCCAATCGAGCCATGATTCTTAGAACTCAGTGAGCTATAGAACTCTATATCCTAAGACAATTGCAGAACGTAAGAAAGCTCAGAAATCTCGGTAATCTTTGTAATCTCTGTATCGCTAGTAATCTAGCCTCATTTCTATAATTAGCTCAGATCCAATAGTATGAAAGTTTTCAATTCTAATCTAGGAAGCGACTGAATAATCTATTCAAGCTCTATATCATCAGTTAGATAACGTAATTCAATACCATTTCCGCCAGATACGGAACTGAGGGATCTCAGCATAGCTCAGTTAGATCTTTAGATAAACATGATTAGTATCAGATTTAGTTCAGTTGTGTTTAGTTAAGAATTCAGTTAGAGTCTTTTAGTTGAGAGTAGAAACTAGCACCGAGTGAGGGAAGGGATGGCGGCTCCTCCCGTCAGTGAGGGAGAGAGGCTGAAATCGTTAGTAGCAATCCTTGACCTCCAAAATTATGTAACCAGCGTAGGATATAGGAGTCACCATAAGAAAAAGGTTTTCACCTCCAGAGAGAGAGTATTTGACTATTATATTGCCTTAGGTCAACTGCCTGGTAAGGGTCATCCATCAGAGAGGATTGACCAGAGATATGTCTTTACCCGTGGCATGGTATTGACACCCTTCCAACTAGGGTTACAGGTTGGACCCCACCTGTGGTAGGTTGGGGAATATCGGTTAAGTAACTACTTCCCACAGTTTCAGTTACAGTCTCAGTTTCAGTATCAATCTTCAGAAATCAGGACTGTCAGATACAGTCATCTATTATTATGAGGAACTCAAATAGTTCCATTGATTCATGGACCATCCCATTAGATAGGCTTGGTCTCATATACAATTATTTGATATCATATTCAGAGATATTCCACCAAATAGGCTTGATTCACAGTCTCAGATTCTATTGAGTATCCTTGTTATCAGATTCATATATATTCATGTTTCTTATCATTGACAATAGTTTCTGAAATCATCCGTTAGAGCGGTTGATCTCAAATCCTGTCAGACAAAAGTAGTAAAGCTCAGAATTTAATCCTTTATATAAGTTCATCCTGATCCTCAATTATCAGTATCAGATGAATCAGTGATTCAGTATCTCAGTTGTAGTAGTGAGTTTAGTTTGCGGTAAAGTGGTATCCAAGTTCAGTATCTACAGTTTTGATGATTATGATTATCGTCTGTGCATTCATGTATGTGTTCTCGTGCCATATTTTCTTGATTATTCAGTTTTTATATTGTGTACACATGACCCTTTGCATTTAGCCTTACCTCATCTACATACTCAGTACATTCCTGTACTGACGCATTTGCGCTATGGTGTTTTATTTGGCACCATAGGCTCAGAGGCACAGGACCCAAAGTTTCTTCAGTAGTTTAGTCCCAGTCAGCATCAGTAGTCATAGCAGTGAATCCTCTTCTTTCGAGGATGAATCTTAGTTTACTATTTTGCATCAGACTTTGTTTATATTATAAGTTAACAGAGTTAGTTGGGGATATGTCCCATCAACTCCACTGTTCAGACAGTTTAGAGGCTTTTCATAAAGATGTCAGATGTATTAGTAAGAAGATGAATAAGTGGAAGAAGAGGAATAGAGGTGAGCAGCAGATACCTTTTAGTATTCTAAGCCCCTTTGTTGATTCGGCCTATTTCCCTAGACGTAGAGCTTGGTACTTTCCATTTCATGATTGTATTCTAGGATGAGCACAACATCCTTATACACCCATTTCACATCTTAGGCCTTGCTGGTGTAAAAGGCAGCTCAGTTTTCTGTATTTTGAGTATTCATAGATGTGTTGAACCTTATGGCTAGTTTTCGTATTTATTTCAGATATTATGTAGTGTACAGCTATAGATATTAGTAAAGGGTTATTTTTTGGTCCTTCGGGTCCATAAGCACCGGGTAACGTCTCGGGATAGGATCTCGGGTCGTTACACCAGTTCACCTCTTATTTCTGGAAGGCTTTCCTAAAAGGTCTTGGTACCCGAGTTCATCTCAGTATAGCCTTTCATCATCAAACTGATGGTCAAGTAGAAAGGACCATTCAGAATTTTAAAGATATGTTGCGAGCGTGTGGGATAGATTTTAAAGGTAGTTGGGACGACCACTTGCCTTTGATTGAGTTCACATACAATAACAGCTATCATTCTAGCATTTAGATGGCTCTATTTGAAGCTGTCCATAGTAGGAGATGTAGATCTCTAATCACTTGGTTTGAAGTGGGTGAGGCCATAGTTGTAGGGCCTGACCTAGTATTCGATACCTTAGAAAAGGTTTAGTTGATCAGAGAAAGGCTTAAGATAGCTCAGAGCAGACAAAAGTCGTATGAAAATGTGCAAAGAAAAGATATCAAGTTATAGATTGATGATTATATGTATTTGAAAATCTATCCCATGAAGGAAGTGAAGAGGTTCGGCAAGAAGGGAAAGCTCAGTGCCCGATATGTCGGTCCCTTCAATGTTCTCAGTCATTTTGGCAAAGTAGCTTTTGAGCTTGAATTGCATTTAGATCTAGCTTCAGTCAATCCAGTGTTTCATGTCTCCTTGCTAAAGAAGTACATAGGTAACCCAGCAGTTGTAGTCCCTCTAGAGGCATAGATATTTAGAACAACCTCTCCTTCGAAGAGATTCCAGTCAAAATCCTTGACTATCAGACTAGCAGATTGAGGAACAAAAAAGTTCCTCTATTCAAAAATCTTTGGCAGAATAAGTCCGTTGAGGGAGCTACTTGGGAAGAAGAAGAATACATGCGATGAAGTATCCTCACCTCTTCTCCAAAAACTCAAAATCAACCCAAGGTAATAGTTTACCCTAAGCTTATTCAGTTTCATGTTCAGATTTCAGTTACAAACTTGGTATCAAATACCAATGCATGTTCAATCATATGTTCATGAGTCAGTTATGTCATGTATTCATGCATCAGATATGCATGATCAGTAAGAGAAAACTCAGCTTATCAGTACTAGTAGTCATGCATTCATGAATCAGCTCGGTTATGTACTCATGCATCAAATATACATATTTAGTGTGATAATTCAGTATATAGGTAATATCAGTCTTATAATCATGTTCCAGATATTCATGTCTAGTAAGTAGATTCAGCGTACTAGTACTCTCAGTACAGTCTGTCCCATTAGAGGACGAAGTTCCTACGGGGGAGATATTGTAAGACCCTGCAAAATTTCTAGCTTAATTCAGTCCTTTAAGCTTGCTAAGGGGTCCCAGACTTAAAAAATTCTAGCTAAGTATTCAGACTTAGTTTATTTTTGGACTTCAAAAGTTGGACATCTAATTTTGTGACCTATATGTTCGTTAAATATTGATATTTTAGTTAATTCATGATCAAGAGGGTCAATAGGTATTCCCAGACGAGTTTCAGATTTTTTGGACCTCATTTAGACCATGTTTGGAATCCCAAATTAGTGAACCAACGTGATCTTGGAGCACCGCATTGAATATTGTGTTGGTTAATATTTCCCTAGCTACCAGCAGACAATTCTAGTGGACCGATGCGATTTTGGCGTGACACGTTGATCTGCGCATTGGTAGCCCAGTTATCAGTCATTAAAAGACCGTATTCTGGGGGGTATTTGGGTTTTTTTCCCTCGCCCTCAGCCCCCAAAACACAAAATTTAATACCCTAGAGATCAAATAAACTTTTTTTTCTCAATTTATCACAAGAACAAGCCTTAGGGTTTTTAATTTCAAATCAAGAACTCAAGATTTCCTCCATTACTTCCAGAAATTCTTCAACAATGGTATGTACAGTGTTTATCCTAGGGTCCCTTCCACACTTGGAGTTCAAGAAACTTCTTTTAAAAGAATGAATTGTGATTTTCATGTTGTAGGTTTGAATGTAATCATGTTGATGTTATGGTATGTGTTCCAAGTTGAAATCTTTATGTATTTATTGAATTTATGATAGCATGTAAGTTGAATTTTGATTTCTTATATGGAAACCCTTTAATTATGAAGTCATGATGTATTAGCATTGTTGTTCATGCCAAAGTATAAAGCCACGCCGACCATGTGTTTGAAAAAAAAATGCTAAGTTGAGATTATGGTGCTTTTATGATCCATTGGTGGTCTAAATGATGAACTTATGCTACACCCACATGTTTACAATGTCCTCCATGCTAAAGCTATACCTTTTGTGTGTTTGATGGAATGCTCAGGAGATTGGTTTAATGAAATTATGATATGTTAGCGTGCATTCCTAATCGTGTGCAAGTTAATGACTTTCAAATGATTGATTAAATGCCTCATAGATTGTATTCTGAGTTGTTAACTATTGACAAGTATTCAAGAATTGTCATGTCTTATTACTTTCATGCTATCGAGTCCTGGGGGTATATAATACCCGATAATTTAGTTGTGTGCCTAGAGCTAGTGTCAGTTACAGAACAATTTGAGTAATGTCACAATCAGTAGTACTCTAGTTCAGTTACAGAACTAAGGAAAACTAAGTAAACTCATTATCAATCCAGTGTCATTCAGTATTTAGTTCAGTCCTCAGTAAACTCAGTCAGTTAATAAAATTCAGTAGTATTCCATCAGTCAATGAAACTCAGTAAACTCAGTTCAGCTAAGTAAATCAGTACAATCAGTAACAGCTCAGTAACACCTAGTATGAACTAGGAAACCAGTCCAGTGTCTATTTAGTTGGGAGTAGGATTTAGCACCAAGTGAACCCAAGGATGGGGACTTACCTGTTAGTAGAGGGTGTGATCCTTAGAAGCTATCCTTGCATTCCAGAACTACATAGCCAACGTAGGTTGATACATTAAAACCTACTAGATGAGGGTTGATAAGATGGCTTAACCTGTCAGTTGAGGGTCCCACCATTCTCATTTGAGTGCCTGCTAGATGAGGGTATCTTTTCAGTGTCTTTACCCATGGCACGGTATTGAAACCCTCCCAACTGGGGTTACAGGTTGGACCCCAAATCTAATCAGAAAAGGGGGCATGTCGGTTAGATAATTACCTTCCACATTCTCAGTCTCAGTCTTCAGTAAATAACTTAGATAGTTCTACAGATTTCAAGAATGTTAGATACATTCACTTAGCTCAGTGCGGAACTCAGCTAGTTTCAACAGAATTGGGACTGTCAGACACAGCCACTTAGTAAATAGTATATCAGTTATTAGTTACATCATTTAATTAGTATTTAGACTCAGTATTCAGTATTATCACAATTTCAGTTATAGTTCACGTATTCATGTATGTACTCCTATTCAATCATACTCATGTTATTCACTTGTTATTGTTCATGCATATGAACCCTTGCATTCATCCTTACCTCACTTTGCGTACCAGTACATACACACGTATAGACAAATACTTTTCTTTTTTGCTATAGTGTTTTATACCATAGGTTTAGACGCACGGGCCCCAGAGCATTCTTAGTGGTTCAGACGTTCAGCAGACAGAGTAGTGGTGAGTCCTCATATTTCAAGGACATGTTTATCCATTCAGTATTTCAGTCTATTTTAGTAGTCGGAGTTAGTTAGGGACATGTCCGATCAACTCCACAATTCAGGCAGTTTTAGAGTCTTTTTAGACTAGATGTTCAGAAAATATTCAGTATTTCAGATTCTGATTATTTAGTAAATTTTATTATTTCTCTTTATCAGTATTATAATTTTGAACCTTATGGCTTTTCAGCCCATTATTCTGCATTATATAGTATTATTACTCAATTATTGCAGCAGGTACCAGTTATGGGTTAGCTTGTGGTCCTTCGAGATTATGAGCACTGTGTAGCATCCGGGGTACCAGACTCGGGGCGTTACAGGAAGGAACCCATAGCTAAACATCTAACATACCTGAGTTAATGAATTTGGAAGGGTTGATGGTGAGTTCTTGAGATTTGGCATTGAATTTGAGAGCTAGGGTTTCTTGTTCTTGATAAGGGGATCTTCAAT
The DNA here is from genome assembly GCA_030864215.1 of Capsicum pubescens. NCBI lineage: Eukaryota > Viridiplantae > Streptophyta > Magnoliopsida > Solanales > Solanaceae > Capsicum > Capsicum pubescens. The sequence continues at coordinate 219,789,550 of CM061541.1, forward strand.
TTGAGAAGATTGAATAATGATGAGTATTTAGGTCAATTAGGAGTTAAATTTTGTGTTTAGGACTAGTTTAGGGCTTAGGAAAAAGACCAAAATACCCCTAAATGAATTTAAAAATGCAAGCTGGAAACTAAAGATCCAGATTTTTGGCCTTGGCGCGATGCGCCTCTATCGCGCCAAGCCACTGGTAAAGGGACAATTAGGAAACTGGACGATGGTGCGACGCAGTAAGTTTGCGGTCCTTCACTGGAATGCCATTTTGGTCACCTCCGCAATGCACCATAATCGTGGAGGCTCACTAGAAATTGCCAAATGTGAATTGAGTCCTTGGCGCGATGCGCTAACATCACGGTACCACACTGGAAACTGAAAATTGTTATTTAGACTGGCTCTGTGACGCGCTAAGGGTCAAAATGATGGTGTTTAACTACTGAAACTTAAAATTATCATAACTTCTTACCCGGTTATCGGATTTGGGTGAATTTCTTATCGTTAGAAAGCTAATTGAATTTCCTACGCAATGGCAGGCTCTAAACTGAAAATTAATGAGTATTTTTAAAATTGTATATATGAATACTCATATATTGGGGCTTAGATTATGCTAGGGTAATATAGGATATTACAATATCTCTCCCTTAGGATTATTCATCCTCGAATGAGATTGGTTAAGTTGAGGAAAACCGATGGACTAAGCTTACACACTAAACATGCATATCTAATGCATAAAATACATGACTGGACTGATTCATAAATGCATGACTGACATGAACATGATGTCCAACTAAAACTAATCATGATAGAGAGAAATCTTAGGAAGATTAGTACCTTAAACCGATTCTGAATTTGAGGAGAAAAGATGAGGATACTTGGTTTGCATATCTACTTTTGCTTCCCAAGTGGCTCCCTTAACAGACTAATTCTGCCAAAGTACTTTGACTAGTGGAACTTCTTTTTTCCTTAATCTACGAACTTGGTGATCAAGAATTTTGACTGGAACTTCCTCATAGGAAAAACTGTTCTGAACATCTACACTTTCTAAGGGAACAACTACAGCTGGATCACCAATACACTTTTTCAACTACAAAACATAGAACACTGGGTGTACTGAAGCTAGATTTGAAGGCAACTCAAGCTCGTAAGCTACCTTTCTAAAATGATTGAGAATTTTGAAAGGACCTACATAGCGGGGACTAAGTTTTTCTTTCTTGTCGAATCACTTTACCCTCTTCATGGGAGATATTTTTAAGTACACAAAATCACGAATCTCAAACTCTAGATCCTTTCTCCTCACATCTGGATATGGTTTTTGTCGGCTCTGGGCTGCTCTAAGCCTTTCTTTGAGCAACTGATCCTTCTCTAACACATCAAACACCAAGTCAGGCCCTACTACCACGGCCTCACCTACTTCAAACCAACCAATCAGAGATATACATCTCCTCCCATAAAGAGCCTCAAACAGAACCATCTAGATACTGGAATAATAATTGTTATTGTATGAGAATTTGATCAAAGAAAAGTGGTTATCCGAACTATCTTTAAAATAAACTATGCATTCTCTCAGCATATATTCAAGAGTCTGGATGGTCCTTTCTGCTTGATCTTCTATATAAGGGTGGAAGGTTGTACTGAGGTGGACTTGGGTACCAAGACCCTTTTGTAATGCCTTCCAGAAGTGAAAGGTAAACTGGGTACCTTTATCTGAGATGATAGATAAGGGAATACCGTGCAACCTAACCAACTCTCTAAAATAGAGTTTGGCATAGTCCTCCAATGAGTAAGAGGTGTGGAATAGCAAAAAATGAGCTGATTTGGTCATCCTGTCTATGATAACCCAAATAAAATTATGTTGTTGACGGGTACGAGGCAAACCTATCACAAAATCCATGTTCACTTCTTCTTATTTTCATGTGGCAATACTGAACTTCTGCATGGACCCACTAGGCTTCTGGTGCTCAATCTTAAGTTACTGGCATGTAGAGAACTTAGCTACAAACTCTGCAATATCCCTCTTCATCCCACTCCACCAATAGATCTCCCGTAAATCACGGTACATCTTAGTGGCCTCTGAATGAATAGAGTAATGCTCACCATGTGCTTATGTAAGAATTCATTGCCTCAAATCTTCTAAATCAGGCACACACAATCTACCCTGACAACGCAAAGCACCATCTCCCTCTTGGGAGAAAACCTCCACTTTCTAATCTCTGACTGGTTCTTTGAAATTAACTAGACTGGGATCTCTATCCTAATTTTCCTTCACCTTAGAAACTAGATATAATTTAGCACTATTCTGCACCCACACACTATCCCCTGCTGAATCGACTAAGAGGAAACCTATTCAGGAAAGATGATAAACTTCCTAAGCTAACTTCTTCTTACCATCCTCAGCATGAGGAAAACTATCGATAGACATTTTACTAAGAGCATCAGCCACTACATTGGTGTTGCCCGAATGATACATAACAATCATGTCATAATTTTTTAGCAACTCTAACAATTTACTCTGACGCAGATTCAAATCTTTCTGAGAGAACAAATACTGTAGGCTCTTATGATCAGTGAACACATCTACGTGCACCCCATACAAGTAATGCCTCCAAATTATTAAGGCAAACACTATAACTGCTAGCTCCAAATCATGAGTAGGGTAATTCTTCTCATGGAGCTTAATTTGTCTGGAGGCATAGGCTATGACCTTACCTCTCTGTATAAGAGCACAACCCAAACTTAATCTGGATACATCACAGTACACAACAAACCCATCTGAACTATCTGGTAGAGTCAAAACTGGGTCTGAGATGAGTCATATCTTCAACTCCTGAAAAATCTTCTCGCAAAATTCTGACCACTAAAACTTAACTTTCTTCTTCATCAATCTGGACATGGGGGATGTAATAAAAGAAAATCCTTCAAAAAATCGACGGTAATAGATAGCTAAACCCAAGAAACTCCTAATATCTGATGGAGAAATATGTCTGGGCCAGCTTCTCACCACCTCGGTCTTGTAAAGATAAACTCTAATGCCATCACCAAAAATAATATGAACAAGGAAAGCTATTGATCTTAGCCAAAATTCACACTTACTGAATTTGGCAAACAACTGATGAGTTCTGAGAGTCTGAAGTACAATTATGAGGTGGTTTGCATGATCACTTTTGCTATGGGAGTAAACAAGAATGTCATCAATAAAGACTATGACGAATATGTCCATGTACTTCTTGAACACACGGTTCATCAAGTCCTTGAAGGTTGTTGGGGACTTCGTGAGACCAAAGGACATGACTAGAAATTCAAAGTGACCATACCGAGTTTGAAAAGCTATTTTCAGAATGACACATTCCCTGACTCTAAGCTGATGATAGCCTGATCTGAGGTCTATCTTTGAAAAGTACCTGGCACCCTGAAGTTGGTAAAACAAGTCATCGATTCTAGGAAGTGGATATTTATTCCTGAGTGTTACTTTGTTCAACTGACGGTAGTCAATACACATTCTAAGAGAACCATCTTTCTTATGCACAAATAGAACTGGTGCACCCCACGGGGAGACGTTGGGCTTGATGAATCCTTTATCTAAGATATCCTTCAATTGTTCTTTCAATTCTTTGAGTTCTGCCGGATCCATTCTGTATGGCGAAATAGATATAAGATGTGTATCTAGAAGAAGGTCTATTCCAGAGTCAATTTCTCTTTTAGGAGAAACTCCAGGAAGATCTTCGGGGAACACATCCAGAAATTCCCTGACTAATGAAACTAACTCAAGGGTTGGAGTCTCTGATTTTGAGTCATTGACTCGAACAAGATGATAGACAAACCCCTTGGATATTATTTTTCTCTCTCTAACGTATGAAATCAACTGACCCTTAAGTGTTGTAGTAATACCCCTCCATTCAAAGACTATTTCATTTGGAAATCAAAAATAAACTATTCTATTTCAATAATCAACTGAGTCATAGCATGAGTGGAGCCAATCCATATCGAGAATGACATCAAAATCCTTTATCTCTAACTCCATGAGATCAACTAAGGTAATTTTATGAAATATTTTGATCGGACAGTTCTTGTATACCTACCTGACTATAATGGAAACAGCTACTGGGGTGGACACTGAAAAGGGCTCTATTAGAGTTTTGGGACTGACTCTGAAATTGACGGCTATATATGGAGTTACAAAAGAAAGAGAAGCTCCAGGGTCTAGTAAAGCATAAATATGTAAGAGAAAGAACTTTAATGTAACAGTAACTATGTTAGGAGAATTTTATTGATCTTGGCAGGACTGATGAGCATATAATATGTTCAAACGCTGACTACTGGTAGCACTGGAAGCAATACCCTACTAAGTTAGGTGACCGAATGGAACTGACGACTGATTAAACTGGCCCTGTTGGCATAATTCCCTACATTTTATAGTAGCTACCCGACACTTCCGAATCTGATGGCCTAGATTGACACACCCAAATCACACATCACTACCCACTCTTCACTCATCCTGATGGTTCTTGCCATACTTCTGACATGGAGAATTTGTACGAGCACTACTAACACTTCCTTGGGACTTAGAGCCTGCTGTCTTTCCCGATTATTATTTCTGAATTTGGGTACTGGGGAACTGGCTGAAGAGGGTGCTGGGGCTAAAGACCTATGATGAAACTGAGGACGGTTACCACCTTTTGACCTTGACTGATTAAAATTAAAACTACCCATTCTAGTTCTCTCGTTTCCTCTCTCCCTCTCCTTAATTTTTTGCTCCTCAATTTGTTGAGCATGGACCATCAACCTAGACAAGTCCATCTCCCTAATCAGCATTGCAGTCCTACACTCCTTGACCACACTATAAGATACACAAGACACAAACTTACTGATCTTAGACCTACTGTCAGCTACTATATGAGGAGCATATCTAGCTAATTGAGTAAACTTGAGGGAATACTCCTTCAAGCTCGTGCTCCCCTGCCTCAAGTTAATAAATTCTACCACCTTGGCCTCCCTCAACACTAAAGGGATGAATTTGTCTAAGAAAGATGTGGCAAACTCTTCCCACTCTACTGTCCCTGCAACAACACCCCTATCTACCTACAACTGGTTAAACCATATATGGGCTACATCCTATAACTGATATGAAGCAAACTAAACACCCTCACTGGATATTGCCCCCATGGCATCTGTTACCTTTTGAACTATATCTAAGAATTTTTGTGGATCCTCTTCAAACATGGATCCCATGATAAAAGGAGGATTCATTCGGGTGAAGTCCCCAATTCTAGTTGCGGCAGTATTGGCCACTGGGTTACCGGAACAACAGCTGGCCATTTTTTCTATGCTGCTATGAAATTTTCTAGAGTGGTGAACACAGCTCTGAATTCTGCGTGAGAGAGATACTCTTCTAGAGGATCTTATTGGATGGGAGAAGGTGTTGGTTGGCTTCTTGCTCCTCTTCTATTATTGTTTATGGGAGGCATGTTCTTTAAATGGAAGAAAGAAATGGATTAGACTGAGAATTTAACATGAGCTCATGCTCACTCGCACGATATGAATACTAAAAGAAGGGAAACTTTTCCTAAAGACATTGTAGACTCTCTTTCATAAGTGTGGCGCGCTACACACCCTTGCACAAGACTCTACTTGACATAACTTTCAGACTTCCTAGGACTCTTTAAAACCTTAGGCTCTGATAGTAAGTTTGTAACACCCCGAGAGTACACCCTAGGCGTCACACGGTGCTTACATTCCTGAGGGACCATAAGCTAACCCATGAGCTGGTACCTGCTGTGAGCACTGAATAATATAATCATAAATGCGGAAGAATAACTAATATACCATAAGGTTTTAAAAATTAAATTATGAATCTGAAGAACATAGTTATCTGAGTCTGATAAAAACACTAGAATCTAAATTAACTGAATAACTAACTGTAGTGTCAACTGAAGTCTGAATACTGAATAATTGACTCTAATGTTTTAAATCCTCTAAACTGAATGACTAAGAGTTAATGGGATTGGCCCCAACTAACTCCAACTAACTACTAGACGAAAAACATTAAATAAACTAATATGTCCTTAAATGATGAGGACTCACCACTACTACTGCTAAGATATCTGAAATGTCTAAGCGCGATCTGGGAATTGGGCATCAGAACTTATGATATAATAAATCATAGTTCAAGAAAATGTATCCGATCAGTACTTTGAATGTACTGGTATGCTAAATGAGGAAGGCTGATATACATGGATTCCTGATCGGGAATAATAAAATATCTAAATATACATATAAAGCATGGAGTACTGAATAGAGAGCATGAAATCTGTAGATATTAGAGATATGTGAAATCTGTACATACTGTGTATGCATGGAAGCTGTAAATACTGGGGATGCAACCAATCATATAACATAAATGGAATAAAATTTTGTAAACTAAAATACTGAAATATTGATATCTGTATGTTTTTGTCAAACAACACTGAGGCTGAGTTACTGGTCTAATTATTGGACTGGGACTGTGGGAGCTATCATCTAACCGACACGCCCCAATCTGAGCTAATCAGGGTCCAACCTATAAACCCAGCTAGAAAGGTTTTAATACCGTGCCACGGGTACTAACGCTGGTTGTGTGGATCCACTATACTGATATATTATCCGAAGGACTAAGGGTGTTAAGCCTGAAATGACGGGTGACCCCTACAAGAAAGTCAAACCTAATATGATGGGTGACTCCTTATATCCTATGTTGGCTACGTAGTTCTGGAGTATAGGGACTACTACTAACGACTTTTCCTATCTCATGGGGAATCCACCATCCCTACACTCGCTCGATGCTAAATCCTACTTCCAACTGAAAGACACTGAAATACTAGACTGTTATGAGTTTAACTGACTTATATCTGACTATCCTGATAATGCTCATAGTATGTTCTGATGACTATTTTGTATTGTACTGAGACTAGACTAAGTAAACAATTATGGTTTTCAGGTATTCAATACCCCCAGGACTCGAAAACCGTAATAGTAAAATGACACTAAAGCATGGAGGACAAAGCATGAAGGCTTTTATTAAATCAATCACTCTTGTAGGCATTTTATCAAACACTTGGAGTTCATGGTTTGATCAAATCGTAAGAATGTCATAGAACTTGAAGTAAAATTATGAATTCTATATGAATAATACTAAATCATGATTTAATTCAAGGAATAATAACATTAAAACATGGAGAATTGAATAACAACAATAATTTCATTGAAACATAGTATAAAATCATAATTCATGGAGATTCATGGGTGAAATCACAATTTAAAATTGAATAACTTGAAAAGATCACAAAATTGTAATTTAAATAGGATATTGGGACTCCTTGGGTGAAATAAACCCATGGATGAACATCTAACATACCTGAGTTATCTAATTTGGAAGGATTGATGGTGAGTTCTTGAGATTTGGCCTTGAATTTGAGAGATAGGTTTTCTTGTCTTGAAAAGAGAATCTTTAATTTGAGAGGAATTGAATAATGATGAATATTTAGGTCAATTAAGGGTTAAATCTCGTATATAGGATGAGTTTAGGTCTTAGGAAAAAGACCCAAATACCTCTAAACAAATTTAAAAATGCAAGATGGAAACTGAAGATCCCAATTTTTGGTCTTAGCGCGATGCACCACTATTGCGTCAAGACACTGGAAAAGGTATAATTGGGAAACTGGATGATGGTGCGACACGGTAAGTTTGCGGTCCTTCACTAGAATGCCATTTTGGTCACCACCGCGATGCGCCATAATCACGGAAGCTCACTCAAAATTGCCAAATGTGAACTAGGTTTTTGGCGCGACACGCCAATATTGCGGTACCACACTGGAAACTGACAATTGTTATTTACACTGGACCCGCAATGCACTAAGGGTTAAAATGACGGTGTTTAACGACTGAAACTTAAAATTACCATAACTTCTTACCCGGTTATCAGATTTCGGTGAATTTTTATATCGTCATAAAGTTAATTGAATTTCCTACTCAATGGAAGGCTCTAAACTGAATGAGTATTTTGAAAATTTTATATATGAATACTTGTATATTAGGACTTAGATTATGCTAGGGAAAAATGGGGTATTACACCTATGACAGTATATATCTTCCAATAACTGATTGTAACACCTAATTCTATAAAGAGTTGATTTTCCATATCACTTGTAGAAGGGCCTTTTCCATTAGGGAATCTATTTTGGTAATATTAACTGGGGACCTTTTCCGTGGCATGAGGATTTTGGCTCTTAATGTACTCTGATCCACATGTGTGATTCTTATCATAAACATTAATGACAAATCTGTAAGAACTTAAGTATTTCACAGCCCTCAACCATCACTTGCATTTTGGATTAGCACATCTAAAAGAAAAGACTTTTCTCAAATTAATCACCTTTTTTAGTCTGAATTTTTTTTAAGCAAGCAATAAAAAAACAAGTAGGTAGTTCTATATTATTCATAAATGACATACCCTTGTAAAAACTAGTCTCATCATCATGACGATTGCCCAATTGTGTTGATTGAGGAGAACTTCCTACTGTATTACTCGCAATAATGGTTGTCGGTGTTTGATCATCATATAGAATATTCATGTCCAGAGCATCCAAATTATAATTAAATATGTCTTATTGTTGTGCTTCTAAATTCTGGTTCTTATTCTCTCTTATTTTTTTAACCACATACACCCTTAACTCTGGCCTTTCTAAATTACTCAGATAAGCATCCAATCAAACTTGATCAGTTATTTCGAAAGGTAGTACCCTCTAATTTTAAAAGGAACTGTGCATGTAGTTGATGAGGAGTTCTTTTGGTTGAGAACTCAGTCCACAATAACTGATGACTAAGTTCACAAAATCATCATACGAAACATCACTTTGGAATGTCATAGCTATCGTCTCTAGCATTTCACCCTTCTTCCACCACCACACATATCAATTGTTCTTCTCGATCCATTCACCATGACAATCCACCCGTATTGTTATTGATCCCTCCATTAGTGGTACCTAAATAAAGATATTTGTTAAAAAAGTTAATTATGACATGATAATAAAATTAATAGTGATTTTATAGTACCATAACATGAATCCCAACTGATTAGTGATTTATTGCAACAAGTGAATAATATGTTGCAATAGGTCAGTTATGTTTTTCAACAGATAACTCTCTTGTTGGGATTCATGTTATGGTACTATAGAACCTAAAGTTAATTCCAACAGATGAATGATCTATTGGAATAGGTGAATCATTTAATGCAACAGATTATCCATCTATTGTAATAGATGACTTACTTGTTGGGATAGATATTGCAGTACTTGAGAACCTTTGAAGCTTATTCCAACAGATGAGTCACATGTTGCAACAGATAACTAACCTGTTGCAATAAATAACTCACCTGTTGCAACAAATAACGCATCTGTCGGAATTAACTTTAGGTTTTGTTGCAATGGGTGAGTAATCTAGTTCAACAGATGGCTCCTTTGTTGCAACAAATAACTCATCAGTTGCAATAGATGACCCACCTGTTTGATTCATGTCATAGCACTATAGAACCATAAACTTTAATCACACATATGAGTCTTCCGTTGCAACATATGACTCATCTGTCGCAACAAATGAGTCATTCGTTGAAACATATGACTCTTAAGTTGGATTTTTATTTGGGTTCTATCCATTGTTAAAAAACAGCAGTAGAAATGTACCCAGATGAAAAATTCAACTAAAAATCATTATTTTACTTATCAAAGTCACCTATGAAGTAATGCCAAAGTGATGTACGAAACAAAATTTGACGTAAAAAATTGGTCAAGTAGCAGCAGTAGCGGTAACAACATCAACTATGGTCAACAAGAAGATGATGAGGATGATAATGAAGAAGAAGATGATGATAATGATGCAAAAGAATAAAGCATTAACAATAATGAACAATAAAAATCACGAAAAGAGAGAAAACAACATTGAATGAGAAGAGAGAGAAACACACATTTTCCCCTTCGTTTTCTATTATATTAGGTTTTACATTTAGATTAAAGTTTAAATTAAAAAAATTATGGGCTACACTCAAACTTCTCCAACTTTCTTAATCCATAATAAAGTATTTATCACCTACACTCAATTATTAAAACTTGAGTCACCCACACCTTATTTAAAACTCTTTTATCACTTTTAACTAAATATCCCAAGTATCTCAATTTTGATAAAAAATGTAGAATCTTGAGAATAAAAATAACTCTCCACTAAAAATAAAGTGCTTTTAGCATTAGAAAATAAGAATAATAGCTAAATACTATTTGGAATATCTAAACTCTGATTGTCATTAGTTCGGATCATCTAAACACAGAGAAAAAGACCAAAGACCAAACAATATAATTTTAAATGAGAAATATGTTTTTGACTATATCTAATTTTTATTTTTAATTATTAGTGTGATGTTGATTTATCATGATCCTCTTTAATTAACTACACTCTTTTTTATTCAAAATTTTATGTGAAATTTTTAACTTTTTTGTACTAAATAATATAATATACATAATAATTTATTTTTTTACACATTTATTCATAATTGATGCTTGTTAGACGTGCAACGCACGTATACTAAACTATTATTATTCTAATATTGAAAAAAGTATTTTTGAATAATTAATGAAATACAAATTATTAGTCTTAAAAAATACCTTTTCAAAAAGCGTTTTCGACAAAAAAATATTCTTCAAAGTAAGTGAATTTTATAATTTTGCCTAGGCATAGGCTTTTAGTGTTCTACAACTGGAACACCAAAAAATTATTCCTGAACTATGCGAAATGAACCACGTATACCCTAGTCATATTTTTGGTCCAAAATGCCCCTTCTTTAACTTAAGAAACAACAAATACTCTTTATAGTTAACAACTCAAATTTTAATTGATGTGGCAAGCCACACAAAGCTCATCACTCCACCTAACCATTTCCAACTAGGATTCCTGCTAACGCTAACCCATTCTTACTGATCCATTTCACCCTTATTTGTTCATCCATTAGATGAATACCACTATTTTAAGAACTTTGTAGTGCACTTTATTAAACGAATGGCTGCATAATTAGCCATGATTATGAACGGATGACTTTTGAAGCCAAATAGAATTTATGTGCTATTAGCTAAGAGAGAAGATAGAGAGTAAGAGAGAAAGAGAAAGGAATTGATTCACTATCTCATGCAAAGTAAATAATAACCATTTCTATATAGAACTATCTATAATGAGTATATTCATCTCCCTTAGATACATGTTACATTTTCACACTATTGACAGTTGTACATCACTAACTAATCATCTAGATCACTAACTAATCACTAATTAGTTAATCTATATTAACTAACTCTTGAGCTACCTGTACAATACAATTAAGTAACAACTCTTGTTCCATTACTCCATCTCAACCTAGAAGGTATGAACATATCCAAAACATCTATCTTGGAAATCAAATATTCATGTTGTAATCTAATCAACCCTTTTGTCAAAATATCTGCTTGTTTCTCGTGTTCTAAAGAACAATGGTTTAATCAATCCCATTTTTATATTCTCCCTAATGAAGTATCGATCTATTTGTATGTTCTTTGTCCTTTCAAGATATATCAAGTTTTCTACTATTTGTAAGGTTGTCTTACTATTACAATAGAGTTTTATAGGCAATTCCAGGTCTCCTTTTAATTATTTGTACAATCTTGTGATCCATACTATCTTTAAGATTGTAGAAGCCATGTTCCTATATTCTGACTCTTTTGAGCTTCTTGAAATTGTTGTTTTTATTGGACTTCCAAGATATCAGAAAATCACCATGTTTAACTAGAAAACCTATCACAGATCTCCTAGCATTTCGGCATGCTGCCCAGTTAGCATCAGAATATGTTGTCAACCTATTCTGTTTTATGCTACTCATATAAATTCCAATTGTAGGTTGCCTTCTTATGTATCTTACCACCCTTATTGATTCTTCCTTGTATGTTCTCGTTAGTGCTTGCAAAAACTAACTTAGTATTTGTACTGCTAAATATATGTTTGGTCTTGTTAAAGTTAGGTAAAACAATCTACCAATTAGTCTTTGATATAATTCCAACCCTTCCAATGGTGGATCATCTTCTACCCCTGGTATTTCATCCATTTCTCTAGTGGTTAGTCTCATGTTTTTGTCTAGTGGTGTCCATGAGGGCTTTTCTCTAGTAAGACCAACTTTCTCTATCATTTCTAGAGCATATTTTCTTTTATTCAACAATATTCCTTTGTTAGACCTGCTGAATTCTATCCCTAGAAAGTACTTTAGAGTTCCTAGGTCTTTAATCTTGATCTTAGCATGCAACTCTTGCTTGGTCTAATCAACTACCTTTAAGTCATTCCCTGCTATCATCATGTCATAAACATAAACCAAAATAACTATAATTTTCTCATTATGTCTTCTGAGGAACAATGAGTGGTCTTGTTTGCTTTGTATAAATCCTGAAGTAATCAGTTCATCTATAAGTTTAACATTTCATTGTTTGTTTGCCTGTTTAAGATCGTACAGGGATTTAACTAGCCTGCAAAAAAGTCCTTGAGACTCCCCCTAGCTAGAAATCCTTCAGGAATGGTCATGTAAACTTCTTCAAAGAGATCACATTGAAGGAAAGAATTATATACATCCATTTTATTGATATGTCATCCTGAAGCGGCAATAATAGATAATACACTTCCGACAGTAACAATTTTCACCACAGGTGAAAAAGTATCTTTGTAATCATGACCCACTCTTTGGTTAAAATAGTTAGCAACCAATTTGGCCTTGTATCTTTCTACTTCACCTTTAACTTTAAAATTCACCTTGTAAACCCATTTACATACAATAGGATGCTTCCCTAGAGGCAGAGGAACTAACTTCCAAGTATGATTGTCTTCAAGTGCAAGAATTTCTTCTTGCATTGCCTTAATCCACTTAGGATCATAACATGCTTCCTTATATGTATTGGGCTTAGTAACATAAGAAAAGGCAGCCAAATAGTGTTGATAAGTAGGTGAAAGATGAACATGACTTAACACCTAAGAAAGTGAATATGGGATACTTGCAGAAGCACTATTAGAGATGTAAATAGTCATCCAAGTAGGCTACTTCTTGGTCCTCATGGACTTTCTAAGAGCAACCTCTACTGGCATATCAATAGCCACAGGAAGTGTGTCATCAACATCAACAAACACAGGTGCTCCAGGAAAGTGGTCAACATTAGCATCATGATCAGCCTCAATAGGAGAATGAGGTAACATTTCATCAATATTTTGAGTCTTGAGATGCTATAATTAAAGGATCAATAGAGAAATCCAAAAATATAGGAATAGAAAGAGACTTTGTTTGGAAAGGAAAAACATTTTCCTTAAACAACATATCTTTTGACAAGAAAAAAGAGTGAGTAACTAAGATATATAGAACATAGCCTTTAGTTACTACAGAATACCCCATATGAATTGTAGGTATTGATCTTGCATCAAGCTTGTCCTATAGAGAAAGCTTTTTGGCAAATTACAAGCAACCTAATGTTCGTAAATGAGTGAGAGTAGGGATATCACCATGGAAAACTTCAAAAGGAGTCTTTACCTACAAACAAAGAAGAAGGTAATTTGTTCATGATGTATACAAATCCCAATATATAATGACCCCAGAACTTAAGAGGTATTAAATCCTAAAATTTGATTGCTCTGGATAGGTCCAAAATACATGTGTGTTTACTCTCTACAACTCTATTTTGTTGTGGAGTGTAAGCATAAGTTCTTTGATACACTATCCCATGGTGGATAATAAGGTATGACAATATGTATTCTCAAATTTAGTCGTATTATCTGACTTGACCACCTTTATAGTTTTGTGAAACTAAGTTTGCACTAACTGAATAAAGTTCTTCAAAATCATAAAAACATAACATTTTAATTGAAGAAGATAAACCCAATTCATTCGAGAATGATCATCAACAATTGTTAGGAACAATCTATAACCATCAAACATTGAACTTGACAAGGGCCCCTGACATCCAAATGAAGTAAATAAAAAATAGTCCCAGACTAAGTTTCACTAAGGGGAAATAGAATCCTACTATGTTTAGAAAGAGGACATATATCATAAGTATCTAAAACAAGTTTAAAGTCATCAAAAACAACACGAATAAGTTTCTACATTGCTCCAACAGATGCATGTCTCATTCTCTTATGCCACAACAGTATATCCACCTTATTTTTTATAGCAATCAATCCCTGAATATGTTGAGAATGGTGTTGTTCTTTCACTTTGTGTTCAAGAAAGTATAATCCATTTTTTTTCTTACCAGCCGTCAATACCTTACCAATTGAGAGGTCCCGAAATATATAGGAATCAGTGGGGAATTTGACTGAATAATTCAACTCTTTAGTTATCATGGAGACTGACATCAAATTATACCTAAAGTTAGGTATATATAAACATTTCTAATTGTATGATAATTCACACCTTACAAGATCTAGTGTGAGACACATTGACCACTCCTCCATTAGGTAAGTGAACATTTTTGTCACTAGCACAGATTTGTGTTACCTTTAATAACTCTATATTATGGGAACATATGGTTTTTTGTGACTATATCAATTGTCCATTCTATATTATTATCATTTGTACAAGATGCAGAAGTAATACTTATGTTTTCAACCTCTGTAACTTGATATGCAAAAGAGTTACCTCTTATATTTTCAGCCTCTGATATAGACAGCTTGCTCATGCTTGCTGAACTTTCTTCTATGTGTTCTTTGTCAAGCATCACCTCATTGCAGTAATAAGGATTCTCTAGCATCTTTATCAATTTTTTATGTTAGTGAATAGTATAGGAAGGCATTTGTGAACCATGATGACTATCGGCACCAATTAACACTCCTTTAGCATATGTATAATTTAGAAATCTAGTAGCCTCTCTCTTCACTTATTAAGATCTGCCCTTTGCAGAACTTCGCCTAATGATCAAACATATTGGAGATCAACAAGAATCCACCACTTGCAACAATTAAATTTACATTTAGCATGCATTATTTAACAAGTATTTCTCACTTGTCTTTTTCTAAGTTTTAATTTGAACTCATCGATCTTTGACTTGATTTCTGAAGTCACACCAACCACAGACCACAATAAGTAGTAATGTTAATAATCATTTCGTTGATTTAAGTGACACACACCATATATTAAGCGTTGGACTTTATATCACAAGAACAAAAGATGATGAACTCATCAGGCTTACATTTTCATGCATTAGTATCAATTTATGCAAGGATGGGTAAGAGTTAGTGGGAATCCCAGTTGGCAATACTTAGGTGGTTGGATGAGTTCCGCGTGGCTTGCCACATGTATTAAAATTTGGATTGTTAATTTTAAAGAATATTTGTGGTCTATAAGGGTAACGACGGGGTATTTTGATCCCAAAATGTAATGAAGAATATATGTGGTTCATTTTGCATAATTCAGGAATAATTTAGCCTTTTTTATTTTGAAATCCAGAGAAGCTTTTATCATACAACTTCCTAACCTAGCTTAGTTGGGAGTAATACTTTTTATAAATGCATCGATGATTAATGATAATGTAATGTTGAATACAAACCCATATAAATTAATGTACGCCTCCTTACCTTGTGTAAGAAACATGAAATACCAAAAAACAAAAAAGGATCCACACCACAAGCATTTGAAATTTGAAGGGCCTAAGCTTTATATAAATTAAAGTGTCCCTAGCTTGTCCAAAATTTGAGCCATATATATATAGCAAAATATATACCTTCAAAAATTGAACGTAGGAAAAATGAGAATGTTGTGTTAGGTGTATGGACTTACTAGAGGGGATAGAGTTAGAAATGAGATTATCCGGGAGAAGGTGGGAGTGGCTTTGGTGGAAGACAAGATATGGGAAGGAAGGCTGAGATGGTTTGGGCATGTGATGTGGAGGGGCACAGATGCCCCAGTTCGTAGGTATGAGTGGCTAGCTTTTGATGGTTTCAGGAGGAGTAGAGGTAGACCGAAGAAATACTAGAGCGAAATGATTAGACATGACAAGGAGTTGTTACAGCTTACTAAGGACATGACCCTAGATAGGAAGGTGTGGAGGTCGCGGATAAGGGTAGAAGGCTAGTGCATGTGTGGGTTTTAACTATTAGTTAGGGAGCTCTTGTGTAGCCGGGTTAGTAATCCTAAGACTGTGTCCATTGGTAGGAGCCGCTAGTGTATGCTACTACTAGGTGGGTGTCCTTTTCTTATTTCTTATTTTCTATTTCTTATTTTTGTATTGCTCTTATTTTTGTGTCTCTCTTATTTCTATTTTTATTATTTCTTATTTCTTATTTCTTATTTCGGTTATGACACCCATCCTATTTTATGTATTACTATGCCCTTATTAACTATTCTTTATCTTGAGTCAGGGGTCTATCGAAAATAACTTCTCTATTTTTTCGAAAAAAGCGGTATGAACTGCAAATATTTTACCCTCTGCAGACTCCACTTGGTGGAAATATACTAAATTTGTAGTTGTTGTATATACAACAAAATATACCCTACGTAATCTCTGCCATGTCCGATTGTTTTCTACAAATTGAAGCCACATAATATATTATAGCAAAGGCTATTCAGTCTTCTTTTATGCAAATTCAAATAAAAAAATAAAGTAATGAAATGATTATTGGTGGGGAGTGATATAAGCGCACTGTACCCAATGCAAGAATCATCACCCAATGCCACTCTGCCCTCCACCGACTAATTTTCCTTCCCATTGTACTCTCTCCGTTCAGAAAATACTTATCATATTTAGTTTAGAATAAATTTTACTAGGTTTTAAAAATAAATTAAATTAAATTGAGATTAAACATTTTCAAGTTAATATTTGAATATTTAAAATTTACAAAAAATATCATAATCTTTTTCATATTAATATAATAAAAAAAAACTTCATAAAATATTTATCAAAGTTCATATTAATTGATTCTTAAAAAGAAAAAATATGACAAGTAAAAAGTGAAAATATTTTTAGGAGGTGGTTAAATCAATGAGGACTAAATAATATGACACATAATAGAAAATAGGAAACAGAATATAAAATTAAATGAGAGTAGTTATACTAATAATTTTTAAATATAAATTAAAGTAGTGCATTTTTAAAAAAAAAAACGATATATGCATAGCTACGTTAGGTTGATAAAACTTGAAAACCAATACAAAATAGGAAGTAGTATATTTTCAAGTGTATGTATCGATAATTTATTCTTCACGATCCAAGCAGTCATGCAGGAGAATCATACTACTCTCATTTTTAGTCAATAGGGTGTTACTCTCACTTTTATAATAAAACCAGTCATGCTTTTAACCAGTAAAAAAAAAATGATTCATCCAATAACATTTTAGTCAACAATGTCTTCACCCAAAAAAGTGAGTAGAGTGTGGAAATCTTTATTTTTTACAATCTCCGAGATCTAAAGTCACCTTACAAGAACATCTAAATACAACAACTAAGTCTAAAAGAAATAGGAATATCTAATCATAATAATAGAGAAAATTACCGCAGTACCGAATCAAAAGACATAACATCATAGAAAATTTGTAAACTGTCTAAACATGGGACTCACCCTCTAAATCAAGTTTGGATGTTAGATAGAGCCGAGACCGTGTGTCAACTGCAATAAGATGTGTTGCACTCAATAAAAAAAAGAGTTTAAGTAGAATCAGTACATCAACAAGTGTAGATAAGCATCATAGGTCGACTAACTTACCAATGTATAAGTAAGCAAGTCAAACAAGTATAAAAGATCATAACAAAATTCATAATAAATGATATCAATCAAAGAACGCATCATAAATCATCATGTAGTTAAACTCACAAGTTTATTTCATAGGGTTTTTATGACATCCAAACAACACCTTCTTTCAGAAGATTATAAGGTCGCTGTCAAAATATAGTAACCCAACAAAGGTCAGGGTTGAATCCCAAGAGAACATGTGAAATTGTGGATCTCATCAGTTGTAGTCAAAGGTCAGAACTGAAAAAGTAAATTGGGAAATTTTGTGTAGTAATGTCGAGCAAGTAGCTATATTAACTTCGGTTGTAATCAGTCGTAGGTAACCACTAGGATTGTGTTTTTCTTTAATTCTCAACTTCATAGTCTTATCGTGCTTTGTTGAACCAACCGGATACTTTGCATACAAAATTGATAAGTTGTGTACCTTCTACAGTCTTTAAGATGAGCAGAAGGATTTGACCCGTTACCATTTGAGTCTCAGGTTGTCGTCTTACCAACCCTTATCTTGATCCCCATTAACTATTATTTTTTACATATCTAGTTATTAGATGAAATCTAACCATCTTACTAAGATAAAACCTAGAAGAGTGGATCGATAGTTAAACTTTAAATTACTATTGTCTTTATCTTTTCCTAGTTACTACTCCTCTTTTGGAGTAAGTAACAATATCTAGGAGGGATCCTAACGTGTGCATACATTAAGAAAATAATTATAATGAAGATAAAACAATACATGTATAGTATCGATTCAGAATAACACTTCCCCTAGTTTGTCAATCCGTCAGGGTTTCCACAACTCTAGCTATGGGATTTTAGCCGCTCATTCTTGTGAAAAACTCAATAACATTCATAATAGAAAGCATAGATGAAATCACAACAATAAGAAGTATAAAAATCCATAACTGTAACTAAATTAATCAACTGAAGTCAATACAAGAGAATTTCGAGATCAAAATCGAATCTTTTAATCAAAATATGTTTGTGAGTATTAAAATTGTGTAACTCCTACGAAAAAATAAATAAAGGGTATTTATAGTACTTGAGGAAACCCTAAAACTAAAGTCTGAATGAAATAGGAGAAATAGGGTCGGGGCCCAATTATGGCCCCTAGTTGTGCCCTGACCCTGGGCGTAGGTAGTACCTGCGGGTAGCGGGGTAGGCGCAGGTACAGGGCACAAGTACTAGGATAAAAAAATCCTATAGGTCAACTCTCGAGATTTTTTACTTCTGGCACTTACTTTGCTTACTTGCGGTTCGTAGGTCCTACTTGCGGTCCACATATTGTCTTAATAAGTGCCTGGAGTCATCTTTTCAGTGCTTCTTCAATTTCTTAACATGCTTTGATCATTAAAAAGTCAAAAAGTGTCTCGAATATCCATAATTACACAAAAAGGTAGCCAAAAATACCTATTTCCACCTTTCTCACAAACTTAGCATCCAAAACTTGATTTCCTGCAAAATATTCTCAAAACGCATCATATCTAACAAAACAACCTCTGAAACTTGCATATTTTCCTCATTTTAAGCATTGAAAGTGCTATATTTCTATAGTATATCAACACTCTTAACTTAGAATGTTTGCATGTCCCCAGGCAACAAAACACAATAAAAATTAAAATGATGCTTAATTAGGAGAATCTAAGTTATTCAAGGCAGTTAGTCAACACTTAAAGCTAAAATCATAACATCCCCTCCAATCTCAGTTTTCAAAACCAACTATGTATGAACATGAAGCACAATAATATGACACAATGGGATCAAGCTATGGCATTTACATTAGCAACAGACAACTACACATATGTATAAGTTACACTACCCGAAATAAGCAAATAGCTAGCAATATGACTCAGATGCCCTCATATCAAAGATGTCCCAACTCACTCATATAAAATAATGCATGTCAAGGTAGGGATAGTCAAGAGACACCCACACACAAAAATAAGTTCCAATCAATGCATGTCAAATACCATAGGCTTGCCCTTATTTTCTTTACCTTAGTTTTTAGATAGTCAAGTCAGTATCACTATAAGGCTTTTCTCGGCTGTAATGTAGGCTTGGAGGCTAGTATGGTACATATGGACATATCAAGTGACTAAGCCTTCTTGTCACTACACTAACCTGGGGGTCTCACATACTAGCCAAATTCCTTTTATTCCACCCTTATTTATCCCTTTTTATTCTTTATTGCACATTCAGGTTGGGTGTGGTCTTTTATTCTTTTCTCTTTTACTTTTTCACATTTTTTTCTTTTTTTCTTTTTCAACCACACACAACCCTACTGACTATTTATCTTATTTTACCCTTCTTTATTCCTAATTTACACTATGCAACCCTATGATAGCCACCCTTAACTTAGGCATTTTTCCTGAGTTGAGGTTCACAATGTCCAAGGAGGACCAGGGAAAAAATAGGTTCATTATAGAACAAATGGTAAGGTGAATAAGTGAAACAAGAAAAATAGGCTATAAAGCTCAAACCAGGGATCAAGGGATACAATTTACACATGGAAGGTCATTTTTTCTAAAAGTGGAATGAAATAAAAAATGGCCTATGATCCTCTCCTAACTGACTATCTTTCAACCCAGGCAAGACAAACTAGGTATGTTCTGAATTCAACACACAAAGAGAACTAAGTAGTATCTCACAAACACATAACATAGAGTCAATATTACCAACTACTACCTATCCGGTTCATGTAATTGTAGAAAGTGATTATCATGTCCCAAATCCTAATGGACTAACAAGATACATAATGTTCACACATATATACATTCACATAGTTCTAAAACACAAAATTTTGGAGAGGTATCATTTTTCTCAAAAATCAATAAAAAATATGATACTGCCTTAAACACTTAAAAATCTCCTAATTACATAACATAATACAAAATAAAACACAATACGACATAGATTATCCTAGATATGTCGGTTCTACAACCATGCCATGACCGACAAGAAAAAAATTACGGCAAAAAAACCATGGTGTCATTGTATGCCCACCCCCAACTAAAAACTACACACTGTATTCAATGCTAATATAAAATAAAATAGAGGGAAGTGAGAATATATCTAGTACACACTAGGCGCCCGAATCATGAGCATCTCCAGATTGGAGCATATTAGCTGGCGGAGATGGTGGTGGTAGTGGTGGAGTTGAACTACTAGAGGATGTATCCACTACTATAGATTCACTTTTCTGCCCATCGATGAATGTAGTGTCCATCAAATCATGAGTGGCCATTTTAATGGTCTAGTTATATGGCATATCAGGGTACTGCAAGTCTTCTATGTGACCTCTTATCCATAACTATTGAGACCTCTTCATCATCCCCTAAAAAAATAAAACTATCTCAGTTCATGTGGAGGTGATATCAGGACCACTAGGGGCAATACTGAGGAAATGTCTTTTACACAACTCTTTGTGAGAGAGTATACATCTAATCATAGTATATCAAAATTCTCTCTTATCTAGGCTAGATTTAGTGCATCTGTCTCTGTGCATAGGGATATAACTTATATCTCAAACTCATCAAGACGTGTCTGGAAGTTGGTACGTAGTTCAGATAGTACAACTCTCTATACAGCCCCTCATTTGGAATCTTCCAGCTAAAATCTAGTCCAAACCCCTGATCTCATCTGCTCATAGAGGGTAGTCATCTCGATCTCAAAAACCCTTAACCTAGCATTGGTGGACCTCTGAATGTCTACTAAGAGATGCAAAAACTCACTAGATACAGTAATTATACCTTTAGCAGGAGCTGTAGTCGATGGGCGAGTGGGATCTGAAGATACACCAACTGGATATAAGGTCAAAGCCAAGGCTGAAGAAGAAGTAGATGGTTTCCCCGTACCCCGTGTATTCAAATCTGAAGTCTCTCTCTGCCCCCTATGTTTATATCAACACTAATACCCACATCCTTTCTATGTTTATCAGCAGGCTTTATGGAAACTGTTGGGATACTGTTGCTGGTACAGATCTCCTGGGAAGGACTGGACATGCCAGATCCTTTATAGTCTTTATCTGTGCAGTCGCCATTGTGAGTACCCCCTTTTCTACTCTTGATATTTCGTGTACACCGGCCTCATCACATAACCTCTGAATCATGCAAAGGAATGGCTTATTAGTCAACTCCCCAAATAATTTATCATGCAACTTATTCGGCCATTATATAACCAACCAGTGTTGTTTCCTCCCAAGTCAACATATTATCGAAGGCAGTGGGTATCATCAGTATCTTATCAACAACTACCAAAACTTGGCCTCAAATGTCAATAGTCCCTTTTTATCCTACCATGCCCCTCAATCCATGTGGTCGTATAACCCAAATGTGAAATATAATTGGTTATCTACCTAGCTATCTAAACCTTCTTACATCGATGCTCAGCCTCCCGCATGATATGTCGATCACGTGCGACTCTTAGTTTGTGGTCATACTTAGTTGTAGATGCAATATTAATATAATTTGGGCCGAAGATAACTCTGTTGATAGTCTCTACAAAAATATCAACTCTGACCCCTCTAACTAGTGTATGATCAAGATGTGGCTACCTCGCGAATCTCACCAGGCTTGCGGCTTTTATGTGTAGGAAGGACTACTATATCTCGATAGGATACAAAAAATTCCCATACAATTACCAGGCTGTAATAACCGAGTGATCTAGTCATCCACTCTAACTGATATCAATCAAATGCCACCCGTAACTCTTGTACTCGACTCTTCCCTATACATTTATTTGTCACTCCTTATATATAACCCTAGTAGGAATACCTGCCTCCTAAATACGACAGTCAATGTCAAATATCTTCCGCATCTCTTCCACACACCACCTCAGATGTCCCTCCTCCGGAGGTACATCTGAGGTATGTGTGGGTATGGGACCTTATCCTTACTGTACTGATACATCATGGGAAGTCTTCTTTGTACCATTCTCAGACTGGGGTAACTCTGACTACTGTATATGAGTAGTTGTACCCTCTTCAGACTGGGGCACCGCCGATAACTCCTCCAGCTCTGCCTTATCAGAAGAATCCTAAGACCCTTCCTCAGACAGGGAGTCCTAAGTAGCAACCTATGGAATAGATGCAGAATCTACCTCCTCCTCGTCCCCATCATTATTGTTATATGGAAGAGTGTATGGGTGTGACATTCTTGATGACTTCATTCTTATTTGGGTTGCAACTGTCTAACCAGCCTGGTGCATCTGCCCTCAAGTAACTCTGTGTGTCACCCCAACTGTAGTTCTCTACGTCGCTTCCTCAGGTACTCCTCCACTGAACCACTAGGCTAAGGAGACTTTGCCCGTCTCCTTGAGGTATCGGCCTTATTCTTCTTCATAGATTTAGGTTCCATATGTACCTAAAAAAATAGTTGTTGGTTTCCAAAGAAAGTGAGGTATAACAAAAGTTGAAGAAAAACTCAAAATTTGAAAAGTTCAAATTTTTCCTTAATTTCACACCCCTTTTACCTATTTGAAATCCCGATAAGTCCAATTTTCATACACATATCATAAATCATAACTTTCAACACAAACAAATATGCTCAACTAGTGGTATTACCTTATTCATTCAATTTCAACTTCTGGTTGGGACCTAACTTTAGATTTTACTTCAAAACAAGGCTCTACATTAGGATTTTAGGAAACATCAAGGATCCTACATTCAATAATGATAGATTCTGTATATTTTGCAATGGAATACATACATAAACTTGTTTAAACAATAAATAGATCAATACATAACCATTAGAAGTCAAGAAGTTACCTCTTTTATGGAGAATCGAAAGTGAATAGTAAAAATGTTAAGCAAAACAAAAGTTGGAACATGTTTTTAGTATGTTGGGACAAGTTGGTATCTCAAATGAGCGTCAATTTAGCCTTTACATAAGTATGGGGTTAGTTTGTGTTTTAAGAGGGAAGTTTGAATTT
The DNA here is from genome assembly GCA_030864215.1 of Capsicum pubescens. NCBI lineage: Eukaryota > Viridiplantae > Streptophyta > Magnoliopsida > Solanales > Solanaceae > Capsicum > Capsicum pubescens. Next base: position 219,813,262 of record CM061541.1, read on the forward strand.
AAAGAGAAAAATGAAGTTTTTAGGATTTAAATGAGTTAGAATAAGGTTAAATTAGTTTAAATATAGATGAGGGATGTTTTAGTTCATATATATATATATATATTTGTGTTAGTGGGCCGAAAATTTGAATTAAAAAAGGTGCCAACTTATGACCTAGCCGCAACAGCCACCTGCGCCTGCCACCTGTGGCCATTCATGGGGCGCAGGTGCCACCTGCGGCCTACAGGTGCAGGGTGAAAGTGTCAGGCCAAATATTTTTGCCTGCTTTCCAGAAATTTGAACTTGGAATTTTGATATTTTTCCAGCTACTTATGGTCCTGCAACCTAAGTTTAGGTCCAAAAGTAAAATTAGATTCCAAAGCCCACTATTTTCCATTTTTCATACTCTAAATTTTAACTTTTTAACTCATTACTAACCTTACCATAAGGGACTTGTGACCATGATGGGTTGATAACACAGTCCCCTTACCTGGAAGCAATGAATATTGCAATTTTTACCATATTCTGGGTAAGTCCAAGAGCTAAAAACCTTCTAAAAGGAAAAACAACAAAAGCGTGAACACTAAATATAGTGGTTTTCCTCCCACTCAATGATTGATTTAACATCATATCATGACACGAGTATCTTGACTACTCAGAATTTATTAAGATACCCATAGGAGTATCCTCCAGGGTCATCAATACAACCAATCAATGACACTACCCTCATGTCGATTGGCTGCTTCATTGACTTTCAGATGTTGAATGTAGCTATCTCACCGTTTACTCTATATGTCAAGCATTACTTTACCTGTGTCCATAAAAGGTCTTCACAATATAATGGGATGACAAAGTCAGACGGAAAGATAAAGTAATCCACCTCAGGATCACATCAAATGAGATTCCCTCAAGTTTTTTCACTGTGCGGTCATCCATCAACAGTCACATCAAAGTCGGTTTCGAAGGTTCCAAGCCCAATTGCTTAAATACAACCAGTGATATCAAATTAATGGTGGCTCCTAAGTCACACAACGCTTTGGCAAATCGGGATGACCCAATCGTGCATAGTATAGTGAATGCTCTAGGATCACTCTTTTTCTATGCCAAAGACCTTGTCGTGATGCAATATAGTGGTGCACACCATCAACATCCTCAAGTTTTGCTCCTTTCTTCCATGTGATCAATAATTTCATAAGCCTAGCGTATCCAGGCATCTGTTTCGACACCTCAAGAAGAGGTATGTTCAAGCTCAATTCTTTCAACATCTCAATAAATCACTTGAACTTACCATCCTCTTTTTTTTTCTTTAATCACCAAGGAAAAGGTAGGGGTGGTCTTATAATTTGTCTGAATTTTGGCTCAATGACCTGACCCTTACCTTTGTCTTCAACATCTTTACATTTATCACCTATTACCATTTCAGACTCAACAATAGGTGTCTCATCATCAACATCTTCTGCAGCAGGTAGTGGGGGATCCATAGTATTAATACCACTCCTTGGGGTAAAGTAAGTACATTGCCATTGTTTTTTGGATTTTTCACAGTGTTACTCGGAAGGGTACCTGGCTGATTCTAGTTCCGAGTTGCTTATATCTGCCAAAACTAGTTCTCCAACTGCTTGATAACAGTGGCATGTGACTCAACCTTCTTAATCAACCCTGAAATGTCAGCCTTAATCTCCTTAAGGATGATCTCTTGATTTTCTTGACCCCTCACCAGCTTAGCTAAAATCTTTTCCATTCTAGATTCTACATATCATCTCCCAGGTAGAATGTATCTATCTCCCTCCTCTCTGTAGTCATTCTTCTTTCTCTTATAACCGTATCATTCTCTGCTATGGTCTCTGTATATTTCATAGTAGTTTTGACCTTAGTTTCCTTTCCCTTGGGCTCAAAAACTCACTATATGATGACCCAGATAATCTCCTTCCTCCTTCAATTCTGACTTACAAGCTTTGGAAGATGACCCCTATGCTGCTACTGCATTTACTTTCTCATAAGTTGTTTCTACAAACTACTTTTCTAGTATCTTTAGATCAGTTCTTAGTATCGCAATCTCTTACGCAACTATGTCATCTTCTACTCTCTGGTCACAGGAGGCACCAATAGCATATGTTCCAGATCCACTCTAAGCCTCCTGAGTTTTCCACCATCGGTTAGTAAGTGAGATCTGATCTAACATCTCTGAAGCTGTCTCCCAGCATAATCTTATAAAATATCCTCCATATATGTTGTCTACCATGAATCTGGAGATGATGGTCAAGGCTCGGTAGAATATCTCCAATAAGTCTGTCCCTGACAACCGATGGTTGGGCACCATACTTAGGTTCTTCTTAACCCTGAACTATGCCTCGTACATAGATTTTGACTGCGGCTACCTAAAATTTTAAATCTTATCCTTAAGCTGTAACATCCTGGATAGAGGAAAGAACTTAATTAATTATTGCTTGCACAACTCATTCCATATAGTCATAGAGCCTCTTGGCAGTTCCCCTAATAATAAAAAGGCTTTTTCTATAAGAAATAAGGGGAACAACCTCGGTATAAGCATTTCTTGATTCACCCCTGGATTTGTATATGAACTGAAGATCCCGAGGAAATTACCAAGGTGCAAGTTTGCATAACCTTTAGGTAGTCCTACAAACATAACCTTTAGATTTTAGATCTGGATCAATACGCTCCTGGTTTCAAACTTGATGCCTGGTGGTAAAATAGGAGAAATAATTGCTCCAATATCTACTGGCTCAACGTATCCCAAATCTTCCTTATCATCTATGTGTGGCTACACATACTGAAATGGTAGGATTACTTGAACCTCTAGCTCTATTTTGGTTTCCACCGAGTGTTGCTTGGCGGTCTGCTGCTTGTCTCTACTAATCTATATCTACCTCCCAAGCTACCTGTTGAGCTTCTTATGTTTCCCCCTCTCATTCTCATCTTGAAATAACAGCTTGCTAGTCTGATGATCAACAATATCATGTACTCCTTCAGGGAGGAGGGAGAGGAACAACATCATAAACCACTTTCGGAAGATCATCTTTTTTCTGCTCTGGCATCCTACCAAGTATTTGTAGAATCCTCTCTAGATTCAGATTCAGTATAAGTAAGGGATTTCCACTAATGTGTACTAGTAATACATTGGTGTATGCCCAACTAAGAATGAAAGAAAAATAGAAAAAAGAAAAACCCAAAAACTGCAACAACTTCAAATCACAAATAAATAATGTGATCCCCGACAATGGTGAAAAAATTTTGGTGACGTCCAAACTACACCTACTCTCAGAAGATGATAGAGTCGTTGTTAAATTATAGTAACCTAATGAAGGCTGGGGTTGAATCCCAAGGGAATATGTGGAATTATGGATCTCAGCAGTTGTAGTCAAAGTGCAGAACTAGAAAAGTAAATGGGGGGGATTTTATGTAGTAATCTCGAGAAAGTAGCTATATTAACTTTGGTTGTAATCAGTCTTAGGTGACAACTAGGATTGTGTTCCCCCTGGATTCTCAACGTCATAGGATTTTTGTGCTTTGTTGAACTAACCCGATACTTTGTGCACCTTTTACAATATTTTGGACGAACAAAAAGATTTCACTCTTTAACTTTTGAGTCTCAGGATGTCGCCTTACCAACCCTTATCTTGATCATAGTTAACTATTACCTTTTGGGTCTCTAGTTATAAGATGAAATCTAACCATCTTACTAAGATAAAACCTAGAAGCATGGATCGACAATTAAACTCAAAATTACTATTGTCTTTATCTTTTACTAGTCACTACTATTTTCTAGTAAGTAGCAATATCTAGGTGGTATCCTAATATGTTCACCTATTAAGAAAACTACTATAATGAAGATAAATAAATACATGCATGGGTACCACTTAAAAACAACAATAACACTTCCCTTACTTCGTCAATTCGCCAGGGTCTCCACAACACTAGCTATGGTTTTTTACCCGCTCATCCTTGTGAAGAAATCAATAACATCCATAATCTAAAGCATAGATGAAATCACAATGATAAGATGTATATAACCCACAACAGTAACTAGATTATTCAACAAAATTCAATACAAGAGAATGCCAATATCAAAATCGAATCCTGGAGTCAAAATATGTTTGTGAATATAAAAAGTGTGTAACTCCTACTAAAAAATACATAAAGGGTATTTATAGTACATGAGGAAACCCTTAAACCGAAGCCCAAATAAAATAGGAGAAATAGGGTCGGTGGCCACTTATGGCCCCTACTTGCGCCATGACCCTGGGCGCAAGTAGTACCTGTTGTCAGTAGGGTAGGTGCAGGTACCAGGATGAAAAAGTTTGGTAGGTTATCTCTTGGGATTTTGGTATTCTAGAACTTTCTTTGCTTACTTGTGGTCCGTAGGTCCTACTTGCGGTCCACATGTTAATTTAGTAAGTGTCGGGTGTCATCTTTTCAGCTCTTCTTCAATTCCTTAACATGCTTCGATCACGAACAACTCGGAAAGTTTCCCAAACATCCATAATTTCTCCAAAAAGTAGACAAAAAAAATATTTTTTTCACCTTTTCCATGGATATAGCATCCAAATCATGATTTCCTGCAAAACATACCCTAAATGCATCAAATCTAACAAAACAACCTCAGAAACTTGCATATTTTTCTCGTTTTAAGAGTCGAAAGTGTTATATTTCTATAGCACATCAGTTTTCATACTTAATCATTTTCATCAATTATTCATCATCCTATATATTCATCAAATGACATTGAATTCATGTGAGTGAGTGCATGTATGAAAGATGTGCACATCATATTATACCCTTCTCATTATCAACATAACATACCAGCGTGGTACCCGACCCATTATTAGAACATATCATAATGTACAGATGTGGTATCCTGACATGACCTGAACTAGGTCCTGCTCGTGTCGGGTTTCTCAGGTCTAACCCAGATCGGAGACCACCCCCAATACCCAAATCATTGGCCACCTTACACCCCATGTTAGATGAATTTTGAACATATAACAAGTTATGAGAATATAAATTTCAAAACATTATAATAAGTCTATAAAAAAAAAATAACCTTCCACAATCAAATAACCAACCAATACCAATACCAATGCCTATACCAATACCAATACAGACACCGCCCATGCCCACCGTAGTTTGATAGAGTCTCTAATCAAAATCAAAGAATATCCAGTCGGGACAAACCCGGGCCATATACAAAATGAAAACCAAAGGAATAGTAAGGGCATAAAGAATTCCATTGCATGAACTTGGGTTTTCCAAAGTATGTAAGCTCACCACTTTAGTATGACTTAAAAGTTGTCCCTAAATCACCTAGTCACTGAGCAGAAGGAGTGAAAGTATGGCCAGTTCCTGAATTGTATGAGGATACAACTTCCGAAGATGGTTAGAGGGGTGAACACTAGCACGTAACTCAGGGATAAATATAAAGTAATGCCATCAATCCAAAACCAAGTCAAACAAATGCACATAACTACACACAAATGCATATATACATATATACCATGCCAGGATAGGGAACAAGACTTAACATAAACTTTAAAACCTTAACTTGGGTTGTGTATCTTTATAGCCATAAGTCCACCCATGGGCTATATAGGTCTAGTGTTACCCCCTGAATGGGCCCCAATGCATGTTAGGCACACGAACCGGAGATATCATAAATATCCAGGGATTCCCTTATACCCTTGGCCCTCCATGATACATATATACGTGTATAGGCTTAGAGAATACCCTTGTACCCCACAAACACACTTTTTTCAAGAAAAACCCTCATGTCGGTAAATATGAGTTTCCAGTGTTCATCCTTCAAACTCACACCTTCATGGATAGCTATCACAACCCCCATTATTTACCAATTAAAACATTTAACACATAACCAAACAACAACCCCAGGAGTTAATTATTAAGTGGTGTAGTTATACCGACGATACCATGCATTAGTTTCAAGAATCAAGCCAAGCCAAGTGATAATGCATTAACCAAATCAATTATGCAAGTGGGTTGAGATTATTACCAATTTCTACACCAAAGCAATTAACTTGGGGATTCCATTGTACCCTTATTTCCATCCACCATTCCCATGCACTCTAATGCATTTACCAAAAATTAATTTAAGCACAATAGTTTCATAAATATCATGGAAAAAGTATTTAAACAATTTATATTAAAAACCCTCAACCCATAGAGCAAAAACCAACATCAATATCTCATGAAGTATACTTTAAATCACAAGCTTTTACAATATTGACAATGAGGGAAGACTAACGGATGAGTGGTGAATTTACCACTCATTCGCATCCTAAATTAGTGAACACTACTACAATTTAAAGGTATTAACGAGATAAATATGTTATCTAAATGAAATAATTTCAACATTTTGCAGGAACATAGGTGATGAGATAGAAAGATGTGTATTTGAGCTAAAGAGGGATCAAAAGGAGAGAAAAAGTACATCGCTAAAGACCCAACACGAATTAGGCTTAGTTACCACAGTCGTGATCTAAGGTCTCGATCGCGGCCAGTCAAGATGGGTGAGCCACCGCGATCACGTGGATCTAATCATAGTATCTGCGATTGCAGCAAAACTGATGCGATCACAGCTTTGCGGGATTTTGGCCCAGGGGAAGTTTAGCAATTTTCAAAAATCAACCCCAATTCTCTTAAAATTCTCAAACCCTTTCCTATTTGATATTGTACATCTTGGAGAGAAATTGAATTTGGAGTTAAAAACCCTTAATTTGGGCAACAATTGTAATTTGAATTCCTTACTTTGAATGTGGTGAAATTGAAGAATGGATGTTTTGAATGCGCCTTCAAGCTTTTTAGTTGGGGGTGCGTATCTTCGCATGTATTTATTTTGGCCTATATTATTGATATTTCTTGATATTTTGATGTTATTTTGGATAATTTTTATTTTTGTTATGGGTTGTAATAGTTGGGCACTCTGATGGTGCCCATATTTTCATGGATTAGTCATTTTGTTTTATTTTAGATTTTTATTTTATCTTTATTTTCTTATGATGATATTCGACAAGCATTTCCATATGATATATTGAGTAATGACATTCTTAATGGAAAATTATCTTGATTGGTTTTTGAGCAATGGATGCAAGGGAAGTCTGAGTAGCTGTAAAATCGAAGCTATAAATGTGGGGGAAGTCTGAGTACCCATAGAATTTTGGATTTTTGATTGAATTCATACCTATGGTGATGTATGAGTATCCATATCATTTGCCTATATAAAAGCCTTAATGTGATACGTCGGCTTGGTTCGGTTCCATAAAGAGAAAATTATGCGTGGTGCAAATACGAAGCAAACACCCTCCTCCATCCAATTTTTTTCTTAAGAATCAAGGGCACAGACTTGAGCAATCTTGTAACAATACTTTACGTCTTTTTGTGACTCAAAAATGTTGGCTTGTAGAAATTGGTAGATTCTCTATTTTTGTCTCTAGTAGGTAGGATAATTTTCCCCATTTGAGGAGTTTGCATGCCATATGCGGTGAGCATTTGTTTCTAAATATCATGCCTACTTGTACCATCTAGAACTTGACCCGTTGGTCTATCAAGACTAATCTTGAATTACACTTGGTTGGTGAAATGATCCTAGGCCATCTTTGTGAAATAGAAACCCCACTCTAAGTCTAAATAGCCTACCTATGCATAGGATAGGACCCTTAGTTCTCCAAATTCAAGCCTTTCTTTATCAACCATGTTACAAACCTTGTACCATTCAAAAAATTCTCCCTCTCTTGAACGCAACCTTCCCTGAACATAAAAAATGAAAATTGAGAGTAAATGCCTAAGTTGGGGCGGTAAGTTTGAAAGAGTTGACTTTGGGCCATGGTAGTGTAAGTGGATGCCTTTGAGCCAAGAAATGAAAAAAAGTGAGAAAGAAATGAATGATGAAAATAAAAATAAGGCATGGATTGCAAAAGAAATTAGTGAAGGAAAAATGCCCATAAGAAGTTCAGAAAATCAAGGCTCCTAAATTAGGCATGTGTAAAGCGTGAAAACAAAAGAGGTGGTCCATGGTCACAAGTTGGTTGAAATAGTGTGATGTAGATGTTCAAGGAGGTTTAATCCACTTTGTTCTTAAATGTTATCGTACCCTTCCCCAAAACTATGTTACAAGCTTAAAAATCCCTTCGAGATCTCAAATCAAGTGTATTCATTGTAGTGGCGATTGAAAATAAGGGCAAGTCTATGGCATGGTACTTGTTAGCATCAAGAGTCTTTGTGAGAAAGAGAGTCTTGATATTAAATCCCCATTGTTGTATATTATATAATTCGGTGTGTACGGGATATCCTTCTTGTGAGGAGGCATGCGAACAACTCGAGGTGAGTGACATTGTAATCTTTTGAATAATGAGCCGAAAGGTGTATAATAGAGTTGTGGTCAATAGAGAGTTACTTTTAGAGTGTTAGTAATTGTTGCATTGTTGCTCTTTAAAGTCCTTTGCCTCTTTGAGTTTGTATTTTGTGATTGACAGGTGTTCAGAGAACAGCTTTGACCATGTTTTAAAATCAACGTTTGGTAGCATCCAAGTTTGAGGTCATTGTGATCATTAGGTTGAACAAATAGTCTTAAAGTTTGCATTGTCTCATTGAGAAAGAAGTATTGTTGCTTGGGGACAAACAAAGGTTTAAGTTAGGGGTGTTGATTAGTGGTGAATTTACCACTTAAATTTGTGCACACTACTACAATTTAAAGGTATGAATGAGACAAATATGTTACTTTAATGCACTAATTTCCATATTGAAGGCACACAGGTGATGAGATAGAAGATGTGGATTTAAGATAAAGAGGGATTAAAAGGAAAGGAAAAGTGCACAACTGAAGACCCTACATGAATCAGGCTCAGTTACTACGATCGCGGTATGAGGGTCGTGATCGCGACCAGTCATGATGGGTCATCCATTGCGATCACATAGATCTAATCACAGTCACGATAGCCGTGATTGCAGCTTAGCAGGATTTTGGCCCAGGGGTAATTTTTAAATAGTAAAATCTGACCCCCAATTCTCTTAAAAGTCTCAAACCCTTTCCCATTTTGGTATTGTAAACCTTTGAGAGAAATTGAATTTGGAGTTAAAAATCCCTAATTTGGGCAACAATTGTAATTTGAATTCATTTTTTGAATTTGGTGAAATTGAAGAATGGATGTTTTGAATGACCCTTATGGTATATTTCTTTCTCTTTAATTCATGAGTAGCTAAATCTCTTTGACTTGGGATTATGTTGAACTAAGGTGCAATTCTGTATGGGTTATGATGTATTTGTGTAGATTCTATCTTGTTGGTGATTGGTTTCACTATTTCTTGGTTTAATTTGTTGGGATTTATCGGTGAAAACCCCAAATTCCCAAGATGGGTTTGTGGGTGAAAACCCCAAACTCTTGAAAGCTAACATCATCCTTGAAAAATAATGTAGGTTAACTTTTGGAACCCATGGCATCCTTTAAAGAGGGATATGGGTGACAAATAAATAGTGGACAATAGAAGATGTTGTTTGCTATCTTTTTGCCATCTTAGAAATAAAGGTAATTAAAGAGTTGGCTATGTCTTTGGCATCTTCCTAGAAATAAAGATGCCCAATTGAGATTTTGGCTGGCTTTCATTGACACACTCGTTAGGTACTCAAAAGGATTAGTGAGTGATATCCTTGAGGCTTTGTTGGCAAACTAGCCTCAAGGACTCTAAACTTAGACTACCTCATCATCATTGACTAAAATTTGCACTAAATCGTCATGTTCCCATGAGTAATTTTCTCTTAGGTAAACATAATCCCAAGATATTTCTCATATTAAATTCTAAACCACAAGTGTTTCCTTAATTTTTTGATTTGATTTGATAGTGATAAAACCTTGTTCAAAACCACCCCCCTATTTTAAATCATTCTTTTTACTTTTTATAAATTACGGGTATCTTTTTACTAATTGTTAACACCCATAGGACTAGGAATCTAATTTTGCTCCTCGTGGATTCAACCTCAACATAAGTTGAGCTATTGACAACTACCGTCCTCTACCAAATTGAATGGGATAGGTGAGTGTTATCAGTAACATGCCTTAAACACTAAGTAGTATGGAGAGAAATCACCCTTAGAAGCCCAAATTGATTAATCTCTTAAAAACCCTAACTGTTCTTGACATTGAGGATTTAACAGTGTTTGGGTGTCTATTTGATGTGTTTATGAGGGATAAGGATAACCTAAAGATGTTATAAGACGTGGGTTTCAAGTTGGTCAAAAGGGGAAATGTTCAGAATGCCCTTAACATAAAAGCTGGAAAAATGTCTCCTTTGACTACGAGTAAACAATTGACTCATAACCCCTCCTTACTACTCGTAAACATGAGTCATAACTAAGATACTAAAAAAGATCCCTATACTCTATCAATATTACGACTCTACAAGCTTACTCGTAATAAGACCATATGGCTTGTATGGTCAAATCATAGTCAATGCAGAAGTCAGTTGTGTTGAACATTGGATATCCTATGATTCATCTCACAACTCGTAGCATATCCTTACGAATCTTAGTTTTTAAGCCACAAACTTACATGATTTGGTTACGACTCATCCTAATGACTCGCCACGAGCCTTTACGACTCGATCACTCAAATTGTGCCCAAGACAAAAACTTAACGCCACATACTGGTCACCCTACAATTAGGGTCACCTGACCCATCAAGAAACCTTACAACTTGTAGGGTCAAGTCATAACCAAGGAAGTGAGCTCAAGGCTCAAGAAATTTTCAAGGGACAAAATCTGGGGTGTTTCATATTTTACCCATCACCATATCATATCATATTATACCAGTGTGGTACATGACCCATCACCTCAATACCTCATCAAAATACAATGAAAATGCAATGTGATCATTAAATCACAAACCATCCTAGAAGTCAATCATGATCAAATGACAAACAAGCACAACACCAAGGTAGTCTAAGTGCTACATAAAATCATAGCCTACCTCAACCCATTTGCTCAAAGCCACCTTTAAGCCATACTTTTTTCTTGTTATTCTTATTCAAATAGTTCTTGATCTATATATATCACTAATCAATTGGACGTGAGTGGCACCCACCCCATTCTCTTGTAGGAGAACCAATAACCTCCAAAATATTAATCGGCACTCAGAGAAAATGAAGAAAATTATCCCATTAATAGTATAAGGGTCATCTAGTTTATCAACTTAAGAAAAAGCAATAATAAGTAATAAATAAAAAGCATTGATAGAATTCAAAAGTCAGTGTACCAAAACATACTAAGAATTTCAAGAAGGGGATACAACTCCAAAAAGGAAAGTGCATAAGTCAAAACAAAGGACAATGTCATGACAGAAAGATTATATGGTATCCCGAATAAGCTTCTCACCCCTAAAATATAGATCATATGCTAGAGTCACAAGTGATGTCTTATAGGAGACATTAGAATATATGCTACACTCAACAAAAATAAGAGTAGGAGTAGTATTAACACACAAGATCAACATTATACTAGTAGGGTCATTTGACCAAACCTACATGAAAATATGAACACTTAATCAAAATATAGTATAACAAGTTAATACATGCTCATTTTGACTACACCTAACACATCAAGTACTAATAAAGCAGTTTAGAATTACAACCAAGAAGAAATAACATTTACAATTAAGTCAAGTCCAGTAAGGTAAAGTCAAAAATCTCAAGATTAGTTTAAAAATTTATCAAACATATTATGCATTTTTTGGTACACTCATGGAACCTTTAAACATATCAAAATCTTATAAAGACACGCTATGGGTATCGTAACCACCCACTAGTCAGGAATTGAAGGAAAAAATAGACAAAAGTATATGCCAACCTTATTCCACCAATATGTTGAGAGAATATTCAAATGCTGAAATTGCTATATCTTGTTTTGATGATGATCAATTGACAATAAGGTATCAGGTCTTTGGGTCTTCTTGAATTAAGTACAGTTTTCACTGTCCTGCGTAGTTTAGTCTGTTGGTGTAACACACTGCGTAGGTAAGATTGTACCTATTAGGACACCTGGCCTAATCGTATTTCTACCCTAATCATTATCCAACTATAAATATAAAAGAATTCTCCTCAATTCACTAGTTTTGGTAATCTGATTGTTCAAGAGAGAAATCAATGAAAATTCAAATATTGCTTAAGTCCCATGCTTTTGTGTACTGAGAGAGTATGTGTTCTTGAGTCAATTCTTTGTTTATAATTGAATTACTCGTGTTATAAGAATAATGGTTTTCTTGTGTTCTTGAGAGTGCTTAGGTAGAGTTACTTGAGTTGATATTGGGTAGATTTAATCAATATTGAGGTGATTTCTTGATAGAGCTATCAATGTAGATTTGTAATAGAGTTGTTACAAACTAGTGAAGCCTAGAGTTAAGATCCCATTGAGTTTGTAATCAAGAGTTTAATTATAATGGATTGTTGAGGGCTTGTGAGTGCAAGTCATGTTTTTTTATCCATCGAGCAAGGAGGTTTCCACGTTAAATCTTTGTGTTCTTTAATTCCCAACAAAGTTTTAGTTTTCCGCTGGTTTATGGTTTTATTGCCTGTGTCTGAATCTATGGGACCTTGCCACTCATAGTGTAGTACAACCTCTCACGTTTTATCAATTGGTATCAAATCAAGGGCACTCTAAAAGGTTCATAACTAGAGTGAATTATTGATTATGGATGATCCACCTAATCTTGAAGTAGGGTAATGTACCACTAGATCATCCCTCTTTAATGGGCAGTACTATGGGTGGTAGAAAATCAGGATGTATGACTTCATTATGGATGAGGACAGTAAGGTGATGGATGTAATACTTAATGGTCCATATGTGTTTGTTAGAGTGGTCTGAGAAGGAGACATAACAAGGATGGTTGTCAAAATCAGGAGAGAGTTTGATGATAAAGATCAAAAGAAGGTTGAGAAGAATTATAAGGCAAATAAATTACTTGTCTGTAGAATAGGACCTGATGAATATAATAGGATTTCTTCTTGTGAAAATGCTGAGGAAATCCGGTATTGCTTGAGGACTACTCATGAAGAACCACTGATGTAACGGATCCAAAAGTTGATATGTTGACTACTCAATATGAAACCTTCACCATGAAAAAAGGAGAAACTATCCAAGAGATGCATACTAGATTCACTTCAATCACCATTGTTCACTTCAATCACCACTGAGTTACACTCCTTAGGAGAAGTTATTCCTTTGTATAAATATGTGAGAAAAAATCTAGTTCTTCTTCCAAATTCTTGGGAAAGCAAAGTGGATTCCATCACTAAGGCAAGAAAAATGAAAACTCTCACAATGGATGAATTTATTAGTAATCTGAAGACTTATGAACTCAAGAAGAAATAAGAAGTAAGCAAAAAGATAAAAATCTCTGGCATTAAAGGCTTCAAAATCTGATTCAACTAAGAAAAACACAGATGTTGCCTATTTGGCAAAAAAGATTGTTAGAGCTAAGAAGAAAAGTGGTCAGTTTCAAAGAAGAAAAAGCAACGACAAACACAAATGCTCTGTTGAAGTTTGTCACAAATGTGAAAGTAGTGAGCATTTCATTAAGGACTGTCTAATGTACAAAATAAATTATCAGGAATATCGCAATACTGGAGGTGAAAAAGTAAAGAACAGGGACCAGGTCCCTATAAAATCAAGAAGAATGGCTGAAACTAATTATGCAGTGAAACAATTCTTAGCAGCCTGGGGATATTCCTCCAGTAAATCTGATAAAACTAAAAAGATTGCAGATATTTCTATGCTAGCTTTGGAAGATGGTAAGTATATCTATGATTCCTTATTTTCTCTTATTGTAAACACTAAAAATAAAGAAGAAAATTAGGTAACTCTCCCTGATATTAAGGAAAACATAGATAACTACTCTTCTAGAAAGGTAAAGAAACTTGATATTGTGTTGATTGACTCTGTGTGAACTGACTACAGATAAAAATTCTCTTGAAGAAAAGGTAGAAAATCAAGAGCTTGAATTTATTTCTTAAACTCTTTAGATATCTAAAACAGAAGAATTGTTCATAAATTTGAAATCCAAAAATCTGAATTTAATGAGTCAACTAGACAAAGTTAATGATTCTAATAGTAAAGGGAAGAAAGAAGCCTCAAGGTTTTAAATTGAGATTGAAGAAAAGTTGAGGGATTCTCAAAAGCATCTTATGATGCACTTCACCCAAATAAAGAATTAGAAAGGGACCTGGTTCATCTAAGGGAAGAACTTAACAAATCATTAAATGGACAACATCCTCACAAATCCTTTCTAATTTAACTGGTTAGAGTGTCAATAATAGTAATGGTCTAGGATATCAGTATATAACCCCATAACTTGGGTCTCATAGGAAATTTGTTCATGGTATTAGAAATAAGTTCCACGAACCTCTATGTACTTATTATGGAAGATATGGATGCTTGAAGGAAAACTATCAGTCTTGGCTTAGAGCTAGAATGAGCAGTACTAAATATGTCCTGTAGGAGAATTATTATCCTAAGGGTTTTATACCCTTGAAAAATATGCAAAAGAACTCTCCACCAAGATGGGCCATGAAAGATTTGATCACACCTCTATCTTTGTATTGGTAACTCAAACTCAAGTGGGTTCCCAAATCTAACAAATGACTATGTTTACAGGTAGGAGGAGGGAAATATAGTTAGAACTGGTTCATGAATAGTGGATGTTCAAAGCATAACACAGGAAGGAATGATTGCTTTCTTTCTCTCAAGACACTTTGAGGTGGAGATGTATCTTTTGGAAATGGTAAAAATGGGATATATTCATGGTGTGAGAAATATTGGAAAATCATCTGATCAAGCAATAAAAGATGTGTACTATGTGAATGGCCTCAAGTAGAGTCTTCTTAGCGTTTCTCAAATCTGTGACAAAGTAATGAGGTCAAATTCTCATCTAATGGATGTACTATGTCAAGCATGAGTCTGGGAGAGTTATTCTCAAATCCAAGATGATAAAAAATATGTATGTGGCTAATTTAGTTTATGTGGCTGATGGGGAATTAACTTGCCTAAGTGTTCAAAGTGAAGATATTGATTTACGGCATAGAAGGTGGGGATATGTAAGTTCCTCTTTACTGAACATGTTGATTTCAAAGGACCTAGTTCGTGGCTTTCAAAAGCTGAAGTTTCTAGACAATAAGATTTTAAATGTTTGTGTTAAGGGCAAGCAATCCAAATCTTCCTTTAAGATGAAGAAGCAGATGAGTACTTCTAGACCCCTTGAGATGCTACACATGAATATCTGTGGACATGTTAAAGTGAAAGTAGAGGATGAAAGAAGTGTGTTTTTGTCATTGTGGATGACTACTCTGGGCTCATCTAGACAAAGATTTTGAGAACCAATGATGAACCCTATAAGGTTGTGGTTACTTTTGCCAAGAGAATTCAAATGAATCTAAAATATAAGATTACTGAAGTTAGATCTGATCATAGAACTAAATTTGAGAATGCCCAAGTTGCAGGATTCTCTACTAAAATGAAATCAGTCATGACCTCTCTACCCTAAGGACTCTTCAACAGAATAGAGTTGTTGAAAGAAAGAACAAAACCTTCATAGAGATTGCCAGGACCATGTTGAATGATAGTGGGCTTCTAAAGAACTTTTTAGCTGAAGCTGTAATTATTGCTTGCTACATGAATAATTGGTGCTTGATCAGATCACTCCTAAAAAAGACCCCATATGAGTTTGTGTTCAATAAAAGGCCTACACTTGACTATTTCAGATCTTTTGGGTGCAAATACTTTGTTCTAAATAATAAGAAGAATGATCTATGAAAGTTTGAATCCAAAATTGGTGAAGCGATATTTGTGGGATATTTCTTCACAATCAAAGCATTTCGATTTTTCAACAAAGGAACTCTATGTATTTAAGAAAATGTGCATGTGGTTTTTTATGAGTCCGGAAAGCTAATAAATCCAGGTGATGGTCAAGAATCAGAAATTGAAGAACTTATTCCTATTCAGAGGGATGATATTATTGAAGATGATGGTCAAGAAATAAATGATGCTGATGAGAATGATGAGAGTAATGGTGATCTAGGATCTCAGACACACACTCTAACTCCAGCAGAAAAATAACAAAAAGGGTCTAGTAAAAAATATCAGGGACCTGGTCCTAGTGGAACTCATCTCCGAAGGTTGAACTAGAGGCACAAATCTTCTCATCCACTTGAGAATCTAACTACACCTGTGGAATCTGAAGTCCAAAAAAAAACTCAAGCAGAAAATTTCTTGCCATTTTCAGCATTCTTATCCTAAACTGAGCCAAAAATATGAAGAACATATTAAAGTTGGGGTTTATCAAAATAACCTAACCTACTAGATAAATAAGTTACTCTCTACAAAATTGGCAGGTATCCTTGGTAAAGTAATTACTTATTGGTCTAACTCAGTACCATACCCTTGAAAGTATACACCCATGAGAGCAGCTTTGGAAGAAAACAATTGAGAAAGGCACAAATTGAGGATTTACTCAAGATAGAGAAGGACCTGGACCTATCTCTCAGGTTAGTACCAAAATAGTGTACTTTAAAAATTATACAATTCTATCTAAAAAGCCACATGTCTTTTCTTCTATGAGTAAAAGCTGTCAATTCTTAGCTAGGTAAAGGGCCTCACCTATTAGAACCGAACACGTTATTTCATTAAAAAATACACCTTTAATGACAACGATCACCTCACTTAATCACAAAACCAAATTCATATCTTTTTATTCACTTCTAAAATTAACGCAAATCAACTACTTCAATTATTCTTTATCTATGACTTGAATTGGTCTTTTTCTCTTTCTCACACAAAACATGAAATGGTAGACATTCCCATTTACTCAACCTCGATTAAAGACCTAGAAGTAGATAAAACCCTAGAAAGTTAGTCTAAAAAACTCCAAATCAAACACTCTATTCATTTGACACCTAAAATCAAAGATGACGCTCCTTAAGTCCTTAACAAGAACCTATGTTAACTCCAACCACTAAATCCTCTCCAAAAAGTCCAAAATTCTTAAATGAATTTGTCAAAATCAAAACTTTCTCAACCATTATAAACACTGTTAGGTCAACCATGGTAGAGGATCTCAATTAAGGTCTTGGTTCTCCAATTGAAACTAAAGTGTCATAAAACCACCTTCCATCTAAAGATCTAGAAAGAACAAAGTTCACAGACACTTCTAATGCACCTAGTTCCCCTACTTTCTCAGATTTAAACCCCATTTTTGCTCAATTGTGCAGTGAAGAAATACTAGTAAAGAGGTCTAATCTTTCCAACAATATAAATTGGGTATACTTTTGTTTTCAAATGATCCCAAGGAAATCTCCTTTAGTGTAGAAGAGCAAATAGTAGGTGAAAAGTCTAATGTGACAAAGGATAGGGAATTCGTGTTACCTCCAAATAAGGAGGATGAGGTAGATGACGATAAACCACCTTTGAGGTGGTCTGTGTAAAAACAAAGAGGAAGCAAAGCCAAAGAAAAGGTGGTTGATTCTTATATATAAGTTTCTAGATCATATTCTACTAGTGGATCTGAAAAAAGTTGTTAGTGGATGAAATGAATGCGAGCAAGTCTTCGACCACTAAAACAAGAAGACTCAAGAAAGTTGTTATAGTGAAGGAGGATAATATTGAAGTTGTAGAGATTGGAGAGGGTGAGTACATTGATCCTGATGTTGCTACTGCAACTGAGAAAAGAAGAAAAGAAATTCATGTTGCAAGAAGGCCAAGGTCCTCTAGTTCAAAGTCTGGTAGCCCTATAGGAATGAAATAAAAACACATTATTCTTAAGAAGAAGAAAGTCTCTGAGGGACCTAGTACTGAGAAGAGAAAAATTAATAAAGAAAAAACAAGTATTGATTCCAAATGAAGAAGAAATGAGGAAGAAAGGAAGTCAACATCTAGATAAGTATGAAATGTGATCTTGAAAACTCTGAAAGTATTGTTTGGTAGAATATTTGATCCCAGGATTTATGAAAAAACTGGCATGGTAGAGTTGGTTGAATATGTCAAACACCAGGGATGGTTACATCTTTTAGAGGAACCAGCTCCCATGGTTTTTGAAAGGGAAGTAAGAGCATTCTATTATACAATAGATTTATTAGATGATGGGTCAAGCTTGATTGCCTAGGTGCAAGAAAAGCAATAAAACTGGATGAAGAAGCATTAGGAAAAATTTTGGATGTGCCTATTATGGGTATGAGTACTGTTGTAGAACAACATGCCTCAACTGAGTTCAAGATTGATGCTTCAAAAGTTGGAGGGACATAAATAGTTGGTGTTAGGAAAAAGTTTCTCATATGTGAATTATAGTTGGTGTTTTAATTAGTAAACAAAGTCATATTGCCTAGGTCATAGAAGAGGACTATAGCCTATGTTGTTGATCTATTTCTGATAGAGTGACTGAGTAAATTTAAGTTGTTAAGTCTGCCTGCTCTTATGATAGAGCACATGAATAAGGTAATCTATGAGAAGAAAGGAAGATATGGGATATTGTATGGGTACTTCTTGAACAATATGTTTAATCACTTTGGAGTGGTTTGGACTAAAGAGACTCCTAAAATAGTCAAACAAAAGTTTAGTCTAACAACATTGGTGGAAAATGAATGCATAAAAGGAAAACTTGGCACTGTGTCCTAAGTGTCAGAGCTTTTGGTTACTCAAGAAAATTTAAGCAATGAAATAAAGAAGATGAGGATTAAGTTAGCTGCTAAGGATCTTGATATAGTGCATTTAAAGATGCATAATCAGAAGTTATCCTCAGAGGGACCAGGTGCTAATGAGGAACTTTCAACAGAAAATGCGAAGCTCCCGACCACCATTGCAGAACTCAATAAGGAGGTTCAAGAGCTGAATACGAAAGCTAAAGATCTCACTAAGCAATTGTTGAATGCTCGTGCTACAGAGAGTTCTAGAATTGAGTTTTTGCTTAAATCCTTCTCCCTTATGCCACCCTCTACCTAAGTCCTATCAACTTTATCACTTTTTCATCCCTATGTTAGTTTCCAGTTCTTATTTCTAATGTGGATTTTTATTAATTATATATTTTATATTTATTTTGGTATCCTGTAATGGTCTTATTTAAAAATTAATGAATTATTAGTTTATATGTCTCAACTGTCTCTTCTTTATTTTAAAAGTTGATCTTCATGTTACTGTTGCCCCAATAGCCATTAGTTAACTAACTTGTTCTTATTTTACTCTTGGTTTACTGTTATTACTTTTCAATGATGCCAAAAGGGAAAATACTAAATTTATATGGTAGGGACCAGGTATGTGTTGCATGATATGTTAGGGACCAGTTACCAGGTGCTTATGTGTTGAATGTTGAAGGGCATATTGATAAGGGATAATGTATGTGAAGCATGCTGGAATATTGACAAGGGAAATAATGTTGGTGAAGCATGATGGCATATTGCCAGGGGGGAGAATGTTGGTCCATGATGATATGGGGAAACATGGTGCATAATGATAGGGGAAACATTCATCAACAGTAGTAGTGATCACTCTAATTAAACGAAATGAATAAACATTATTGCTCAAAAATCCATGGTCATCAAAAAGGGGGAAAATTGATATATCTTTTTGCGATGATAATCAACTAACAACAAGGGACCAGGTCCTTGGGTCTTTATAAATTCAGTACAATTGTCACTATCCTACACAGTTTTGTCTATTAGTGTAACAAACGGCGCAGGTGATTTTGTACCTATCAATACACCTAGCCTAATTATATTTTTTCCCTAATATTATCTAGCTATAAATAAAAAAGAATGCTCCGAAATTCACTAGTTTTTGCAATCTGATTGTTCAACAGAGAAATTGATAAAAACTCAAATATTGCTCACGTCTTAAAATTTTGTATGCTGAGAGTGTGTGTGTTCTTGAGTCAGGTCTTGGTCTACTCGAGTTATATGAGTAATGATTTTTTTGTGTTCTTGAGAGTTCTTAGGTAGAGTTACCTGAGTTGATATTGGTTAGAGTTAAACAATATTGAGGTGAGTTCTTAGAAGAGTTGTCAAGGTAGGTTTGTAATAGAGTTGTTACAAACTTATGGAGCTTAGAGATAATTTCCCATTGAGTATGTAATAAAGAGTATGATTATAGTGGATTGTTAAGTGCTTGTAAGGGAAAGCCATGGTTTTTCCTCCCTTGAGAAAGGAGGTTTCCACGTTAAATCTTTGTGTTGTTTAATTTCATGCAAAGTTTTAGTTTCCTACTGCTTTTCTATTTTATTTCTTGTGTCTGACTCTAAGGGACTTGGTCCCTCATAGTTTAGGTGCAACATCCTACATTTCATCAGAAACATTTCTAATACAACAATAAGGTAGGTCAAAATTATAAAACAAGATAAATTCATTAAATTGACCTCTCCAAGATAACATGAACTAACAAGAAATAATAGGAATCATTTAATATACAAATATAGTACAAATTGGATTAAACTACAACACCATCACCTACCTTAAACCAAGCTTGCACAACTCCACTAAGCCAGAGTCTTGTGATTCTATGCAATTTTCGCTTGATCTGGGTCTAGAAATACATAAAAACACATAATTAATGAAATAACATACCATGTTGGGATTATAAATCACACCCAACTTCTAAGGCCAAGTTCATGATCATTCCATCCTTATTCTAGGGATTTTCTACCTTAATTTACCAAAAACTGCCCATTCCATGAATAATTTAGTGAATTAATGACATGTAAGGGTAATTTAAATATCATTAACCAAACCCATTGATTTTATACCAAAATTACTCCCTTGCACCAAAAATTCAACTAAAAGTAGACATTAACCCTCCTCAAACTATGTAAACCAGCAATTCTAAGGCTTGATTATCGATTAACTAGTTAAGGGAGATGAAATCCTTGCCTTAGTGAAGCAGAATGATTCTTAACTGATGATTTTATCCCAAAATAGCCTCACCCTTGCTCCAAAATATGTTTTAGAAAAAAAACCATTTTAGGAGGTTTGTAAAATAATTAGTGATTTTCATCGCTATAGCGACAAGCGTCGTTATAACAACACCTATCACAATTGTAGCTATTGATGGAATAGACTAGATGCTATAGCAGGATTTTCTTCATATTTGGGCATGTTCTATAGCAACATGGGTGAGACAAAATGCTTTGTTTTGCCCAAAATTTTCCTTTTTCACAGCACACCTTAATTTCAAGGCATCCCATATAATATCATTTACGCTAAGAACTATTTTGAGAGTTTTACTCACCCAAATTCAATTTCGTAAAATCCTACATGCTCTTTATTGTCATAGATAATTAGAAATTAAGAAAAACACCACTATACTAACCTAATTCATTCTCGTATTGTCCAAGACTACACATTGCTCAGATTTCATCTGAAACTAGCCTAAATTAAAATTTATAACTTCAAATATGGGAAGAATCTTAGTATGAAATTTTAAATGAGAGACTTACACATAAAAACGGGAAGGTTCATTAAAAATGATATAAATGTACCCATCATTAGTCCTCAAATGATCAAAGAAGAAAATAGTCTAAATAAAGTAACAAAGAGAGTACCTGTATCCTCAAATAGTTGAGGGCACTTGTCCTGCATGTCCTTCTCAATTTCCCAAGTAGCTTCTTCAAATGGATGATGCTTCCATAGGACCTTAACTGATTGAATTTCCTTCATCCTTAAATTTCTAACAGTCCAATCCAGATTCACCACTGATTCCTATTTGTAAGCCAAATCCTTATCTTCTAGATTCAAGTCACCCATGATACGTTTTGAGCATAAATATGTGGAATACCTTATGGAATATCAACAACTGTAGCGGTAATGCTAACCTATATGCAACCAAACTCATATCCTCAAGAACCTCAAAGGGACTAATATACTGAGGGATGAGCTTGCCCTTCTTACCAAATCTCATGACTCCCTTCATAGGAGACACCTTATGTAACACTTGTTCATTAACCTTGAAGTCCACGTCTCTTACCTTACGGTTCATAGACTACTTCTACCTAATTTGAGCAACCAGCAACTTGGTTTGGATGAAACTTAATTTTTCTTAAGTCTCCCTCATCAAGCCATTTCCCAAAGGTTTAGCATCTTCAATCTTATAACACCCAATAAGTGGATTGTACTTCCTTTCATAGAGTGCCTCGAATGGTTCTATATCTATGTTAGAGTGATAGCTATTGTTGAAATAAAATTGACACAATGAAAGAAACTGGACCTAATTAATGACCACCAAAGTCAATAACACAAGCGTTGAATATGTCCTTTATCACCTAAACTGTGCTCTTTGACTGGCCATTAGTTTGAGAATGAAAAGTCATGCTAAAGGTGAGTTTGGTGCCCATCTACTCATGCAACCTGTCCCTAAATTTAAAAATATACTTTGCATCTCTATCAAAAATAATAATAAGGGATATCCCATAAAGCCTCACTATCTCTTTGACGTAAATTTTTGCCAACTGTTAGGAGATTTAGTCCACCTAAACCAACATAAAGTGAGCTAATTTTGTCCACTAATCTAATGAAACGTGGGGGTTGCACAACACCATGGGAGACTAGGTCCTTTAAAGTCTGACACAGAGAATAAAATAGTAAAGCAATAGGAAACAAAAACATTGCAAGAAATTAAAGAACACAATAATTTAACGTGGAAACCTTCTTGCTCAAGGGAGGAAAAACCATGGATTTCCCTTACTAGTACTCAATAATCCACTATAATCATACTCATTATTACATAATCCATTAGTACTTAACTCTAAGCTCCAGTAGTTTACAACAACTCTATTACAAACTCTCCTTGACAACTCTGTCAAGATCTCACCTCAATATTGATTAACTCTAACCAATATCAACTCAGGTAACTCTACATAAGCACTCTAAAAACACAAGAAAATCATTACTCTTATAAAACGAGTAATTCAGTTATAGAACAAGACTTGACTCAAGAACAAACACTCTTTCAGCACAAAAAAGTTTAGAACTGGAGCGATATTTGAGTTTTCACTGATTTTATCTTTGAATAGACAAATTGCAAAAACTATTGAATTGAGGAGCATTATTTTTTATTTATAGATAGATAATGATTAGGGTAGAATTTTAATTTGTCTAGGTGTCCTAATTGGTACACAGCTCACCTGCGCAGTTTGTTACACTAACAGACAAAACTGCACAGGATAGTGACAACTGTATGTTTTCATAAAGACCCCAAGAACCTGGTCCTTTGTCTTCAGCTAATCATCATCAAAACAATATATAAAAATTACCCCTTTTTAATGATGACAAACCAACAACCAATTTTGAGCATCAAAGTTCATTCACCTCATTCAATTAGAGTGATCACCACTACTATCGATAAATATTCCACCTATCACTTATGAACCATGCTTTCCCCTATCACCATTCACCAACATGCTTCACCAATATTCTTCCCCCTATCTATATGCAACCAATATTCAACACATATGCCTAAACCTATAGTTCAACACCTACACCTATTACCTAGTCCCTAACACATAAATTCCATAGTATTTCTCCTTTTGGCATCATTGAAAATTGATAATTGTAAACTAATAGTTAAATAAGCACAAGTTAGTTAAATCATGGCTATTGGGGCAACACTAACATGAAGAACTACTTTTAAAGTAAAGAAGAGATAGAGGAAACACATAAGCAAGGATTGATTCATATTAGATAGGATAAGTACCATTACATTATACCATACAAAACCATAAAACAACTATCTCTTAAAGCCACATAAGAAACAAGAATAGGTAACTGACACAGGGATAAGACAGGGACAAAGTTGATAGGACTTAGTTAGAGAGACAGTTAGGGGAGAAGGATTTGAGAAACAACTCTATTTTGGCACTCTCAGCAGCATGAACATTTAGTAGCTCCTTTATAAGGTCTTTAACTTTAGAATTCAACCCTTGAACCCCTGTAGTGAGTGATGTAACTTTAGTCTGAAGTTCAATGTTTTTTGTTATAAGATCCTCAATAGCACCTAATCCCTCTGAGGATAACTTCTGATTCTACATCTTTAAGTGCACTATTTCAACATCCTTAGTAGCTAACATAATCCTCATCTCCTTCTTTTCCTTGATTAAGTTTTCCTAAGTAGACAAAATCTCTAACACTTGAGACACAGTTCCCATTTTTCCTTCTATGTATTTATTTTCCACAAATGTTAGCAGACTAAACCTTTGTTTAAATGGTCCAGGTGTCCCTTTAGTCTCGACCACTCTAAAGTGATCAAATGTCTTATTCAATAAGTACCGATAAGGCATTGCATATCTTCCTTCCTTCTCATAGATCACCTTGTTCATATGTTCTATTATAAGAGCAGACAAACTTATCAGCTCAAATTCGCTAAGTCATTCTATCATAAATAAATCAACAACAGAAGCTATAGTCCTTTTCTCTAACCTTGGCAGAATAACCTTGTTGACAAATTCAAACATTAGCTGAAGCTCACTTATGAAAAACTTCTTTCTCACCCAGTTACTGATATACCTCCTACTTTTAAGTCATCAATCATAAACTCAGTTGAGGCTTATTGATTTACAACAGTCCCAACACCCATAATAGCCACATCCAAGAGTTTCTTCATCAAGTTTTATTTTCTTTCCTTAGACTTAGGCAGTTAGGATTATTCCATCCTCTGAGAAATCGATATTGCAATAAAATTCTCTTGTTTTTTTCTAAAATACCATGGGAGTTGGTTCCTCAAGAAGGAGTAGACATACCAGGTGTCTTACATACTCTACCATCTCTACCCTACCAGTTTTTTCATAAATATTAGTGCTAAAAACTATACCAGACAATACTTTCTGAGTTTTCAAAATTTTATTCCTTTGCTCTCTAGACCCATTATTCTTTTTTCCTCCATTTATCTTCTTTCGGAACCACTACTTGATTTTTCTTCAATAGCTTTTGTCTTCTTAGGACCAGGTCCCTCAGAGACTTTTTTCTTATTAATAGTAATATGCTTCTACTTCATCCCAATAGGGCTACTAGACTTTGAGCTGGAGGACCTGGTCCTCCTTTCAACATGAATTTTTTTTCTTCTTTTCTCAGTTATGGTAGCAATATTAGGATAAATGTATTTACCCTATCAAACCTCTAAACCCTTAACCTTCTCCTTCTTTAGTACAACAACTTTTTTCAATCATCTTCTCTTTTAAGTAGAAGACTTACTAGCTTCCATAGCATCCACTAACAACTTTTTTTCATATCCCCTAGTATAATATGATCTAGTAACCTTTACACTAGACTCAACTACTTTTTCTTTAACTTTGCTTCCCCTTTGTTTCTACATGGACCACCTCAGAGATGGTCCATCCTCATCTGCCTCATTCTCCTTATTTGAAGGTTGTAAAAATTCTCCATCTTTTGTCACATCGACTGTTTCACCTACTACTTGCTCTTCTATACCAAATGAGGTTTCCTTGGGATCATTTGAAAGAAAAATAAAGTTTTTAGCTACCCAATTCACACTGTTAGAATGGTCAAACTATTTTACTTATATTTCTTTATCACATAGTTGAGCAAAAATGGGGTTTGACTCTGAGGAAGTAGGGGAACCAGGTACTTATAGGGGTTTTGAGAGATCTGATCTTTTTGGTTCTTAAGAGGGTAGGGGGTTTTGAGACACTTCAGTTTTAATTGGAGAACCAAAACCTTGATTTAGATCCTCTACCATGGTTTACCCAGCAGAGGTTTCGATGGTTGAGAATGTTTCGATGAGGACAAATTCATTTAGGGGTTCTGGAATTTCTAGAAAGGATTCAGAGAATGGTGTTGACTCATATTCTTATTGGGGATTTGAGTAGGGATATTCTACCGTTCTAGGTGTTAATGATCAGAGTTACCGATTTGGGGTTTTCCAGACTGACTTTCTGGGGTTTTATCGACTTTTGTGTCTTTAATGGAGCTTAAGAAAGTGGAAATATCTTCCATTTCAAGTTTTTATGTATGTGAGAGAGAATGAACACTTTATTTATGAGAGGATGAATGAGTGAGGAAGTTGATTGGTGACTTAATTTTCAAAGTGAATAAAAAGGAATGAATTTGGTTTTGTACTTAAGTGAGGTGACCGTTGTCATTAATAGGTGTCTTTTTGAATGAAATGACATGTTTGGTTCTAATAGGTGTGACCCTTCACCTTGCTAAAGAATTTAAAACTTTTACTCAGGGAAGAAAAGACACGTAGCTTTTTAGATAGAATTTTGTGATTTTTAAAGCACACTATTTTGCTACTAACCTGAGAGATGGGACCAGGTCTCTTTCTTTCTTGAGTGAATCCTTAATTTGTGTCCTACTCAACTATTTTACTCCAAATTTGTTCCCATGGGTGTATAACTACAAAGGTACGGTACTGTGTTAGACCAATATGTACCTATTTTACCAAGGATATCTATCTTCTAATCATAGAAAATTTTAGGGAGAAAAATGGATTCATCTTGTAGGTTAGATTATTTTTATCAACCCAGCCTCAACCTATTCTTCATATTTTTGGCTTAATTTGTGATAGAAATGCTGATAATACCATGAAATGTCAAGCTTGATCTCTTATTTGACTCCAAATTCTAAAGGTGTAGTCATATTCTCGAGTGGGTGAGCAGATTTGTGCCTCCGATTTGAACTTCAGAGATGAGTTCCACTGGGACCAGGTCCTTGAGCAGTTTGAATAGACCCTTCTTGTTATTTTTCAACTATAGCAAGGGTGTATAACTGAGATCCTAGATCCCCACCTCTTTCATCATTCGCATCTGCATTATTTAGTCCTTGACCATCATCTTCAGCAATATTATTCCTTCAAATTGGAATGAGTTATTCAATTTCTAAATCCTTACCATAACCTGGGTTCATTAGCTTTCCTCATTCATAAAAAACCATATGCACACTTTCTTCAACATGTAGAGTTTTCTTTATTGAAAACTCTACATGCTTTGATTGTTGAGGAATAACCCACAAATACTGATTTATCACTTTTGGAGTAAAACTTTCTTAGATCATTCTTCCCATTATTTAGAACAAAGCATTCAAACCCAAAAGGTTTGAAGTAGTCAAGTTTAGGTTTTTATTGAACACAAATTCCTATGGGGTCTAGTTCAGGAGTGATCTAATCAGGCACCTATTTGTCACATAGCAAGCAGTATTTACAGCTTCAACCCAAAAGTTCTTTGGAAGCCCACTGTCAATCATCATTGTCCTGGCAATATCAATGTTGGTTTTGTTCTTTCTTTCAATAACTTCATTTTGTTGAGGAGTCCTTGGGCAGAGAAGTTATGACTGATTCTATTTTCAGCACAGAATTCAACAACATGAGGAGTTCTCAAATTCTGTTCCATAATTAGATTTGTATTCAACAATCATACAATTCAGCTTCATTTGAATTTGCATGGCAAAAGTAACCAGAACCTCATAGGTTTCATCATTGATACTCAAGAACATTGTCCAGGTGAACCTAGAGTAGTCATCCACAATGAAAAACACATACTTCCTTCCGCCTCTACTTTGAAATTTAACAGGTCCACAAAGATCCATGTGCAACATCTCAAAGGGTCTAGAAGTACTCACCTGCTTCTTCAGTTTAAAGGAAGACATGGTATGTTTATCCTTAACACAAGTATTACAAACCTTGTTATCTGAAAATTTCAACTTTGGCATGCCACAGACTAGATCCTTTGAAATCAACTTGTTTAGCAAAAAGTAATTTACATGTCCCAGCCTTCTATGCCATAGATCAGCATCTTCACTTTGAACACTTAAGCAAGTTAATTCCTTATCATCCACAAAATCTCAATTAATGACATACATATTTTTTATCATCTTGGCTTTGAGAATTACTCTCCGAGACTTCATGCTTGACACAATACATCCATCAGATGAGAATTTGATCTGATTACCATTGTCACAGATTTAAGAAACACTTAGAAGATTGTACTTCAAGCTATTCACATAATACACATATTCTATTGCTTGATCCGGTTATTTTTCAATCTTTCCCAAACACTGAATATAACCCTTTTTACTATTTTCAAAAGAGACACCTTCACCTTGAAGTGTCTTAAGAGAAAGAAATTAACAAGTCCTCCCAGTCATATGCTTTTAACATCAACTATCCATGAACAAATTCTGACTGCATTCCCTTTCTTCTACCTCATCTTCTTCTTCCATTTATATGCTTGCCATAAGAGCAAATAAGGAATCATAGATGACTTCACTATCTTCCACAACTATCATAGAAACATCTTCAGACTTTTTAGCTTTATCCAATTCATTAGAGAAATATCTTAATCTTCTAGTGCCTGCTTCACTGCATAATCAGTTGCAACCTTTCTTCTTGATTTTACAAGGACCTGGTCCCTGTGCTTTCCTTTTTCACGTCCAGTCTTGAGATATTCTTGATAATTAATTTTGTGCATTTGATATTCCTTAATAAAATGCTCAAGACTTCCATATTTATAATAAACTTCAACAATGTCCCCCTTTTTGCTGCTACTTCCTCTCCTTTGAAAATGACCACTTTTCTTTATAGCTCTAATAATCTTTTTTTCAAATAGGCAACATCAGTGTCTTATTCACTTGAATTTGATTTTTAAGCCTTCAATTCTAGAGATTTTTCTCTTTTTTCTTCCTTGTTGTCTTTCCCTTGCTCCTTCTTGAGTTCATGAGTCTTCAGATTACTAATAAGTTCATCCATTGTGAGATTTTTCAAGTTTCTTTCTTCAGTGATAGCATCAACTTTTCTTTCCCGAGATTTAAGAAGAATACCTACAATTTTTCTCACTTGTTTATGGAAAGGAATAACTTCTGCTAAGCAGTGCAACTCATTGGTGATTGAAGTGAATCTAGTATGCATTTCTTGGATAGTATCTCCTTCTTTCATGATGAAGGTTTCATACTGAGTAGTCAGCATATCAACTTTTAAATCTTTCACATCATTGCTTCCTTCATGATCAATCCTCACGCAATCCCAGATTTCCTTAGTATTTTCACAAGCATAAATCATGTTATATTCATTAGGTCCTATTCCACAAACAAGCAGTTTCTTTGCTTTGTAATTCTTCCCAACTTTATTTTGATCTTTATCATCAAACTCTCTCGTTGTTTTGACAACCATCCTTGTTATCTCTCCTTTTTTTACGTCTCTAACAGGGTCATAAGTACTATCAAGTATTACATCAATCAGCTCACTGTCCTCAACCTTAATGAATTCATACATCCTTATTTTCCACCACACATAGTACTACCCATTAAAGCAGGTGGGTCTAGTGGTAGATTGCCCTTCTTAAATATTAGGTGGAGCCGCCATGATCAATAAATCACTCTAGGTATGTACCTTTTAGAGTGTCCAAGCTCTGATACCAATTGATGAAACGTGGGGGATTGCACACACTATGGGGGACAAGGTCACTTAGAGTTAGACACAGGCAATAAAATGGTGATGCAGTAGAAACAACATTTTTGCTGGAAATTAAAGAACACAGTGATTTAACATGGAAACCTCCTTTCTCAATGGAGGAAAATCACGGCATACCCTCACAAGCACTCAACTAATATACTATAATCAAACTCATGATTGCAGACTTCATTGGAATGTAAATCTAAGCTTGATAGTTTGAAACAACTCTATTACAAACACTCTTTGAGAACTCTGTCAAGACTCACCACAATATTGATTAACTCTAACCAATATCAACTCAGGTAACTCTACCTAAGCACTCTAAAATCACAAGAAAAGCATTACTTCAATAATATGAGTAAATCAATTGCAAACCAATATTTGACTCAAAAACAATCACTCTCTCAGCACACAAAAGCTTGGAACTTGATCAATATTTGAGTTTTGCCGATTTTCTCTTTTTATAGACAAATTGAAAAAACTATTGAATTGAGGATCATTCTTTTCTATTATAGCTGGAGAATGATTAGGGTAGAATTTCAATTGGGCCAGGTGTCTCAACTGGTAAACAACTCATCTACGCAGTTTGTTACACTAATAGACAAAACTGCGTCGGACAATAACATCTTATGTTTTCATGAAGACCCAAGTACCATGTCTCTTGTTGTTAGTTAATCATTATAAATATAAGATATAGCATAATTCACTATAACTTGGATGGATTATACTTCCCCAAGGTCTTAGGAAAACCTACCACAAAATCCATAGCAATGTGCTCCATTTTCCACATAGGCATATACATCCTCTGAAGCAACCCCATAGGCTTTGATGTCCATACTTCACCTGTTGATACTGACACTTGGATAAATAATCCATTATTCCCCTCTTTGTTTTGAGCCACTAATAAAGTTTCCTTTAGTCACGGTACATTTTGGTTGTACTCGAATGAATAGAATAACACATATCATGGACTTCTAAAAGTACATCACGAATCATTTCACCTACCCGAGGAACACATAATATTTCCTTAAACTACAACACCCAACTCACGTCAAGAGTGGACTTTGTGACTTCCCCATGCACCACTTTATTTCAGAGTATATCCAACTTTTTGTCCTAAGATTTCTTGGACTTAATCTGATAAAAAAATGTTGACTTCACCTCAACACTAGCCAACACTCCACCCCTGTCTGAAACCCCAAACTACATACTCTGAGATGCTATAGTTTGAAACTTTTTGCTAAAGGTCGCCTGCACACCCTCAAGAACTAACACAATAGGAGAAACTCTAGTACCATCCAACCCACTTAGAAAATCAAACACTTATTGAACAATCTCTACAGACATGGGAGATAAGGTTTCTACCTCAGTCGGTGCCGCCACCTTCGACCCTATTACCTGCTCTTCTAATGCTTTCATCTTCTCTAAATGATCCTAAGGTGGGGGTTTTGATACTAACAATTCATGATCCTGGCTAGCAGCTGCTTGTGCTCCACCACTAGCGGGTGTGGCTCGTCTCTTTCTTCTCCTATTTTTTTCTCTCACTCATTTTCTTCTCCTAATAACTGGCTCTTCAGCTGGAGCGGCCGATGTAGGGGTTATTGCTAGGGTGTTTTTTGACCTAGCAGTCACTATCTGCAGAAAAAAGTTTGAAGAAAATTAGATACCAATTTGGATTGCCAGATACCAATTGGAATCAAGTAACGACATGAAAGAAGTAAGAACAATAGTATTTCTAAAGTTTTATAGCCTCCTAAAGAAAAGTACAAATGACTCTGTACCATATGCGAGAATCTACTGGAACTATTATGGTACAACAAGATTGACAAACCTAGGCTCTAGTACCAACTTTTACACGAACCAATTAGGAGTGAGTAGCACCCATCCTATTCTTCGATGGGAGAACTAGGGACCCTAGAAAATTAACCCAACCTTAGAGAAATTGAAGAAAACTATCCCATTAATAATTTAAGGATTATCCAGTCTAACAACTTAAGAAAATACAAAAATAATTACTAAACCAGAAACACCTGTAGCATGCAAAAGACGATATACCCAAACATACTAAGAATGTCAAGAAGAAGATGCAACCTCAAAAACCAAAGGAAAGTACATAAGTCCAAACAAAGGACAATGACAAGATAGAAAGATTCCATGTTAGTCCAAATAAGCTATTCACCCCTAATATCAGGATCACATGCTAGAGTGACAAGTGATTTCCTGAAGAAGATGCTGGAATATACACCATACATAACAAAAATAAGAGCAGGTGTAGTATCACCACACAAGAACAATAGTGTACTGGCAGGGTTTTGGCCAACCCAAGATAAGAATACAAACACTTGATAAAAATATAGCACAACAAGTTAATCCATGTTCATTCTAACTACAACTTAATACAACAAGTACCAATTCAGTAATTTAAAATTACAAGCAACAAGGCAAGACATTTATGATTAAGTAAAGTTTAATCTGGTCAGGTAAAAACAAATCAAGACAAGTTTAACCAATTATCAAATATATATAGCATTTTTGTAGTTCACTCGTGGAACCATCAAAACTTACTAGAACATCGTACATACACGCTATAGGTATCATAACCACACTCTGTCATGAGCTATAGGGGATAAATTTTATTCATGTACCAAAACCCCAAACATAAGTGTCTGCTAACCTTATTCCACCAGTAAGCCAAAATAATATTAAAATACCGAAACATTGCTCATTTAACAATAAGGTAGGTCAAAATCATACAATAAGATAAATTCATTAAATTGACCACACCAAACAACATATACTAATAAGCCATACTAAGAAATAGTTAACATCAATATATCATATAAAGTAGATGAAACTACAATACCATCACCTTCCTTTAACCAAACTTGCACAACTCCACTAAATTAGAGCCTTTTCTTATCGAGTAATTTTTGCTTGATCTCAGTCTAGAAAAATATACAATCACATAATTAATGAAATGACCTATCACGTTAAGGATTATAATATGAAACTGATTCATAAGGCCAAGTTCATCATCATTCCCTTCCCGTTGTAGGAGTTTTTTAACTTAATTTGCCTAAAACAACCAATCATGGATAATTTAATGAATTAATGACATGCAAGAATAATTTAACAATTGGTAACCAAGCCTATTGATTTCTATTCCCAAATTACTCCCTTGCACCAGAAAACCAGCAAAAATCAGCTTTTAACCCTCCCTAGACTATGTAAATTATCACTTCTAAGGCAAGATTATCGATTTACTAGTTATCGGGGTTGAAATCCTTACCTTAATGAAGCAAAATAATGATTATCTGATGATTTTTGCCCAAATCATATCTCTTTTATTCCATAATGTATTTTATAAAAATAAATTATTTTAGGGGATTTTTAGAATAAGAAGATAATTTTTGTTGCTATAGCAATATATATCACTATAGAAATGTCGCTATAGCAACAAATATTGCTATAACGGTCATTGACAGGGCACTATAGCAGGATTTTCTTTGTTTTTGGGTATATCGCTATAGTAACATACACGTCACTATAGTGACATGGGAGAGGCAAAATGCATGGTCTTTCTCAAAACTCCCTTTTTTTCATAACACACCTTAATTCCAGGGCATCCCAAACAATACCCTTTTACGCTAAGATCAATTTTAAGAGTTCTACTTACTCAAATTCAATTCAATAAAATCCTATGAGTTCCTTAGAATTTTAGTTAATTAGGAATGTCTAACACCATCATACTCACCCAATTCATTCCTAGATTTCCTTATACAACACCTTGCTCATATTTCATCCAAAATTGGCCTAGACTGAAATTTATAACATTAAACCTGGGAAAAACTTTTTCATGAAATTTTAAACAAGAGACTTATATGTAATAATAGGAAGGGTTTTTACAATAACTATCAATTTACCCTTCGTTCATCCCCAAATGATCAAATAAGAAAAATAGGATGAAATAAGGAAAGAAGAGAGTAGATGTATCCTCAAAAAGTTGATGGTACTTATCCTGCATGTCCTTCTTAATTTTATATGAGAATTCTTTGATTGGATGATGCTCTCATTGGACCTATACCGAACAAATTTCCTTTATTCTCAACTTTCAAACATCTCGATCTAGAATTACCATTGGTTACTCTTTATACGCCAAATCCTTATCTAATAGAATCGAGTCCCATTTAATGATATAATCTCTATACCCATGATACCTTTTAAGCTTGGAGACATGGAATATCACATAGACTTCTGAAAACCCCAGTGGTAGTGCTAACCTGTGCAATATCTGACCCACATCCTCAGTAATCCTAATATCAAACCTCATGACTCCCTTCATAGGAGATATCTTATGCAATACATGTTCACCAACCTTGAAGTCCATGTATCTTACCTTATGGCTTCATGATCAGATTTATGATTCTTGATGGCACCTACTTTACCCCAGCAGTTGGTGAGCCAAGTCATATCTTGGAGCTAGAAGCAATGAGCTAACTTTGTGGTAAATGAGCCTAAAATCTAGGAATTTGCAAATAAAGACTTACAACAATAATACAAGTAATAATAATAGTTTGAATGATAAATATAGATAACAAGAATAACATTCCACGACCTAGCTGTATTGGTGCAAGAACTTCTAGAAAAAATAAACATAAGTACTGTAATATTCAACCATAATTCAATCTCAAATAATGAAAAACTAGACATAGATAATAGAAGGAAAGAGGGCAACTATAGCTTCGAGAGCTCACCCTATCTCCGAACTCAAATCAGCATGATTATGTAATCAATGACAACCACTAGTACTTAAATCTACTTCAAAAATGTACAAAAAGATAGTATGAGAATCAAAGTCATGGGTACTCAGTAGGCATCATTAGTCAACTTAGCTAAATCACAATATAAGTATAATATGCATGATAAATAAGCTAAGTCAAGGTAGGGGCAAATATGGAATAACGATCCAAATGCTATACATAAATAAATAAATAAATAAATAAATAAATAAACCTAGAATAGTAATGTAAAGATCACACAATTTTAACTAATAAATTGGCCCCCATAATCTAATAAGTGTGGAAAAGAAAATAACCCTATGCGGCCCCCACAAGTCCCGAAGGGTGCAATTAAGAAAGTAAATAACTGGAGTTCCATTAATTTACCGAATATCAAGAAATAATCATGGTTACATCCATGTCATAACATACCATTAATACCTATCATATGCAAGATTCCAATTGGAACTCATATCATCAACATCAATATCATTTGCCGAACTTGAACTGGAACTCATATGATCAAATATCGGACTTAATTCAAAACTCATATCAACTCCTAATTACCAAAATTCCATAATAATTGTACAAACACCAACCTCAAGTTACCAAATATATAATATAAAGGATACAATCCATCTATAGAGGTAATAGGGATCTAATCATAATTTTGGCCTAAGGTGGGTTGGAGGGACCCACTTCTAATCCTCAAAATCTGTTCTAAAGAAATTCCTATGTGAGACTAGGTAAAAGTTTCTAAATTCACTTTTAGCTATTAAATAAGTCATAATTAGCCCTAAGATAATTAATTCTACCTAAACATGAGCATCCAAGTCAATTAAGCCTAATTTACGGTTACCTAATAGGATAAAAGTCTCAAATTATATTAATTGTACCCTTAAGACCTAATTTCAAACTCATATCTAACACATTATCATAAATATACTAAAATTAAGCTTAACCTACAAGAAGGTTAAATCTATCTTACCTCGACACCAAAGAATGCCTGGTGAAATCCCCTAAATCGATGAATTTCCGTTTCGAGGAGCCTCTACAAGATTTCATGCTATCAAAATCATAATCTACTCATCAAAGAGAGAACAATGAAACCCATATTGCACGTTTGTGCTTCGGGTCAAAAATTAAATAAAATTCTATGTGGGGCCCGCTTTTAAATCACACTTTCGAAATAGTCAATGCGTCCCTCTATGCTTAAGGAGTATTTACCCTTAAGAAGGGGTAATTTCTGACCTCAAATGGTGTTAAAATAACCCACTAATATTTTAGGGATTTTGAAAAAAAAAAAGTTAAAGGATTTAATCATGAAATGGATGGAATCTTACCAAGAATTCGGAGGAGAAATGCATTATCCAAGCTTACGAATATCCCAAAATCACCCACTAATAGTTCTCCTATGTTTCCACACTTTTTAGGATTCTATATAATTGAAAATGAGTGAAAAATAGGCTAAGTGAGGATTTTATGTGCACCAGGTGCCACTAAAGCGTTTTCAGCGCACTAACGCCAGGCCACTTAAACGGACATCGGGTGCTAAAGCGGCAAGCACTTGAGTCGCCAGCTTCCTGCTTAAATAACAATTGCTAGGCTGGCAGGGCCACGTAAGTGCCATATGACCGCTAAAGCGCTCTCTACTAAAATGGCCAAAGGGCCACTCCAACTGCAATGCACCATCTTAAGACTTGGAATTTTTTGAGTCTCTACCAACCACTTGAAATTAATCCCAAATCCCTAATACGTAAATGAACTATGATACCCATTTAAATTTGACATTTTGGACTCCATGGCGTAGTTGAAATTTCTATCTGATATAGTCTCTACAAAAACTGGGTCCCACACCAAAGTGTCATTTTTCTCAACTTTCGGCCAATAGCTTGAAATGTGTCTGAAAGCCTTGGGACCATAACCAAGGTCCTCCTAGCCTAAAATTGATGTTTCAGAGTTGTTGGAACCATCAAAATTGGCATACGAGGTTGTTTGACTAATGTTTTTTCCCAGTAGTAAATTTTAACATGCAAAGACTTTAAAATGAAAAATTGGCTCTAAAAAACAAACGAACTATCTAATAACAAAACTATCAGCTCTAGCAAGTCATAAATTATAGGGGCAGCCATAGTAAAGCTTTAAATAGTAAAAATGAGCAAAATACATAAAATGACCTGGAGGGTCATTACAATATATAGTACTAAAAGAACTTTAATCCTCAAAAGTAAATGGTTAGGATGTATTTGATGTCTCGAACAGGGGAGGGTACTAGGTCCACTACACTCTCTCAATGTCCCAAGAAGCCTCCTCTACTGGGCGGTGCTTCAGCTGACCTTAACTACTGGAATCTCTATAGTTCCCAACCTCCTAACATCACCATCTAAAATGAGCAGTGACTTCTTCATAAATGAAAACCACTCATCCAACTAAACCAAGTCCCATCTGAGTACCTGAGATTCATCTGAAATATATCGCCGCAACATAGAAATATGGAAAACCAAATGATCAACAAAAAAAATTAAGGGCAAGGCTAACTCATGTACCACATCTCCCACTGTGGGAAGGATCCCAAATAGTCCAATATATCTGGGGTTGAGCTTGGTATTTCTCCCAAACCCCATCACATACTTCATGGGTGATACACAGAGGAATACCCGATCACGAAATCCAAATCTCATGGCACAAAGTCTACGATCGGTATAAGTCTTCTGCCTACTCTGAGCTACCCTTAATCTTTCTCAAATTACCCTGACTCTATCTAACAATTCCTAAAGCAACTTAATACACGGGGTCTAACCTTAGAGGTCTCAAACCAACCAATCAAAGAACAACATCATCTGTCATACAATGCCTCAAAGGGCACCATCTCAATACTCGAATGGTAGTTATTATCATATGTGAACACTGCCAAAGCTAAGTGCTACTCCCACTAATATCCAAAATCCATAACATAGGCTTAGATTATATCCTCAAGAACCTGAATAGTCCACTCTGACTGCCCATTGGTCTAAGAGTGGAGGGTTGTACTAAGATCAATTTCAGTACCCAACTCCTTCTGAAAAGCTCTCCAAAAGCTCAAAGTGAACACTAACCCTGACCTAAAATAGCCGATATAAGCGCACCATGCAATGTAAGATTTCACAAATATAGATACGGGATAACCTCTCGACACTAAAATACATCTTAATAAGAATAAAATATGTTGATTTAGTCAACCAATCCATGATGACCCACATACCATCAAAACCATGGGATGTACGTGGCAAACCACTAATGAAGTCCATGGTGATCCACTCCCACTTCCACTAGAGAATGGGAAATCTTTGAATTAGGCCATCAGGACTCTGATCCTTATCTTTCACCTACTGACAACATAGGCAAGTGTGAAGTATCATCTTATTACCTGAAAGTGATCCGAGGATTCGTTTCACTATGTGAAACTCATGGTAGCCTTCTTTGAGTCACAACTCAACACCTAATCAAGGATGATGAAAAATCTCATACCCTCAAGCTGGCGTCTCCCAATCTGCTCAAATAAAGTAAACCTTGCCTCCACAATAGCAAGAATCCTCCTAGGATCAAAAATATCAAGTTGCACCATCAAGTTTGATAAGGAATGGATGTCCCATGCCAACATCCTTAGAGAAACTGAGATAGAAGCTAAACTACCTATACTCACTACCTTCTGACTCAATGCATTTGCCACTACGTTGGCTTTTTGTATAGATGATACAAGATAGAGATGTAATAATCCTTAAGTAACTCCATTCATATACACTGCCTAGAATTAAGCTCTCTTTAGGTCATAAGATTGTGAAGACTATGGTTGTCCATGAAAATCTCACAATGCACACCATAAAGATAATGTCTCCAAATTTAAGTGCAAAAACTACCACTGCAAACTCCACATAATGAGTAGGGTAGTTGAACTGATGCAACTTTAGATACTTCAAGGCATAAGAAATAACTTGACCCTACTACATCAACACATAATCTAAACTAATCAAAAGCATCATAATTTACGGTGAATTTCTCACCCTCTACAAGAAGAGCCAATATTAGAGATGATGTGATAAATCTTTTAAACTTTCCAAAGCTCAACTCACACTCCTTGGACCATCAAAAAGGAACCTCCTTTTGATTCAATCTGGTCATCAGTGCTTAAAAAGTACCAAAACCCTTAACAAACCACCTATAGTGACCTACCAAATCAATGAATCTACGAGTCTCAATAAAGATATAGGATTTACCCAATCATGAATAGCCTCAACTTTGCTGGTCCATCATAATCCCATCCTTTGACACCACATGCTCTAGGAATGTCACCGACTTAAGTCAGAACTCACACTTAGTGAATTTGCCAATAAGCCTATGATCTTTAAAAGTTTGGAGCATGATTCTCAAGTATGGCATATTCTCCTCTCTACTCCTCTAATACTCAAGGATATCATTCATGAAAACAATCACGAAGGAGTCCAAGTAGGTCCTAAACATGTGATTCATCAAATCCATCAATACAGCTAGGGCATTGGTCAACACAAAGAACATCACCAGGAACTCATAATGACTATAACAAGTCCTAAAGGCTATCTTTGAGATATCCTCTGACCAAATCCTCAACTGATGCTAATCAGACCTTATGTCAATATTAGAGAACACTACTGCTCCCTGAAGATGATCAAATAAATTATCAAGGCATAAGATACCGGTTCTTTACCGTCACCGTATTAAGATTCCTATAGTTAATACACATACGCAAGGAATCATCTTTCTTCCTTACAAACAAGATAAGAGCTTCCCAAGGAGACATAAATGATGTTATGAAACCCTTACCTAAATGATTCTAAAGCTGAGAATTCAACTTCTTAAGGTCAACTAGAGACATATGATAAGGTGCCATAGAAATAGGTCAGGTGCCCGACTCAAGATTAATAACAAGATCAATATCACTCTCAGGAGGAAGACCGGGTAGATTGGTAGAAAAAACACCAAGAAACTCATGAACTATAGGAACATAGTCAAGCGATAGACTCTTCATACTAACATCACGAATATAAGAAAAGATAAGACCTACAACCCCTCAAAATAAGTTTTTTTGCACTAATCTAAGAAATAATCCTTGTCTCCATATAGATAATAGCTTTCTTCTACACAATCGGGGGTACGCCATGCTTGGCTAAGGTAATGATCTTGGCAAAATAATCCAAGACCGCATGATAGTGGGATAACCAGTCCATGCCCACAATCACATAAAAATCCACCATGCTCAATAAAATAAGATCATCCTGAGTATCAAACTCTCGAATAGTCACAACACATGATCTATAAACCTATTCTGCTACTAGAGAATAACACACGGGAGTCGATACACATAATGGCATAGATAAAGTACCCCGAGATAACTCTAACTGTGCGACATAATAAGAAGACACAATAATAAATGGATCCAAATTAAATAAAGAAAAAGGTGACTGATAGTACACTGAGGTTGTACCTATGATGACAATATCTAAAGACTTAGCTTCAAGCCTAGCAGGTATAACATAAAACTGACCACACCTACCACTAGGTTGGGCTCTTAATCGATCCCCTATCATACCTAACTGAGGAACTCCACAAAACCCCTGTCAAATACCCCAACAAACATGTAGACTACCTTAAGTTGGGGGAAAAACTACCCTAATCAGGGGAACACTCTGACCTAAGAAACCATCACTCCACGATTGGGTCACTCTCTTAAGAAATGGCTAAAGGCTCTATAACTATAACATGTCCCCGGTATTGTAGTAAACCTAGGAGATTCGGTTAACCTGGAATAACCACCATTGCCAGAATAACCAAAATATTAACCCCTCCAAGGATGACCACTACTCTAGCCAGGATGGTCACTATAACTAGACTGGCCTCCATCGATAATTTCAAAAGTAGTATTTGTGGGCCTATTCTACTGGCCCTAATTCTATTAAGTCTGACTCGAAGGGTACATACCCTGAGAACCACTACCTCTACTCTGTGAGATGCTACGGTTCCAACCAAAACTATCCTGATATTTCAGCCTCTTATTATTACTGCTTTGCACCTCGCGATACATGTTCTCCATAAATTGAGCATTATCATAAACCTTAGCAAGAGATCTACTTATAGCAATCAAACTCTACTTATCCATACGAAGAGGGAGTCTTAATCCCTAAACAAATCATTAAACCTTTTCATACTTAGTAGTTAGAATAGATGTGGCATGCCTAGTCAACTAATAAAGTCGAGATTCATACTCTACAAAAGTCATAGAATCCTATTACAACCTTGAGAACTAATCCCTCATATGATTTCTAATGTTACGAGGCATATAATTCTCCAATAAGATCTCGGAGAACTAAGTTCATAACATAAAAGGTGATCCAGCTAACGTAATATCAAGTTGACCTCTCCACCAATGTTGGGTTGCCAGATCCGACTGAAAATTAGTGTAATCCACACCATGAGTCTCAATTAGGCCTAAATTATGAAGCCTACTATCACAAGAAATCATGAACTCATAAGTATCCTCTCTCTGTGCACCAAAAAATCTAGGCAGAGCCAACCTCAAGAATTTACCAAGCATCTTCTGCTCCTCAACACATTTAGTAGTCTAGGAAACCACCGGCTAAGAATCTACCATCTGATCAATTGCTGGTACAAAAGTGACCTCATCTTTGAGAGTCACAGCTACAAGATGCTCTCACACCTTAGTACCACTCCGATCTGTAGATTGTACACCATCAGTTGGTGCACCATAAAACTAATCCTAAAAGCTAAACCAACGCATCTCTGAGCACTGAAGAAGAAATAAACTCTGATGGACCCTAGGCTGCTCCCTAGCCCACCACTGGCTAGGGTGGAGAAATCTCTAGCTCGTGAGCAAGAATAGGGTCTGGGGACAGCCCCTTATCTCGTTCCCTTACTAAGGCTACATCCTTAGGTTTCTTCAACCTCTAGCTCGTCAAAGAATTATGACAAGATCCTTAGGCACGAGATCAAGGTCCTTATCTCTTATAGCAGTAGCATGTGTCCTAGCCATCCGCAAAAGAGTAAAATAAAAGAAATCTTTAGAATCCAACTCAAAATCTAAGCACAAAATGAGTAAAAGAAGTGAGGCTTTCCTAAGAATATCCTATAGCATCCTGAAGATAAGACCATCATCATTCTGATCCACGGGACTCTATCAAAAACTAGCTCTTGTACAAAAAAAATACTAGTGAACCTAGTGCTTTGATACTAATTTTTCATGACCCAATTTATGAGTCATGATGGCACCTACTTTACCCTGACAATAGATAGGTCAAAACATATCCCGGAGCTAGAAACAATAGGCTAACTTTGTGGGAAATGGGCATAAAAGAGGGGAATTTACAAGTAAGGACTTACAATAATAATATAAGTAATCGTAATAGTCTAAATGATAGATATAGATAATAATAATAACATCCAAAATACTAGTAGTGGAAATACAAGAGATGATAGACAAAAGGAATATAAGTACTGTAATTGTAAAAAATAACTCAGTCTTGAATAATGTAAAAGTAGATATAGATAATAGAAGGAAAGAAGAAAACACTAACTCCAAGAGCTCACCCTATCTCTAAACTCAAATCATCACTATGGCTCCAAGATATCACCCTATATCTAGACTTCAATTAACATAATTGCATCATCAATGGCAACTACTAGTACTCAGATCTGCACCAAAAAGGTATAGAAGTGTAGTATGAGTACCAAAGTCATGGTTACTTAGTATACATCATCAGCTAATTGAGATTAATAATAATATAAGTACAATAATATATACGATAAAAAAACATCATCAAGAAAATGAGAAAATTTTGAATAATTCTCCAAATGCTATTGTAATACCCCGTACTTTTTCCTAGCTTAAAATCATCCCAAGAATGTTAGAAGCATTCCTTGAAAGATAAATCCACTTTTGTACACGTGCTATTTTTAATATTTTCACTTTTTGTCATGAGGGAAATTGAATTAGCTTTCGAACGATACCAATTTCATCAAAATCCAACATCGGAGGAGAAAGTTATGGCCAAAATATAAAAGGCAGTAAAATCGCCCAGATACGACGGTGAGGCCGACGGACCATCGAACTAGCGGCGGACTGTCTCCCCCGACAATCGCAGAAAGGTAGTAAGAACTACCTTCTTCCTAGGAGTGATGGCCCAGGACGACGAACCGTCGGACTAGCGACGGACCGTCGCTCAGGCCGTCACAATGGAAACAATGAGGCCACCTTCTGGATAAGGTGCGACGGTCAGGTTGACAGACTGTCGAACTTGCGACGGACCGTATCCCAAGCCTTCGCAGCCAAAACAGTTCGACCTCATTCTTCCTAGAAGCGATGGTCAGGTCCGATGGACCATCAACCCAGCGACGGACCGTCGCACCCACCGTCGCAGGTCCCGTTTAATTTTTTTAAGTTGTTTTAATAGGGGGATTTTGTTCATTTACCACCCACTATATATAGACCCAATTATATTCGATTTCAGCCATTTGGTTTATTATTACTTCACAACCAATATTAGGGTTTCTCTCTTACATAAATCTCCAAGAACAAAATCCAATCTTCTTCAAGAACTAAGGGATTTCCAATACTTCAAGTTCAAGAACATCAAGAATCTTAACCCTGGTATGCACAGTATTCATTAATGGACTCCTTTAGTTCATCAAGTCTAAGAATCCCTTTTCCAACTTCAAGTTATGGATTTTCTTTATGATTTCATGATTGGGTTGTTCTTGTTCACGGTTGATAAATGAGAAATTAAATTTTACTCCATGTTGGGTGATAATTTCTATGTGGGTTTAAATATTATAGATATAGATTTATGCAAACCTATGACTAAACCCTTGAATGATGAAATTAGAATGTCACCATGATTTTTAATTGTTGTACAATGATGTTTACATGTAGCATGCCTACAATATGTTTGATTTAATGCCTAAATGAAGGAAAAGTGCCTAGCTAGCATGTTGTCATGAAATCCCCATGTATGTACAAGTTTATGTTTGATGAAATGCTTCAGTAAATGAATTATGGTGATTATTATGTATTCAAGCAAGTCATGCTCTGTCAGTTTCCTTCTATCGATCCATGGGGGTACTTGTACCCAAAACATTAGTTGTGTGCCTAGAGCCTTGTTTTCATGATACTCTCAGTCAAGCTATGAATCCTTAGACTTCAGATAGTTTTATGACTCAAGAAATCTCCATGATCTCATGAACTTAGTTAGTTTTTAGATATCAGCAGTATTCCATCAGTCAACGGAATTTAGTAATTCTACTCATGTTCAGTTCAGTAAATCATGTTCAGTGCCTATTCAGATGGGAGTAGAAATTAGCACCAAGTGAACCTAAGGGTGGGAACTCACCTGTTATATGAGGGTGTGATTCTTAGAAGCAATCCTTGCATTCCAGAACTATGTAGCCAGCATAGGTTGAGACATCATAACCTGCTATATGAGGGTAGATGAGGTGGATTAACCTGTTATAGGAGGGTTCCCACCGTTCTCACTAGAGTTACCTGTAATATGATGGTTACTCACATGTTGTCCTTACCAGTGGTGCGGTATTGACACCCTTCCAATCAGGGAGTAGATTGGACCCCAATTCAGCTATAATGTATCATTTGGGGCATGTCGGTTAGATGACTACTTCCCACAATTTCAGTATCAGTATCAGTCAAGAACTCAGATAGTTCTTCAGATTTCAGGATTGTCAGATACAGTACGGAACTCAGCTAGTTCCATCAGATTCAGGACTGTCAGATACAGTCACTCATTTTCTCAGTTATATCAATTATCAGTATGTGATGATAGGCAAATTTACACGCCTATAGTGCTATATTTTGCCCATATTTTAGCAAAGTTTTGAGTACAAATTATATAATTCATGCACTTTTAGTCCTTTTTCCTGTAAGTGAGCTAACGAACATGATTAGCAAGTTTTCAGGTATAAATGATGCAGAATTCAGCATTTTATGGATAACTTGACGCCAAAGAAAGCTTCACGAAAGGAGGAAAGCAAAGCTTGGACGCCAAGGACCAAAAGTGGCGCATGGAAAATCTGTCCCGGGCAAAAACAGTAATTCTAAAGACTTGGGGAACTAGCAGTAACTTATTAGGAGTAGGATAATGATGCAGTAACCCAGTAGGATTGGGTTAAGTAATGCAGTAGCTTAGTAGGAATAGGATAGGAGTATTATAATACCCTATTCTGCTA
This sequence comes from Capsicum pubescens, assembly GCA_030864215.1. Taxonomy (NCBI): domain Eukaryota; kingdom Viridiplantae; phylum Streptophyta; class Magnoliopsida; order Solanales; family Solanaceae; genus Capsicum; species Capsicum pubescens. The sequence continues at coordinate 219,857,722 of CM061541.1, forward strand.
GAGATTTTTATCATTCTTCCATTACTTTTAACTCTGAAAACAATTCTTCTACTTTTAATTCTACTTTTTATTCATCTATTCAATTCTTAATTTCCACAACAAGAGAAACGTTACTCAGCAAGGGAGTTCACGCCTAAAACGCCACACCACACCTTACTACACGAGATTTTTATTGTGGTATATTAATAATGTCTATAGTGATTTCCTTCGCACTCATGGGTAACTAAACTTCTTTGTTGGGGTTATAGAAGCCATATGAGATACTATCTATTGCTATGAGTTTGTGAATTCGTGACACGTATGCTGCTTATATCATTATTCACTTCATCTTAATCTAAATTCTTTGTGGTTGCAAACGCATAGAATACGCCAGTATAGCATTAACTTGTTCGAAAGAAAAGTTATATGTCTGGAAAAGAGATAATGTCAAGGTAATAGGGCACCAACCCTTGTTAAAAAGTTAGTGTCGTAACTGGATTAACCTCTTGGAGAATTCGTACTGTTAGATACGCTTTAAGCTCGAAAGAGTTAAAGTGAAATAGTCCTAGTTAAGGTCGAAAGACGCCTGGATTTACCATCGAATACAATTCTCTATAAGCACATGCATGTCTGAATTCCGCACAACTCATAGCCAATAGAGACGTACAACTCATAAGGTGGACATAACCCCAACTTCTCAATTCTCATTGATTAGAATCTTACTAAACATTCTTTCTTTTTACTTTGCTATTTTCCGTTTTCACTTTGTTACTTTATTGCACGCTACAATCCCCTCTTTTTACGAGACTTGCTCCAAAAGTCTAGTAATCTTTGCTTACTCATTGACCGGCTATTCCCTGTGGGATCGATACCCAACCCAGTTGGGTTATATATTTGACAACGACCGCTTTACACTCTTATGAGAGCTGTAGATTGAGCGTTATCAAAAATTGGCGCCGTTGCCGGGGAATACGGTTGTCAATTAAGTTCGTAATAATTACTAGACCCTTTGGTCAAAGATTCTCGTACTTTTACTTTTAGTTTTTGTTTTTGTTTACTGCAGGTTTTTTTATTCAGTGCATGCCACATACCCGAAGTTCTGGTCAACTGTTATTACCTATCAATCCTGAACCACAACGTATTGGCAGAATGGAGGCACAACACACAATTGAAAGGATGGTTGCTCAACAGGAACAGGCGAGACTAGCTGCGCTAGCCGCTGCTCAAGTGCATCAATAGAATATTGGTAACCCTGGGCGAGCAACAAATCCTGACGATAAGGATCTAGGTGATGACGAGCTACTAAACCCTAGGCATGCCGCTGAGATTGCAACACCTGCCAACAGAAGAGATCGTCAAGCTAGGTTTAGGCCTGAACGCCAAGCTATGCAACCAGCTTTTGACGATGATGATGATGATCTTGATAGAGCCGGAGCCACAGGAGCCATTATTCCTCCACCATTGGCACCTGGAGCCAAGTTTAACATCACAAGCACCATGATTCAGTTATTGCAACTCAAGGGATTATTTGGTGGACTAGCAGGCGATGATCCGAATATGCATCTCATCAACTTTATTTCTACATGCAAGTCGTTTGACAATCCTGGCGTTAGTCAGAATGTAATTCGATTACGTCTATTTCCATTATCTCTGTCTGGGGAGGCAACTCTATGGTTGAATGGGCTGACTCCTGATTCTATTACAAATTGGAGGCAATTGAGAGACGCTTTCCTAGAAAGATTCTTTTCGTCATCCAAAAGAGCACAAATGAGAGATGAAATCAGCAACTTTCGTCAGCTTCCAACTGAAGCCCTTCATGAAACATGAGAGAGGTTCAAGACGAAGCTAATGAGGTGCCCAAACCATCACATGACTAATGTTCACCTAATGGAGATACTTTACAGAGCCTTGAATTCAATAACTAAACCAGTTGTGGATAATGCGGCTGGAGGATCATTCATGGATCTCACCTTTGGTCAGGCAAGCAATATGCTAGACCGGATGACGAAGCAAAGTAGAGCTTGGCATACCAGGGATTCTGAGGTAGCAAGCCCCACTTTATCTATAGGCATGACTGCAGACCAAAGGAGAAGAGAAGAAGAACGTGATCAAGATATGGCGCACATGAAGACACAAGTGGATCTTCTTACAAAGCATCTATTATCAGGGAAGACCGAAAAAGTCAAAGCCATTGCGTCAAAAGGAAGAGACGAATCTGATTCGGATGAAGAGGCCAACTACTTGAATAATCAGGGGGGTTTCCGAGGTAATACCCAAGGAAACCAAGGTCGGAACTATTATGGTAAATATGGAAACAAGGACCAAAGTAGTTGGAAGAACAAGAATGACAAAAGTGGTTTGTATGTTCCCCCTGGAAGACGTGACGCCACCACATCTAGTTCTGGAAATATGGAAGAGATGATGGCTAAACTGTTGAAAGGAGTGGAAGCAACCAACGCGGGAGTAACGGAGGTAATAAATGATTTGTCCTCAATGAAGCAATTGGTTGATTCACATTCCACTTCGATCAAGCAAATAGAGCAGCAATTGAGCCAACTTTCAGCAGCACTCAATCAAAGAAAAACTGGCACCTTACCTAGCGACACTGTGCAAAACCCAAGGAATGATGGGTCATGCATGGCCATTACTACCCGAAGCGGTAAGGTGCTGGAAACTTCATCAAAAGGCAAGCAAGTGGTTGACGAAGTAGCAAACATTGATGACAAGGCAAAAGGAGAAGTTGCTGTAGAATCCACCCACGACGTCCATGACGGTACACCGAGTATGTTGCAGCCTGAAAAGGATGAAAAATGAAGGAAAGAGGAGAAGAAAGCCGTGGAGAAAACAATTCCATATCCACCACCACCTTTTCCTCAAATATTGAAGAAGGTGGCGGACGATACAAAGTTCAGCAAATTTATGACTATGTTAAAGCAGCTGACCATTAATGTTCCATTGGTGGAGGCACTTGAACAAATGCCTGGGTATGCGAAATTTATGAAGGATCTTTTGACAAAGAAGCGGGCAGCAAGCTATGAGTTGAAAGATAATGTTCATCACTGCAGCGCAATCGCTACCCGATCACTAGTTCAGAAGAAGGCTGACCCCGGTGCTTTCACTATTCCTTGCACCGTTGGATCTTTGAATTTTGCCAAGGCATTATGCGATTTAGGAGCCAGCATCAATTTGATGCCACTATCCATTTACAAAAAGTTGGGGTTGGGTGATCCTACTCCAACCAATATGAGGCTCGTAATGGCGGATAGGTCGGTAAAACGACCTGTTGGCATTCTATGTGATGTATTGGTGAAGGTTTCTTCATTCATCTTTCCAGCGGACTTCGTTATTTTGGATTGTGAGGCAGACTCAGAAGTTCCCATAATCTTGGGGCGCCCTTTCCTTGCTACGGGAAGTGTGCTTATTGATTTGAGAGCTAATGAGCTTTCATTCCGAATAAATGACGAAGTAGTTCGCTTTGACGTGTGCAAATCAATGAAGCAATCCAAAGATCTGAATGTATTCTCAGTAGCGGATGTTTATGTTGACGATGAGAAAAAATTACTTGAAGAAAAGCAAACTATTGATGACCCATTGGCGGTTATGCTCCTGAATGGAGAGAGTAAAGATGCTGAAAACTATGAAGAAACTATTGATGCTCAAACAGGATTTGGGTCATATCCTTATGCTCCCAAGAAGCTGGACCTTGATCTAAAAAATCGACCCACACCACCAGCTAAACCATCTATTGAAGAGCCACCCACATTAGAATTAAAGGAGCTGTCTAGTCATTTAAAGTATGCATTCTTAGGAAGCGGAAACACACTTCCAGTCATTGTGGCGGCAGATTTAGGTGAGCAATAAGTTGCAGCTCTCATTGCTATTTTACAGAAGTACATTAGAGCCATCGGATAGACCATCGCAGATATTATTGGTATTTCACCTGGGATTTGTACACACAAGATTCAGCTTGAAGAAAATTGCACACCCACCATTGAGCATCAAAGGCGTCTCAATCCACCTATGCAAGAAGTGGTAAAGAAAGAAATTATTAAGTGGTTAGATGCAGGAGTTGTGTATCCAATCTCTGACAGTACATGGGTAAGCCCGGTACAATGTGTTCCCAAGAAAGGAGGCTTGACGGTGGTCGCGAATGAAAAGAATGAGCTTATTCCACTCAGACCCATCACCGGATGGAGAGTATGCATGGACTACCGAAAGCTAAATTCATGGACGCTCAAAGATCACTTTCCCATGCCATTTATGGACCAAATGCTAGATCGATTAGCGGGAAAAGGATGGTTTTGTTTCTTAGACAGTTATTTCGGCTATAATCAGATTTGTATTGCCCCCGAAGACCAAGAGAAGACAACGTTCACATGCCCATATGGTACGTTTGCCTTCAAACGCATGTCATTCGGGCTATGTAATGCACCAGCCACTTTTCAGCGTTGTATGATATCCATTTTTTCTGATATGGTTGAAAACACCTTGGAGGTGTTCATGGACGATTTTTCAGTTGTGGGTGAGTCGTTTGAATCATGCTTGGAAAACCTAAGTATGGCGTTACAAAGATGTATTGAATTCAACCTAGTGCTGAACTGGGAGAAGTGCCACTTTATGGTTAAAGAAGGTATCATCCTTGGGCATAAAATCTCCGAAAAAGGAATTGAGGTTGATCGAGCGAAAATTGAAGTTATTGAAAAGCTACCACCCCCAATTTCAGTAAAGGGAGTCCGTAGTTTCCTCGGTCATGCAGGTTTCTATCGACGGTTTATCAAAGACTTCTCCAAAATTGCTAGTCTATTGTGCAAACTCTAGGAGAAAGATGCAAAATTTGACTTCAATGAAGATTGTTTGAAGGCATTCGAATGCCTCAAAGGAAAACTAATTGAAGCTCCTATCATGGTAGCACCAGATTGGTCTTTACCATTTGAAGTCATGTGTGACGCCAGTGGGGTAGCATTAGGCGGTGTACTTGGCCAGAGAAGGGAGAAATTATTCCATCCTATCTACTATGCGAGCAAGGTCCTGAACGAAGCCCAGAAGAACTACATTGTCACAGAACAAGAGCTTCTAGCGGTTGTGTATGCTTTTGAAAAGTTCTGTGCTTATTTGCTGGGAACCAAAGTGGTAGTTCATACTGATCATGCAGCTCTAAGATATCTAATGACAAAGAAGGATGCGAAACCAAGGCTAATTCGATGGATGTTGTTGCTGCAAGAATTTGATTTCGAGGTAAAAAATAGAAGAGGTTGCGAGAACCAAGTGGCTGATCATCTATCTAGACTCGAGAACGAGCATATAGCGCAGCCTGATCTTGAGATTGATGACACATTCCCTGATGAAGAGATCTTAGCCACAATAATGGAAGAGTTACCATGGTATGCAGACTTTGCGAATTTTGTGGTGAGTAATGTGATGCCTGCAAATCTATCTTTCCATCAAAAGAGGAAGTTCATGCATGATGTAAAACACTACTTTTGGGATGAGCCATATTTGTTTCGACGATGCGCAGATGGTGTTATCAGGCGATGCATATCCCATGTAGAGGTGCCGAATATATTGGAAGCATGTCACACTTCCCAAGTTGGGGGACATCACGCAGGTAATCGGACAGCAAGGAAGGTATTGCAAAGTGGATACTATTGGCCTTCGATATTTAGAGATGCCTACAAATTTATGAGAAGATGCGACCAATGTCAGAGATAAGGCGCAATTTCGAAACACCATGAGATGCCCATGACGAAAATTCTTGAAGTTGAGCTATTTGATGTATGGGGTATTGATTTCATGGGCCCATTCGTAAATTCGTTTGGAATGAAATACATCCTAGTCACTGTAGATTATGTTTCAAAATGGGTCAAAGCAGTAGCATTGGCCGACAATGAAGGAAAGCGTGTTGTAGCATTCTTGAAGAGAAATATCTTCTCTCGCTTTGAAGTACCACGTACTATCATAAGCGATGGAGGATCTCACTTTTGCAACAAGCTGTTCAAATCCGTATTGGCCAAATATGGTGTCAAGCAACATAAGGTAGCCACACCTTATCACCCACAAACTAGTGGACAGGTAGAGGTTTCCAATCGAGAGATCAAGCAAATCCTTGCTAAGACTGTAAATGCTAATAAGAAGGATTGGTCTCGGAAGCTGGACGATGCACTATGGGCTTATAGGACTGCATTCAAAACGCCAATTGGCATGTCCCCGTACCAACTAGTTTATGGAAAGGCTTGTCACTTGACCATTGAGCTCGAGCATAAAGCATTGTGGGCGTTAAAGCAACTTAATTTGAATTGGGATGATGCCATGAATCTGAGATTGGAGCAGCTGAATGAGATGGATGAATTTCATCTACATGCATATGAAATATCATACCTCTACAAGGAACGGATGAAAAAGTATCATGATCAGCGGATTGTTCAACGAAACTTTCAAAAGGATGATATGGTACTTCTTTTCAATTCCAGACTGAAGCTATTCCCAGGTAAGTTAAAGTCCAAATGGTCTGGTCCGTACAAAGTTACCCAAGTCTACTCGACTGGAGTAGTTGAGCTAGAAGACGATAATGGTGTTGTCTTCAAGGTGAATGGCCACCATCTATCTCGATGAAGTCTAAGTACTCGAGGTGACTATGTCGTGCCGCGACAATAAATCAAGCGCTAGATGGGAGGCAACCCATCGTTTATCTGTTTTTTTTTTGTTTACGTGTTTGCTTTTGATAAATAAAAATCCAAAAATAAGAGTCATGCCACGACCAAAACTAAGGCGCTAGATGGGAGGAAACCCATCTTTCTAATCATTTTTGTTGTCTTTGATCAAGTGTAGGTGCAAGAGGCGTAAACGAGGAGATTGGTTTCAAATTTTGATTTGGACGTATTGCATGTAAAAGGTGGTAAGTTAGTGATGAAGAAGCAAAAGGCTATGGCTTGGGCATTGCTTAAAAAAATATAGGCAACGAACAAGGCTAGGCCTATATAAAACTAGGCCACGAACAAGGCAAGGCCTATACTATGGCCTAAGATCTCGGAATCTAGTGTGCCATAGCATAGGCGCCGCCCATGCCCAAGTGTGCCATAGCATAGGCGCCGCCTATGCCAATGCCTTTTGTCTCTGAATCTCATATGCTATGGCATAGGCGCCGCCTATGCCCAAGAATGCCATGGCATAGGCGCCGCCTATGCTCAATAATGTTATGCAAAAGGCGCCGCTTATGGTCATTTCTTGTCTCTAAATCCAATTTTAAATGGGTCAAAACCCGACCCAACCTTCTCCTATAAATATGAGACTTAGTCTTGAACCAAAAACACATTGGAAACCTAGCATAAACGCCACCTATAGTCCCCAAATCCACTCCAAAATTTTCCTTTTGCTCTTCTTCTTCACAAGAACATCATCCAAAGTCATCAATCAAGTAAGTGCTACTTTGTTCTTCATTTATATTCCGTAAGTACTACACTACTACGCCTATTATGAATTACTAAATCTTGAAGTAGTATTGGTGATTTGAAAGTGATTGAATTGTTGTGATACAACCAAGTGAGTGAACGTATACGTAAGAATGATCTTAACTTGTTCCAAACTTGTATTTGATTTTGATGCACTGTCATACTTTTGCGGAATTAATATGGTCACAAAAATTGCATAATCTTGTCACTTGAATACTTACATGTTGGAATGACTTGTTCATCGGGATAAGAATTATAGTTGCCTACCGACATAGGAGGTTGTGATTAGTTAGATACTATACCTTGATTCAATCCCTATGTAGTAGTCATGATATATCAAACATGAAAGTATTGCCAAGATTACAAGAAGTATGACTGCTCTGATTTTATTGTTGGAATTTAGCACCTAAAACGTATGTCGATGAAGTCTGACTAGTCGACCACTTTCACTTCACTAGTCTGTACAACCAAACTAAGTGTGGGGTGGTACCCCTACTGCTCATTTATAGATTGTATCTATCGGGATGATGCTAACATGAACATTATTTTAGTCTCAGGTACAATGGCACCCAAAGCAAGACAAGGCAACGATAAGGCTACCACTTCACAAAAAGGCAAGAAAAGAGGCCGAAAAGAGCAAGGAGAATCATCCTCGATGCAATTACCACGCCGCATGTTCGGAATAAAATGGGTTCTTGAGGAGGAAGCAAAGGAATGGTATAGGAACAACAAAGAAAGAAAATATGTTCATGTGGACTTGATAAACAAGGAAAGCCTAGCAAAGAAAGAACCGCGCATGTTGGCCAAGATCATGGCATTACATCTGGATTTCATCTTCCGAGACATGGGAGAATGCAATCTCGATTTAACAAGAGAATTCTATGCCAACTGGTCACCGAAAACCACAGGAAGCAAGGTCAAGATTCGGGGCCAAGTTTTACAACTCAATGCGGATTTCTTCAACTCCTTTCTTGGCTTGCCCTCAGTCAATCCATCACCATTCAAGGAGCTGTACAGGAGACCTCCATATAGAGCTATTCGACACACACTCTGTGGAACAAGATCCATGGCACGCTGGAGTAGACACAAGGACACTGGTCGACACAACACCTTCCCATATGCTCCTTTGAATAGGGAAGCAAGGATATGGTTACGCATAGTCAACTCTTGCCTAATTCCAGGGACTCAATACACCAAGATAATAAGAGATAGAGTGTTCTTGGTATAATCATTGATGACGAATGTCCCTATCAATGTCGGGGCAATTATTCATTCCACAATGTGGAAAGCTAGGCTACACAAGAGGTCCCACTTCAGTTTTGGCAACCTGTTGACTGCAATACTAAGGAAAGAAGACATCGAAGAGGAACCGGCTGATCATAAACTCCCACACAACACAAAGAAGGTTGACCTCACGAAGGTTAAAGATGTTGAAACCACGCATGGAGTCAACCTTACCACTTCAGAAAGGCATGCTCGCGACGAAAGCTTCTCCCGCCATTTATATGGCATGATGAAGTTTACCATGATGAGCGGGGGTCGTGTTCCAACTGCTGCAGAGCTCCAACAGTTGGATTATGACTACCCAATAAATGAGCATGCGAGGGCGATGTGTGGAGTAGGTGTATATTTTGAGGAACCTCTTGATGACGACATGCCAACCGATGATGATCGACGAATGCCAGACTCCGACGTGGAAGAGAACTCTGATGACGACGACTCTGATAACGATTCTGATGCAGGGGGTATGACCCCAGACATACAGGATGAGTCCGACTAATCAGGTTCTTTTTATTTATTTTTCACTGAGGGCAGTGTGTCCCGTCTAAGTGTGGGGTGCTGGTATTGCATGCTTCTTTATCTGCATTTGAATTTATTTATGTTATTTATGTTTGGTTGTTTGATTTAGTTAGTAGTCGTAGATTTTTTTATTTTGATGCATGAAATTGTTCTGATAGGCGGTATGGTGTTATGACAAGAGTTTGTGCTAGAATCATTACTATTGAGACACTTAGGCTCTAAGTGTGACTCACTGTGTGATAATTATGTGGTTTAATTCATTCATCTGTTGGGTCAAGAGTCTATAATGCTCCCAATAAAGTTAACCATGTGCCTTGTGTGTGTGAGATGATAGTATATTCTGTGCTTGTGACTAATGCTAGAACTTGTCTGGTGTGTGTGTAAAGCGAAATAAAGAGTGTGAGTTTAGGAGATGATTTAGGCATTTCTTTGGCAACCGATACTTGTTTACCTTCGTTTTACCTACCCGTGGACATTATCCTAGTCAACCCTTTTGAGCCTTTAAGCCATTTTCTTTGACAGCCTCATATGTAAGCCTAATCCATTTTTTTCAAGACCATAATTTGATCCAAATTCCTAAGTGCTTTAAGTTGTAAAGTCATGTGACAAAATAAGAGGAAATTGGGTGAGAGTGATGCCTTAGAGTGTATTGGTACTTGAATTTGTTATGAAAAAGAGTGGCTATCATGGAGGTGTGTTATAAAAAAAAAGAGAAAAGAAAAAGAAATAGAAAAACAAAAAGATAAATTGTGTTTATGATTAAATAAAAAGATAATTATGCTTGAATGGCAAAATTAGGTGAAAAGGGGTGATAGATGAAAGAAAGGTAGCAGGGTTGATTAAAAGAAAGTGTTAATGGCATAATGTGATGTATTAAAGCGCTTAGGAACATAGTCACTATTTCTGGCCAAAATAGTCCTACCCGTCCCTTAGCCTACATTACAACCTATAGAAGACCTATTTGATCCTAAGCTTAGCATTCTGATATTAGTAGAGCATTACACTATGGGAAAGCCTATGGTCATCAGTTGCAACATATGAATTCTTTATGAGAGTGAGAGCAAGGATAATCTTATACCCATGTTCTGAAAAATGCAATACTTGTGAGTGATTATGGGTAATATCTTATGTGAGACACGCATGGTTGATGAGTTTTGGGTAGTTGTGTATGATTCTTTGTGCCTTAACTTTTGAATATGAATTAGCCATCATCACGAGTCTATGTTAGAGGTTAAATTGTTTCTAGTAGTGATCAGAAAACTACTCTTTGTTAATGATTGTCGTGCCTATCTTGATGAATATTTTGTGTTGTTACTGTACAACCCTAAGTAGATGTTTAGATGGACATGATATTTTGTTCGAGGACGAACAAAGTTTTAAGTGTGGGGTATTGATGATAGGCGAATTTACACGCCTATAGTGCTATATTTTTCCCATATTTTAGCTAAGTTTTGAGGACAAATTATATAATTCATGCACTTTTAGTCCTTTTTCCTGTAAGTGATCTAACGAACATGATTAGCAAGTTTTCAGGTATAAATGATGCAGAATTCAGCATTTTATGGATAACTTGACACCAAAGAAAGCTTCACGAAAGGAGGAAAGCAAAGCTTGGATGCCAAGGACCAAAAGTGGCGCATGGAAAATCTGTCCCGGGCAAAAACAGCAATTCTAAAGTCTTTGGGGACTAGCAGTAACTTATTAGGAGTAGGATAATGATGCAGTAACCCACTAGGATTGGGTTAAGTAATGCAGTAGCTTAGTAGGAATAGGATAGGAGTATTATAAATACCCTATTCTGCTAGAGATTTTTATCATTCTTCCATTACTTTTAACTCTGAAAACAATTCTTCTACTTTTAATTCTACTTTTTATTCATCTATTCAATTCTTAATTTCCACAACAAGAGAAACGTTACTCTGCAAGGGAGTTCACGCCTAAAACGCCACACCACACCTTACTACACGAGATTTTTATTGTGGTATATTAATAATGTCTATAGTGATTTCCTTCACACTCATGGGTAACTAAACTTCTCTGTTGGGGTTATGGAAGCCATATGAGATACTATCTATTGCTATGAGTTTGTGAATTCGTGACACGTATGTTGCTTATATCATTATTCTCTTCATCTTAATCTAAATGCTTTGTGGTTGCAAACGCATAGAATACGCCAGTATAGCATTAACTTATTCGAAAGAAAAGTTATATGTCTGGAAAAGAGATAATGTCAAGGTAATAGGGCACCAACCCCTGTTAAAAAGTTAGTGTCGTAACTGGATTAACCTCTTGGAGAATTCGTACTGTTAGATACGCTTTAAGCTCGAAAGAGTTAAAGTGAAATAGTCCTGGTTAAGGTCGAAAGACGCCTGGATTTACCATCGAATACAATTCTCTATAAGCACATGCATGTCTGAATTCCGCACAACTCATAGCCAATAGAGACGTACAACTCATAAGGTGGACATAACCCCAACTTCTCAATTCTCATTGATTAGAATCTTACTAAACATTCTTTCTTTTTACTTTGCTATTTTCCGTTTTCACTTTGTAACTTTATTGCACGCTACAATCCCCCCTTTTTACGAGACTTGCTCCAAAAGTCTAGTAATTTTTGCTTACTCATTGACCGGCTATTCCCTGTGGGATCGATACCCAACCCAGTTGGGTTATATATTTGACAACGACCGCTATACACTCTTATGAGAGCTGTAGATTGAGCGTTATCAGTATGTCATGTTATCAGTATTCAGATTCAGTAATCATGTTATCATGGTATCAGTGTCAGTTTTTATATTTCATGCATGTACTTTCACATTCATGTTAGACAGTCAGTTAGCATTGATCATGCATGTGAACCTTTGCATATACACTACCTCACATGCATACTCAGTATATTCCATTGTACTGATGCATTTGTGCTATGGTGCTTTCTTTTTATGTTACACCATAGGTTCAGAGACACGAGATCCAAAGCAGCAGTAGATTCCAGTCTCAGTAGTCAGAGTTAGAAGTGAGTCTTTATCTTTCGAGGACATGATTATTCCTTATTATCTCATTTATTAGTTTATCAGTTGGAGTAAGTTGGGAACATGTCCCATCAACTCCTTACTCAGACAGTTCAGTCAGTTAGAGGTTTTCTAGACTATTATGTTCAGAAAGTTATTTCAGTTGTTTTGGGTATTTCAAACCCCTTTTTAGATGTTATGTTTTACTTCAGATATGTGAACCTTATGGACTTCCAGTTTATGTTTCCGCATTATTCAGTATTTTATGCAGTATACAGGTACAAATATCAGTCATAGGTTAGCTTGTGGTCCTTCGGGGTCATGAGCATCGTGTAGCGTTCTGGGTACCAGATTCGGGTTGTTACAGCTATACATAAATAAATACATAAACCTTGAATAGTAACATAAATATAACACCATTTTAACTACTTAATTGTCCCCCATAAGACAATAAGTACGGAAAGGTAAATAACCTAATACGGACCCCCATAATCTCGAAGGGTGCAATCAGGAAAGTAATAACTAAAACTCCATCAATTTACTAAATATCAAGCCATAATCATGATACATACGTGTCATAACATATCATAAATACCTCTCATATGCTAGACTCAAAACAAAACTCATATCATCAACATCATCATCATCATCATTTGTCGGACTTAACTGAAACTCATATACTCAAATATGGGACTTGAACTGGAACTCGTATAAATAACCAAACATCAAAATAGCATATTAATCATATAACCACCATCCTCAATCTACCAAATATACAATAAAAAGAATATAATTCATCTATAAAGGTTGCAGGGATCTAATCATAAACTTTGCCTAAGTTGGGTTGAAGGAGCCTACTTCTAATTCTCAAAATCCATTCTAGAGCAATTCCCATCCCATACTTGGTTAAGGTATCAAAATCTACTTTTAGATAATAAATAATTAATAATTAAACCTAAGATAGTAAATTCTACCTAAACATCAGCAATTAAGTAAATAATGCCTAATTTACGGCTACTTAATGGGCTAAACATCCCAAATTATACTAATTATATCTTTAAGACCTAATTCCCAGCACATATCTAACACATTATCATAAATATAATAAGAGACCGGTTGGCCATAAAAAATAGTCACTTTTTTCGATTTTTTTTTCACTTTATGAAATTTGTGGTGTTTGACCATGGAAATTCCAAAAACAATTCTAAATTAGTTTCCTGAAAAGTAAAGACACTTTTTGTTGTTTTCACTTTTCTCAAATTCCAATTTCAACTTTTATTATTATTACATATAACCTCAATTTTTTAAATTTTTACACAAAGAACTAATACACTTATATTAATGTTGATATTAGTATTTTCAATGTCCTTGTATGGTCTTACTAAGTTACTTTCCCTTTTTCTTAAGCCCCAGTTAAGCCATGCATGCCTTTGTTAGTAGATTTCTTTCTAATGGATCTGAGATCTCTATACTTCTCAAGTGTTGACTATACATGTATATTGCTTTTTTTATTAATTGCTTAATTGGCATAAATTCTTTTTCCTTTTCTATTTGGAGATGTATGGTTTACTGGAAGTTCATCAGATAGATGTGGAGGGAGTGCGTACAACTATCTTTTTCTCAAAAGCATGTGAAATGACATGATAATTGTTTGGCAAAATTTGGCAATTATATCAGTTTCATGCCTTCTTTTTGGTGTGTAAAGTTGCTACGAATGGAATTTTTACATTTTTTGATACATCTCTTAATTATGATAAATCAATAACTGGGTGTAATACCTCGATCGTTTCTTAAGCCTAAAGCCATCTTTTGAGTGAATATGGATGACTTCCAAATTTATTGTTGTTTATCTCATGTTTTATATCCTAAATTCTAATTTCTATCATATGGAGAATTGGATAAGCTTTCCATCGACATAAGATTCACCCGAATCGGACACCCGGTGAGGAAGTTAGAGCCATTTTGTAATTCCCCGAGACTCTAACCAATAGTGCAACCATGAATCAAGCTCTTGAGAAATCAATTATATTTATTTGGTTTTTTTCTAATAGAGGATGGTGTGTATTAAGGCCTTAAAGATTTCCTAACGATTGGGCAAATCAAAACATTCCTTATCGATTGAATTCTTGAGAAGGATATTGGTATAGTCAACTTCAAACGAGCATATCTCTCATTATACTTATAATTTTTGAGCTAATGACCCATCAACAGATATATAATTGAATTATCTCTCCAACGATACCAATTTTTCCAAAATCCGATATCGTAGCAAAGAGTTATACCCATTTTACTCCAGCATGGTCAAGCTGAAAAACGGTGATGACGGTTCTGACAGGTTGTCACGTTTCTGACACCATTTTTGACGACGTCGTCACTTTCTGACGATATTTCTGATGAAGTCGTCAGCCCTGGACAGAAAATCAAGAATTGGACCCCTTTTTTGTGATGACCATTCGTGACGGTCCGTCACGGATGGCGTCAAGTATATTTTTCCAGCAACTCAAGCACGTTTTTAAAGGGGTATTTTGGTCTTTTCCACTCATTTTTAGCCTCTATATATACTAGTAGTGTATAAAACCTTCATTATCTCTCATTCTCTTCCAAGAAATAGATCAAGAAACTAGGATTTTCTTCTAAAATCCTAAATCAAATCTTCTCCAAGAAATTTAAGAATCTTCCAAAGATTTCACCAAGTTGTCCAAGAATCAAATTTTTTTCAAGTCCAAGGCATCAAGAAACTTAACTCAAAAGTTTGAAGAAGAGTTCCCAATCAAGCTTGTTCATCTTAAATCCATAATCCAAGGTATGTGGGGTTTGAACAAGAACACTTCTTTCGTTCTTGTGCCCAAAGATTTAATTTCTACTATTGAAGTTCATGATTTTTGCAAAATGGGTTTACACCCAAATTACTTTATTAAAGATTTATGATACTTGAGCTATTCAAGATTGATACATATGACTATTTCATCATTTATTTCTTAAATTGATAACTTATGCCATGAGTTGAATATCGTTATTATGAGTTGATGATTTCCGAATGATTTGAGATAAGAGTCATGATTTAAGTTTTTCTATGAGAAGTTGATTATTGAATATATATATTGATATTTGAGCTTGAGAGTCAAGAATGAGTCCTATGAAGTTTTCTTCAAGTTTTTGATACATGATTATTTTAAAATTTCCATATTTTGACTTGATATTTAATATTGTGAATTTTATGTTTCTACCATGAGTTGGTATTTCAAGTGCTTTCAAGATGTGTGTCAAGCTTTAAAATTCCTTATGACAAATTGGATTATTGAGTATATTGATTTATGAGATTGAGTCATTATAATGAGTCTTGATATTTCCTCAAAGTTATTGATGTTTCCATGACTTAATGAATTAATACATCTTGATGTTGAGAAAGATTGTTTGATTTTGAGTCGAGTTAGGGATCCACAGAGTATATGATTTATAGATGAGATATATTTATATTTATGTTTTGGTCTTTATAATAGACCCATGAGTTGATATTGATTAAGGTGGATTCCCTAACGCGTTCTGAGCTGAGTCTGGGGGGAGTATTTAGCACCGAGCAGGAAATGTGGTATTTCCCCAAAACTACGTACCACCATAGGATTGATGTTGATAATTGTGGGCCAGAGGCCGAGTGTGGGATTGTGATTGTGAGATTGAGGTTGTATTCCTTGGCAAGAGTACAACACCCCCGCCAATATGGGGTTCTCTCCTTAGGAGGGCAAAACGTTGGACTCCATGCAGCTCACATGGTGTAGTTATGTCGGTTATAAGAAACTCCCAAGTCCATAATAGTCCAAGTTTTCATGAGTTACCGAGTCACTCTAAGTCATGATTTAAAGAGTTTGAGTTGAGTATAATGATTTATGAGATTTATAATGCTTGTACTATTATTGATGATTTACAAGGAATATATTTCAATTAATTCAAACAAAGAAAGTCGTTATCGTTAGCATGCATGATTTTGATAATCATTTATGATATTATTTATAATGTTGCATTGCACCCCCACATACTCAGTACATTCCTTAAAGTACTGACCCCCATATATTTGTATATGCTACAGTGCCTTATAATGTAGGTACATGTTATAGCGCAGATACCGCATTCAGTCAGTTTACAACTTCCAGTCAGCAGGTGATGAGTCCTTTTAATTCGAGGGCTTGAGTCAGTTATACAGTTCGAGAAGTGTTATATTTTTTCTTACTTTAGTCGTATTGAGATTGGGTAGTTGGGAGTCATGACCCATCTATATGAAGTCAGTACCAGTAGAGGTTTCATAGACAGTCAGTAGAAGTTGATATATTCAGTTTCAGTTTCATTTGTAAAAGTAGAGTTGTAATCTTGTAAAGTTCATATTTGTATTGAGCAAGTTCGGATAAGTTCTATGTTTTCGTTGATCTTATATAGATTTAAGCATTTTATTCAGTTGTTTACGAGTTATGCCAGTAGGAGGGTTAGCTTGGGGTCACTTGTGCCCATAAGCACCGTGTGACGACTCAAGACCCAAATTTCGAGGCGTTACACTGGGTAAACCAAATTTGTTAACTATATTGTCATTCACAATTAGTGATCATTTATAGTTATTTGGTTAGCTGGTGTTACAAAATGGGTAATACCATAAAAAAAATTATGTGGATCCTTCTCATAATTGAAATTTGATTAGCTATTGTTTTTACATAAAATAAATATTATACACGGACTTTTCAACTCTTAAATAGAGTATTATAGTTCTAGTACCATATATCAAGTACTCCATCTTGCTATAATAGTTTTAAATACTTTAAACTAATTTTAAGATTCACATTTGATTGTATGTTAGTAGGTAAATTAGTTAGTTTGGTGATTTTGATTATTTTTAAAAGTTGGGGTTATAAAATTACATTTTAAAAAAACTTTCCAAAAGTCCAAAAAAAATTCCAAAATACATGGCCAAAAACAACTCCAACTCAAACTTCAACTCCAACTTCAAAAAATTTTAATTTTCATGGCCAAACTCCTACTAAGATTAAGCTCAATCTAGAAGAAAGGTAAACCTAGCCTACCTCAACACTATAGAATGCTCGGTGAAATCTACTAAGTCAATGATTTCCTTCCCAGGAGCCTCGACAAGATGGCACGCTATTAAAATCATAATCTATCCATCAAAATAAGTACAATGATACCAATATTTCACTTTTGTGCTTCAGATCCAAAATCAATTAAAATCTCATGCGGGGCCCTCTTGCAGAATAACACTTTTGAAATTGTCAACGCGTCCCTCTATGCTCAAGAAATATTTACCATCAAGAATGGGTAACTTCCGAGCTTAAATGGTGATACAATTAACCCACCAATATTTTAGGGATTACCAAAAAAAAAATAAGAGATTTAAAAACTGATAGAAGCTTACCAAGACTTCGAAAAAGAAATGCATTATCCAAGCTTATGAACTCCCTAAAATCACCCAATAATAGTTCTCCTAAATTTTGACACTTTTTGGGTTCTATACACTTAAAAATGGGTGATAAATGGTAGAAAATGAGCTAATTGGGTATTTTTATGCACCCGGTGTCGCTAAATCGGGCCCTGGGCCATGCTAAAATAACCAGGTATCGTTAAAAAGATACTAATGCACTAACGTCAGGACGCTTAAGCGAAAAGTGGTGCTAAAGCTGCACTTGCTATACTGGTAGGGATGCTTAAGAGCCATATGACCGCTAAATCTCCCTTCACTAAGGTGCCCATACGGCTGCATTAGCGGTCACACCAGCTGTAATGCACCAGCTGGAGAGTTGGAATTTTCTGAGTCTTTGTTGACCCCTTGGTATTTATTCAAAATATTGTATACAAAAATGAACTATGCTATCCTGTCAAATTTAATGTTTTGTACTCACTGACATTTTTTAAATTTCCATTCGAGATCGTCTCGAGAAAAGTGGGTCCCACACGCAAGTGCTATTTTCTTAACTTTTGGCCAATGACTCGAAATGAGTCCCAAAGCCTCGAGACCCAAACCAAGGGTTTTCCTATCCTAAAATAAACATTTAATTGATATTGAAACCTTTAGAATGGGCATAGAAGCTCATTTGACTGAAATTTTCCCAATAGCCAATTGTATCCATCGAAGACTTCAAAATAGGGAATAGGCTCTAAAAATAAAACGAACTACCTGGTAATTAAACTATCAACTCCAACGAGTAATAAATTACTTGGGGTAACTATAGAAAAGCTCTAAATGGAAAAAAATAGCGGAAATATAGAAAATAACCTGGAGGGTCATTAGATATGGTATGCATATTCCCTGCGTCAACATGGAGCAAACAACTTGGTTTGAATAAACCTTACTTTTTCTTGATCCTCCCTTACTAGGTCAGTGCCCAAAGGTTTAACATTTCTAGTCTCAAACCACCTAAGATGTTACCTATACTTTCTTCCATAGAGTACCTCGAATGTTGCATATCGATGTTAGAGCGATAGGTGTTATAGTATGAAAACTTTCAAAACAATAGAAACTAGTCCCAATAACCACTAAATCAATAACATAGGCTCTCAACATGTCCTCTAGAACCTAAATCTTCCCCTCTGACTTTCCATAAGTTTGAGGATGAAAAGTCATGTTAAAAGTGAGTTTGGTGACCAACTCCGCGTGCAACTTATCCCAAAATTTAGAAGTGTACTTTGCGTCTCTATAGGAAATAATGGTAAGGAGCACCTCATGAATACTCACTACCTCTGTGATGTACAATTTTGCTAATTTTTGGGAGCGTTAGTCCACTGAAACTGACAAAAAGTAAGCTGATTTTGTCAATCGATCCACTATCACCCAAGTGGAATATATTTCTCTAAGGTCTTAGGAAGACCCACCACAAAATTCATAGCAATGTTCTCCAATTTCCACATAGGTATGTGCATCCTCTAAAGCCACCTCATATGTATTTGGTGTTCATACTTCACCTACTGACAGTTGTGATACTTGGACACACAATCCACTATGTCCCTCTTCATTTTAGTCCTCCAATAAATCTTTTTTAAGTCACGATACATTTTAATTTATCAAAATGAATAGAATAATACAAACCATGGACCTTTGAGAGTATATCACAAATAAAATCACCTACTCGAGGAATACATAACTTTTCCTTAAACCACAGCAACACACTTGCATCAAGAGTGGTGTCTGCCACCTTCCCACACACCACTTTATTGTTTAGCACATTCAATTTTTTATACTCAAACTTCTTGGCCTTAATATGATACAGAAAGGTTGACTTCACCTCAAAACTAGCCAATACTCTGCCCTCGTATTAAACCCCAAACTATATGCTCCAAGATGATAGAGTTTGAAACTCTCTATCTAAAGGTCGCTTGGACACCCTCAAGAATGAGTAACTGTCCATACTCACAGCCTTTTGTCTCAATGCGTCTGCCACCATATTGTCCTTACTTGGATGATACTGAATAGTCACATCATAATACTTCAACAACACCTGTGTCCATTGTTTTAAAATTCAAATCCTTCTAAGTAAACATATATTGTAAGCTATGGTGCTCTTTGAAGACCTCATACTTGACACCACAAAGATAGTGTCTCTAAATTTTTAATGCAAACACCACTGCTGCTAATACTAAGACATGGGTTGGGTAGCTTCTTTCACGAGGCTTCAACAACCTCAAAGCATAAGAAATGACATTCCTATCCTGTATTAACAACAACACCCAAGCCTACAAGTGAAGCATTACAAAACACTAGTAAGTCATTACCTTCAAATAATGAATAAACAATAGGAGTTATAATCAAGACTGTCATGAGTTATTGAAAGCTATCCTCACATTAGCTTGACCAAACAAATGATACTTTCTTTAGAGGTCGCCTAGTCAAGTGTGCTACAATAACTGTAAAATTCTTGACAAATCTGTGATAATAACTAGAAAGATCCATAAAACTCCTTACTTCAATCACTAAACTAGACCGGATCCAATTCTTAACTTCCTCAGTCTTCTGGGGATCCACCATCAAACCCTTTTTACACATAACATGCCCCAAAAGGCAGCAGAAAATGACCAGAACTCACACTTTGAGAATTTAGTAAATAACTACTTCTCCCTTAAAATCTCAAAGGTTACCAATATGCTCCTCCTTACCCCTAGAGTAAACTAGAATGTAATCAATAGATACAATAAAAAATAATCCAAGAATGACTTAAATATTCCATTCATCAAGCTCATAAAAGTATTAGATGCATTAGTTAGCCCAAGGACATCACCAAGACTCATAATGTCCTTACTAAGTTATAAAATATATTTTTTGGAATGTCCGAGAACCTTATTTGGATCTCTTTAATAAATACATATTCTCACACTACCATCTTTCTTCTTAACAAATAGGACCGAAGCACCCAAGGTGAAGCACTTGAACGAATAATTCCCTTATCAAGTAGTTCCTGAAATTGAGTTTTGAGTTCCCTTAACATTGCTGGAGCGATTTGATAAGGAGGAATATACATTGGGTGAGTATCCAACTCTAAATCAATATACAAAATCAATATCTCTATCTTAATGTATACTTGGTAAATTTAAAGAAAACATTTCTTGGAATTCGGAAACCACTATAACTGACTCTATATTAGGGGACCCACACTAACATCACAAAGATGAGATAAAAATCTTGAACAACCCTTTCCCACTAACTTACTATCTTAGACAAATGATGTAATTTTTACTGGTTTGGACTTATACACTCCCTTCAACTCTAGTTTATCCATCCTAGGCATAGCTAGAGTCACTATCTTAGCATTACAATTTAAGACAACATGATATGGACATAACTATGTCATACCTAAAATTACATCAGAGTCCAATATATCCAAAATAATTGAATCAAACCAAGTCTGAAACCCCATAAATAAGATAGATCAAGAATGGTAAAAATGGGTTACTACCACATACTCACCGACTGGTAGACATATAAAAGAGATAGTCAAGTACATCACAAACCAAATTCATACCCACCACAATTTTTATAAATACATAAAAATAATTATAACTATCAGAAAAAGAAATTGTACCTGTGATCACAGCATCAAAAGCCTCGACACTAGTCTTATTTAGAAAAGCACAACAGTGAGCCTAGTCATCAATCTGAGGTAACTCTTTCCTTGGTATGCTTCTCCCCATAGAACCGCTATATTCTTGACTATTAAGATCACTTTTCTGAGTTACCCAACCACTATATGAACGAACCCTATCGTTACCTCCTTTTTCTATTCTCGCTAAAACTATAGCCTGAGTCTGATGTGGCCCCTATTATTCACCTTTCTGAAAGGACACTCTTTCTAAAGAGACCTATAGCACCATAATAGTAACATTCCCACTTGAGAGAAGGATGGTTGGTTGAAAATAATACGATTTTTGAATTCTTATTACCTACGACTGAGGTAAGACCTTAGTTGGATCAATGTAATTTGCAATGCTAATTAATATGGTGAGATGGGTAGGCCTGCTAATCGTGTCACTTGGAGTAAAGTCTGTTGAATTTCCAAACAATGTAAGACTTCTTAGTTAACATCTTAAACTGGCCCTCTTGCATAACCCCTCTAACTTCTCCGCATTTTCCAAAACCTCATTGAACCCCTTTCTTGTAGAAGTCATATGAACCAACAAAACCTAATGATCTTAATTCAAACTCTTGATATAGGAACGCATCCTCTTCTCCTCATTAGATAACAACTAAGTAGCATAGTTGAAGATGGCATGGAACTTATCTTTATAAGCTACAACTGACATATCATCCTATACTAATGCCAAAAACTCATCCTTATTGTGATCATAGAGGTCCCAAGGAACATTCTTCCTTAACAACAAGGCATGAAATTTCTACCAACTGAATAGAGGTAAAACCAGTGACCGAGATCCAATGTACGCCTTTCACCATTGCTTAATATCTTTTTTTAATAGGAAGGTCACAAACTTAAATCCAAGTTGCTACACAATACCATCTAGTGTAACCTCTCATAATTGTCAATGACGAACTCAAAAGCATACTCAGACTCAGCACCCTAAAATGATAGAGGTTTCATCTTCAGAAACTCAGTTAATAGATTATTCTCAATACCAGTCATCACATAACCTGAAATTAAATAATGAAAAAATCTAAAGCCTCATCCATCCTAAGAGACATAACAACAATAGTATAAATACTTGGAGCCTAAAAAATTAGCACAATAAGAGTAGCTCCAGTACCATCCAACCTACTCAAAAAATCTAACACTATTGAACAACCTCAACAGACATGGGAGGTAAGGCCAAAATCCCAATTGGTTCTTCCATCTTTGGTCATATTGCCTATTCCTCTACTACTTCTACATCCTCCTAATGATCTTGAGGTGAGGGAGGTGATACTAATCCTTAATGATCCAGGCTAGTAGAATCCTGAGCATTACCTACGATAGTGTGCCTCATCCTTTTCTTCCCATACCTCTTTCTCTAACTCATCTTTTTTTTCATACAGCTGGTTATATAGTTGGAGCGGTCGGTGAAGGGGTTGTTGTTGGGGTTCCATTCAACCTAGTAGTCACCATCTATAGGCAAAAGAGTAGAGAAAATTAAATACCAATTTTGATCACCAAATACCAATTAGAATCAATTACAACACCAAACTGGAATAAAAAATAATTTTTCTGAAGTCTTATAGTCTCTCGAAGAAAACTACAAACATCTTTATGCATTTTCACAGGATACTACTTGACCAATTTTGGTACAACGAGATCGACAAACCTAGGCTCAGATACAAACTTTATCATGACCCAAGTAAACGTGAGTGGCACACACACCATCTATATTGGGAGAACTAATAACCCCAAAAGAATTTAATAATACTTAGAGAAAATGAAAAGAACTATCCCATTAATTATTTAAAGATGATCTCGTTCAACAACTTAAGAAAATACTGGAATAAGTACTAACTGAAAAACCCCTATAATTTCATAGTCGATGTACCTTAACATACTAAGAATGTTAAGAAGGGTATGTAACCATAAAAACAAAAAAAATGCATAAGTCCAAACAAAGAACAATGTCATGACAAAAAAATTCCGTGGTAGCCCAAATAAGCTACTCACATTGATATCTGGGTCACATACTAGAGTCATGATGTAACCTAAATTACACCTCTAACATAGTGTAAAGTGGTTTCTAGTCAAATACAGAACCCAACTAGGTTGGTTTCTATCCCATGAGAAATACGTCAAAAATCTATCAAGAGCTTGCTGATATAATTGGAAATTATGAAAAGTAAAAATGGTGTTTTGTAACAATCAGAGTAACAGTAAGATTGCTAGAAAACTAGGGTTGTGATCAATATGAGACTAGTACTAGAATTGTATTCCCCTTAACTTCATAATTCTAATCCATTTGTTCTTGTCAAACTATCTTGATACCTCACATGCAAAATATAACAAGTTATGTATCACCTAACCATCTCTCGACCTTGATTTGGGTGAATTTCACTCATTTGCTCTTGTTCTCAAAGTGTCGCATTACTAACCCTTGTTTATGATCTTAGATTAACTATCTCCTTGTGTCTCACGTTAAACAAATAAAAGTTGATATCTTTAAACTATTATCATGATTTCCTTTTTTTATTCTCTACCCCTCTCTCGAGTGAGTATTGAATACAAGCAAATTAATAACATTTGCAATTATTAAGAAAGAAATCAAAGTGAAGGAAATCCCAGTACATATAAGAACACCATTCTAGAATGACTTTGCAATTAGCCTGCTTTGTTAGTTCATCAGGGTTCCTATAACCCTAGTTGGGGGGTTTAGCTACTCACGGTTGTAAGAACAAAAATAGATTTCATAGAAAGAATAATACGAAAAAAAAACCCAAATCTTAAATTAATAGTATATTCTAAAAAAGAAGAACAATAATTCCAAGATCAATACTGTATCTCAAAATTCAAAACAATGTCAACAGTGTATAAAGTTCGTAAACTGATAATAAAACATCTAAGGGGAATTTATAGATACAAAAGAAAATCTATCCTAAACATTGTAGAAAACTAAGGTCCACAATTCATGATCCATGGGTTGAATTGTGGCTACAACCCATGAATCGTGTCTTGGGTCATGGAAATCAGATCAACTTTAATCCTGGAGAACATCAACTCGTGCTTTCAACCTAAAAATCGTAAGTTGTACTTATGAGTCGTAGTTAGGCTCATTAAAAGTAGATACAACTTACTTCATTAGGACTTTAACCTAATACTATAACTCATAAATTATAGGTACTACCCTAGAGTCGTAGGTTGACTCATCGGTAACTCTTTCAGCAGCTCTTCATATCTTTTTCTTATTTTTTCTCTAAACCCTTTTTTCTAAAAAATCAACACAAATTCACATCAAATTAAACATAAATACCTAAGTACCTGCATAATTTCCTTGTTTTAAGTATCAAAACATCCACAAAACCATAGAACATCAACTCACTTGATGAGTGGAAAATTTGCCATTCATTTACATCTCATTTCTTACACTCTATAGTGAGTTAATTTTATATATGAGACTAATTCTTCAAATAAATCCACTAATATCCAATATTTGTGATCTCACAAGGAAATTTGATGAAAAAGAGTTGACAGAAAGATGATAAGAGAAGGATAGTAAGCAAAAAGGAGAAAGACTAATGATATTCCCCAGGAAACGACCCTCAGATATTGGTATCTCACTTTTAGGGTCGCGATAACAGTCAGTCAACAAAGTTAAAAGGGAGGCAATCATGATCGTGTCCAGAGGATGCGATCACTAGTATCGAGAAAACTTTCAGGGCCAGACTTGTCATTTTACGCTGTTAAGTTCTAAGATAGAAATGGGATCAACCCTTCACATATTTAGCTTTGAATTTATCAAACTTTTTAGTTTTAGGAATTTCAGAATAAGATTGTGAGTGAATAATAGTTGTTGATGTATTTTTTAAGAGAGATTTTGGCTTTTGATTGACATTGAAGTTTGGGAATATACTTACTTTTCTTATGAAGGATAACTTGAATGCCAATTTAGGTATATTTGTTTCCTTTAATTTCATGAGTAGCTAATCTTATCTCTTCGGGTTATGTTTGATTAGGTGGTGAATATTGTTTGGGTGTTGATGGTTAGTCCAATTAATTAGTTGATTGTGATGAGTTTAGCTTTTTCTCCATTTTTAATTGAGAATTAGAGTGAAAACCCCAATTGTCTAGGATCCCATATCATCTTTTAAAGAGGGATGTAGGTGAGGAGTAATTGTGAACAATTGCGTGAGTTAGCTTTTAAAATCCCGTCATCTTAGAAATAAGGATGTTATTCGAGGTAGCTCATTTGCCAACATCATATTAGAAATAAGGGTGTATATTAAGGTAGTGGATTGGTAGATTTATTTTGCTCGTGAGGTGTTTGAAAGAACCCATGAGTGAGATTTGATGTTTTATTGAAAAATTAACACCAAGACTCTAAATCTAGCTTACCTAAAACCCTTAGATAGTCTTGGACTAATTGTTGATAACCCATGCATGACTACTACCTAGGATAGCATAACCCTATGGTTTCTCTCAATTGTATAACACTCCTAAACCTATCATTATCACAATAGTGTTTAATAATAGTTGTATTTAACTTTGTTCAAACAAATCCCCCAATATACCTTTAATTATTGTCAATGTTACATTATGGGTTAACGTCTTTTTAACTTCCAACATATGTAGGTTTTAGAATTTAAGTTTGCACTCCTCTTGGATTTGATCCCTACTCTAGTTGGGTAATTATATTGACAACATCTTCCTTACATCTAAATTTGAATGTAAGTTTGAGCATTATCAAAAAATGGCGTTATTGTCGGGGAGTGAAGCATAGTTTTCAATATTGTGGTATTGTTAGTGACCTTGGGTTAGCCGTAGTGTTTTAGTCTACATTATTTGTGTTTTCTTTGTTTGGTGACAATCACAAAATACACGATACCATGAGAATATACAATATTAATGATGGCTCTATTGATGGTCTTGAGGATATGGATTATTTTGGAGATACGGGCCGAGCTTGTGCTATTCGGATTCCACCGATGGAAGGAAATAGAGTGTTTTATGTCACTAGTGTAATGCTTCATTTTCTTCAAATGAAAGGGTTATTTGGAGTCCAAACACATGAGGATGCAAATCTACCCTTGAAGAATTTTATTGATGTGTGTCGCTCCATTTGACATAACCCACATCTCTTAAAAGTCAATTCGGTTACGTCTTTTCTCATTCTCTTTGATGGGAGAAGCAGTTTTATGGTTGTCGTCTTTTCCCGTGGGATCTATCACTTCATGGGTTGAGTTCATGATGCATTCTTGGATAGGTACTTTTCTCCTTCTTAGATGTTGCAACAAAGAGATGTGATCACAAATTTTTGCTAACTTAGTGGCAAACCATTGTATGAAGTGTAAAAAAGGTTCGGTGATAAATTGATACAACGCCCAAATCATGAGGTGACATAGAAAATGCTTCTCCAATATTTTTATAAGGAATTAGATCAATTAAATAAAATGGCGGTTGATAATGTGGCCGGGGGTTCTCTTGTTAAGCCATCTTATGGTGTTGTGAAAACCTTGCTAAAGAAAATGACAAAACAAAATAGAGGATGACATACGAGGGACACCGAGGTTTTTGTGGGGTCTCTCGTGGAATATTTCATGAGCAAAGAGAAAAAGAATAAGATGAGGAAAGGGATGAGAATATGGCCAAGTTGTTTACCTAACTTAACCTCCTTACAAAACATGTGATAGGAGCCCCTCTTAAAGTGGTAAATGCAGTTGCTTCCAAGAGTACGAGGGATTATGATGATGAATAAGTGGAGAACCTTTATGACGAGATTAGATTCTTGTCAATCCAATTGGGGGGTTCCCTTCCTACCTATCAAAGTCAAGGCAGGAACCAAGGTTGGAAGGATAAAGATCTAGACAAAGATTAGAGGGATAGAGAACGTGATAGAGATTGGGAGTGGAGTGAAAAATAGGGAGACTATGATCAGTATATTACCTTCATGAGAGGACCAAGGAGAAGGAGTCGAGCTCCGTTGATTTGAAAAAATTCTAGAGTAAAGATTTCTTGGCCCTAAGTGATCCCATGATCCAAGATTTATCTAGTTAGTGTGTTATGTGGAGTTCAAAGAGGGTGAAGTCATTTTTATCAAAAATATTTATCTTATCCTTCCCCAAAACTACATTATAAGCTTAAAAAAGTCCTTCGGGATCACCAACCAAGTTCCTTTGAGTTAGTAGTGATTGAAAATAAGAGCAAGCTTATGGCATAATACTTCTTTGCATTGATAATCTCATTGTGAGTGTGAGTGTGAGTATTTGGACATTCATCCTTTGTTGTATGTTGAAAAAAAATTGGTGTGTTGGGTCTTCATTTCATGAGGAGACATGTAGACTAAGATTGATTGGTGAATTTTACATCTTCAAAAATCAAGGCAAAGGAGCATATTTTATTTGTTATTAATGGAGAGTCATTTTTTGAGAAATGGTCGTTGTTGATTGATAATTCTTGATATTCCTTTGCATTCTTGAAAATGTGATTGAATTTGAAGGAGGGGGGTTGTATAGTTAGATTTTCTTATTCCTATTGACTAATTGATAATGCTAATCAAGTTCAAAATCATGATGGCCAATGGTTGAATAGTGTGAGCTTAAAGGTTTAGTAGTCTCATTGAATGTAAATTAGTGTTTCTTATGGACAAGAAAAGTCTTTAAGTTGGGGGTGTTGATGTGTGAAAATTTTTCCACTTATTTGCATCTCATTTCTTACACACTATGGTGAGTTAATTGCATATATGAGACTAATTATTTAATGAAATGCACTAATATCCAATGTTTGTGATCTTACATAGAAATCCAATGAAAAAGAGTTAAGAGAAAGATGGTAGGAGAAGGAAAGTGAGCAAAAAGAACCAAAACTGAAGATAAACCCCAAGAGACAATCCCCAGATGTTGCTATCACACTTTGAGGGTCGTGATCATGGTCAGTCAACTAAGTCAAAAGAGAGGCGGTCACGAAGTGACCATCTGAATAACAGGGGTCGTGATCGCGACTAGAGGATGCGATCCCAAGTATCGTGAAATCTTAAAATGGAAGACTTGGCATTTTATTCTACTAAGTTCCAAGATATAAAGTGGCTCAACCATTAATATTTTTGGCATTGATTTCTATCCAATTTTCCAGTTTTGAGAATTTGAGAATAAGATTGTAAGTGAAAAATAATTATTGGTGTGTTTTCTTAGGGAGAATTTGTCTTTTGATTGGAACTGAAGTTTGGGATTTTACGTACTTTGCTTATGAAGGATGAATTGAAAGCCAATTTGGGTATATTTCTTTCCAATAATTTCATGAGTTGCTAAATTTATCTCTTTGGGTTATGTTTGATTGAGTGGTAAATATTGTGCAGGTGTTGATTGTTAGTCCAATTAATTAGTTAATTGTGATTGGTTTTTCTTTTGCTCCATGTTTGAATTTAGAATTGGGAATGAATACTCCCATTGTCTTGGATCCCATAACATCCTTGAAAGTGGGATGTAGGTGAGGAGTAATTGTGAACAATAGCTTGCGTTAGCTTTTTGAATCGCGCCATCTTAGAAATAAGGATGTTATTTGAGGTAGCTCATTGATCAACATCATCATGGAAATAAGGGTGTTAATTGAGGTAGTGGATTGGTAAATTTGTTATGCTTGTGAGGTGTTCGAAAGAACCCATCAGTGAGATTTGGTGTTTTATTGAAAGATTAATACCAAGACTATAAATCTGGCCTACCCAAAACCATTAGCTAAACTTGGACTAATTGTTGATAACCCAAGCATCACTACCACTTAGGATAGCATAACCCCAAGGTTTCTCTTGATTTGGTAACACTTCTAAACCTGTCATTATCATAATAGTGTTTGATTATAGTTGTGTTTAACATTGTTCAATCAAATCCCTCAATTTAACTTTAATTATTGTTTAATGTTACACTACGAGTTAACGTGTTGTTAACTTTCAACACACGTAGGATTTGAAATCTAAGTTTGCACTCCTTATGGATATGACCCCGACTCTAGTGGGGTGATTATATTGACAACGTCCGCCTTACATCTAAATTTGAATTTATTTTTTAGCGTTATCATCCCTCAGAACATTTGTATGTCCTTAAATTACTAACACAGACTAAATAAATAGGATGCTTAAATAAAAGAACCTAAGGTATATATGGCAGTCAATTTATTTATTTTAGCTCAACTTTCACCCCCTCTTTTGCAAAACTTTCAAAACCACTGTCTGTATACATGAAGCACAATATCATGATACCAGAGGAATCAAGTGATGGCATTAGATTAGAAACAAACAACCAAGTGTGTATTTAATTGACACTACCCAAACAAACAAGTAGCTAATAATACAACCCATGTACCCTACAACAAGGAAGTCCTAATCTCACAATATCATAACACATATCAATACATGGACTATATCAAAAAACTCATGCTCACAAAGAAGTTCAAACAATGTGTATGTAATACCATATGTTTTTCCTTATTTTCTATACCTTAGTTTTTCGGATAGTTGGATTGGAATAACTATAGGACTTTTCTCGGCTTGTAATGTAGGCTTGGGGGAAGGTCTGGTACATATGGTAAATAATGACTAACCATCCTTGACACTGCACTTACATTTTTAACTCCACTACTAACCATGTTTCTTTTATTCTCCCCTTTTCCCTTTATTTCTATTCACATTGGGTGTGGTTTTCTTTATTTTTTTCATTTATTATTATCTTTTTATTTTTCTTTCATTTTTCTCTCCTTTTTTTACTTTTCACATTTTTTGACCACACCTAAACGTACTTTTTTTCTTTTATTCAACACCTTTCTTCATACCCATCTTCTACTACGCACCGTTGTGATATCCACCCTTAACTTAAGCGATTTTCCTAAGTTGAGCTACATAGTATCCAAGAAGGGACCAGGGCTAAAATAGGTTCATTATAATTTAATGGGCAGGTGAAAAGGTTAAATAAAAAAATAGATCAATGAAGCCTAAAATTAGGGATCAGGGAATACTTATTCGCATTTGGTTAGTGACCATGTCCCAACCAACTATCCCACACCTAGGAAAGACTAACCGGGCAAGTTCTGGATTAAACACACAAAGTGAACTAAATAACACCTAACACATTCATGGCACAGAGTTATATTATCAACTACTACCTATTCAGTTCATGCAATTCTAAGATATGATTATTTTGTCCCTAATACAAATGTCATAACAAGATTCAACTTATTTTGTCCCTAATACTATTATCATAACAATATTCAACAACGGTCAAAAAATATCTTCAAAACACACAGCTCACAAAAAAATTCAGGAGAGGTTTAATTTTTCAAACACATAAAAACACAAAATTTCAATTGCACCAAGGTTCTTCATTTTTCTTCTAGTAAAAAAAAACATATAAGATAAAATACAAAACAAAGCCTGAACATGATGGCTCTACGATGATAGCACACCCAGGGAAAAGAGACACGACAACAAAAACTTCGAGTGGTTGGTACACCCTCACCCCCAACTATCACACAACCTTGCGTAGTCGATCTCCCATTTGGATCTCAAAAATGTCGATCCATCCATGCAGCTCTTTAGTAAACCTCTCTATAGTGTACATCATCCTCGAATCCACTCGCGCCTTTTATACCTCCAATATAGTCCATACCCAAGGTCAAATCTAACCAAATATGTTGGCCAACTGGTTGTCGGTGTGTGTCTAGTGCTCACTCAACTCCTACTGCTTGTCAGTCAACTGCTGTAAGAACTCATGTGATACTGTCACCATGACTAAAATTAATGGGCGAGGTGGCATTATAGAAGTAGAAGTGGGGGATGAAGTGCCTGTAGACCCATCTTCCTAGCTACATGTGTCAATATCATCACTCTTAGCTTATCAACCTTATTAGATGACTCTAAAGGCCCCTCAAAAGTGTCGCTCCTAAAGATGTACAAGGTTGTGCCTTTTTTTAGTTCGACTAGGTTGGCATTATCATGAATAAACCCTATATCATCTATCAAAGTAGCCTCAACATGATAATTATTATCATGTAATGTCGATACTCCCATCATATCACAAAGTCTCGATACTGCCCAATCCCATGTAAGTGCATTATTTGTAGTTGTCAAATTCAGTTTATGCCTCACAATGGACCAACAAAAATTTATTGTGAAGTACAACAAGGACTTCTTTATCAATGCTCACCCATCAACCTAAGAGGCGTTAACACCAAGCTCAATAATTTGTTAAGCTACCCATCTCATTAAATCTATCATCTTCTCCCTTTAGTAAGAATCTCTTATCATTCTCTTACTCCTCACCATCCTTAACTTATATCCAAACTCAGTTGTAGTCATCAGTCCCATAAACTTCAACCCAAATAAGGATTTGTGAATCACTTCCTCTGATAAATCAACTCTAGCCTCTTTGACTAGCATATGTGTCAGTGAAGGTTGGTCTTGAGCTATCATCCCCACTAATGTGATCAAGTTAATAGATGTAGCGTAGGTTGCGTAAAACTCACATACTACTATGGTTGTATGATCTTGAAGTCTTTCCCATCCATCCGAGCCTATATCTATAAAATGGACCTTCAAGTCCATAATACATTCCAAAGTTATGAGCCTAATACGAGGTTCCTCAACTATACTCCACCAAGGTCTGCCATGATCATTAATAGAATTATCTCTTTCGTATATGTTCTACATGTTTACCATACACCATCTCTAATTGGATTGAGCTACTAGTACGATGGAGATGTGTATGGACTCTTGAGCTACTAGAGCTAAAGTAGAGTCATCCTTAGTTCCCTCTAATGTCTCTGCACCCTCATCATACTAGGTTGTATTTGACTCTTTATATCTGGTACTTGATGGAGACTCCGCCCACTTCTCAGATTGGGTGACAATAAATTCTTGATGTGCCATGGTTTCATGGAAATTTCAATGCTTAAAACTAAGAAATAAGCAAGTATTTAGGTCTATTTTTGGGGATATGATATGTTTTTGTTCCTATCTCGCAGGAAACTAGGTTCTTACAGGAAACTAAGTTTTGGGTCACCCACTTTAGCACCTACTAGGCGTAGGTGACTGTAACGACTCGAGACTACCCCATAGTCGTCACACGGTGCTTGGAACCACAAGTGATCTCAAGCTCACTCATGAACTGGCATGATATTGAGAAACTGATTTATAATGTATAAAATAACTGAGTTTACTATGTGGGAACATAATCATGGCATAATCTTAATAAGTACAATACCGATAAAGTTTACAATCTGATTAAAACTGAGAAAAGAACTGAAATAACATGAATTTCACTGATATCTATGAAGCCTCTACAATACTGACTATAGATAGCTGGGGCATGCCTCCAACTACCACTAAGCAATACACATGAAAATAAATGAATTGTACATGAACTAAAACTATCTGGAATTCTTGAAGTAGGAGAACTCATCACCTGTACATGAACTAAAACTATCTAGAGTTCTCGAAGTAGGAGAGCTCATCACCTGCTGGCTTGAATCTGCAATTGTCTGATCGTGATGTGCGGTCTACAAGTGGTACCTACATTACGAAACAATATAGCCATACAGAGGCATATGCGGATCAGTACTTCTGAATGTACTGAGTATGCAGGGGTGAACGCAATAAGTAAAACTAATTTCATACATAATCTTAAAACTGTCTTGCTAAGTGTAAGTAGACTCACCAATAGGCTGGAATAAACTGAAAGCTGAAAGCATCTTAAAGCATGAGTGACAAAACTACTCTAATAAGATGGTGAATCTCTAAATATAGTTTCTGTAAAACTTTTCCTTAATGACATAAGTAGAACTGAAGCTAGGATATGGTAAAACATGGATACTCTATGAATACTAGGTCTGCAACTATGTGATGGAGGCTGACATAAATCGAGGATCTGAATATACAATCGCACTGAGCACGAATTCATAAACATACTAACTTATCTGAATAATTAAATGACTGATAGCTGAATACTGGTCATGTAATACTAAACTATACTCAATCTGAATAACTGAACTAAAACTGTAGAGTATTATACATATGAGGTAAGGACTGACTGAGCAACATGAAATAACTGAGCATGAATGCGTGAAAACTATATTATCTGAGAATGCAAGACCAAACGTATAACATGATTCTAAAATAGTCTGTAAAATAAAGTACTGAAATACTGATAAATGAATAGTTGATAACTATACGCTGGTCAAGTAAACATGTAACTAAACTGAGTTCTGAACTAAAGACTGAATTGAAATTATAACTGAGACTATAACTAAAACTGCAACTGAGATTGTAACTGAGACTGTGGGAGGTATTATCAAACCAACGTGCCCCAATCTGAACTAATTGGGGTCCCACTTGTAACCCCAATTAGAAGGATGTTAGTAGCATTCCATGGGTACTAACATTGGCTGTGTGGATCTACTAAACTAGTGTTGTCCTGAAGGACTAAGGGTTACCCTCAACTGACAGGTACACGTATGAGATCAACCCTCAACTAGCAGGTTAATATCTCAACCTACGCTGGCTACGTAGTTCTGAAATGCAGGGGCTGCTACTAAAGGTCACACCCTCAACTGGCAGGTGAGCCCCCATTCCTAGATTTGCTCGGTGCTTAATCTTACTCCCAATTGAACTGACTTGAAATACTAACTGGTGTATGAACTGTTAACTGATAATTGATAAGCTTAAGTCATGGTATTCTAAAAATAAATGTGCATACGGATTCTGAGGTAATTATTAACGTATAAACTGATACTGGGACTACAAATTGGACTGAGCTAACTTAATCGGACTAACAACTAAACATATTACTGGCTGAATGATATTTCCTATGGTATAACTGAAATTATTCTGTAGATACTGGAAAACTAGACAATAGCTAAATTTCAGGTATTCATAACCCCCAGGACTCGATAGCAATAACAATAATAACACATGAGCGCATTTGAGACCATAATAAGTAAGCCTTATTAAAAGAAACCCATCACTTGGGCATTTCATTAAAGACTTGGAGTTTAATACTTTAACATGGGGCAATTCATCAAATACATAGGGATTATGAACTTGGACATGGGAATATCTTAAACATGGGAGCATAACATGATTACACAACTAAAATCATGAATTTAGGATTTCACATGAAATTTACTTGAAATAGGACATGGGCATTTCATCAAAACATGTAAAGATCATAGCTTGAAAGTAAGAATGTCTTTAACAGAGGGAATAATAGAAATACATGGCAAAATTAATAACTTGGGGATTCATCTTGAAATTGTTTGAACATGATATGGTAATTTCATCAAACATGTGGAGGGCATGAATTTAAAACATGAGAATATTGCTAAACATCATAAATTTAGGATCTATCATGGAATTTACCTGAATAAAGCATGGGAAATTCAAATTCATTGCATGAGGAATTTAAAATCTTGCATGGAATCATACACGGGGTGAATTAAATTGAAAACACCATGAAAATATGAAATTCAATTTTCTTGAACATACAAAATACCATAATAATGAAAAATTCATTCTTTATTTAAGTAAAAAGGGTTTTGAGGCCCCAGGGGTGAAAGAGGACCCATGGATGAACTCCCACATACTTTAAAACTTTAATCTTGAAGGAGAAACACAATATTGAAAGCATTCTTGAATTAGAAAACTTGAGTTCTTGATTTTCTTGATGAATATTTGATGAAGTTTTTGATATTCTTGAGGGGGCTAGAATTTTTCTTTGAGAGAAAAGATGAATAATAGAGTGTATAATGCTTTTGGGGGCTGAAATTAAGTGTTATGGGCGGATTTGGGTGAGGGGAAGTGACCAAAGTCCCCTAGACCCTTTAGAAACTGA
This sequence comes from Capsicum pubescens, assembly GCA_030864215.1. Taxonomy (NCBI): domain Eukaryota; kingdom Viridiplantae; phylum Streptophyta; class Magnoliopsida; order Solanales; family Solanaceae; genus Capsicum; species Capsicum pubescens. The sequence goes on from CM061541.1 coordinate 219,892,926, forward strand.
ATTAGAGTGTGAAACAGTTCCTTAATGCAGTGGCCGACGCGTCGCGTCGCTATCGCGTTGGCTTACTGCCTCACATGGAAAATGCCATAACTTTTTGCTCGAGTATCCACTACCAGAAATTTGATATTTTCCGATTGAAAGTTCTGACTGAAAAAAATTAGTCAGAAATTTTCGACTACTTCAGTCGAAAAACTTAATTTTTTATTTTTAGTTTTTACAAAATATTTTCCTGATGCCATTTGAGACTACAACCGTCAGAATATGTGGCGGTAAATTTCAGAAAATATATATTCCGACTACTGTAGTCGAAAATATTAATAATTAAATAAATATATTACTAAATATATAATCAGACCTTTATACGAAAATCAAATAATTATTTAAATAAATTATTATATATATATTTCTGACCACTGCAGTCGAAAATATAAATAATTAACTAAATATATTACTAAATATATAATCAGTCCCTTATGCGAAAATTAAATAATTATTTAATTAAATTATTATATATATATATTTCCAACCACTGTGGTCGGAACTATAAATAATTAAATAAATATATTATTAAATATATAATCAGTCCATTATGCGAAAATTAAATAATTATTTATTTAAATTATTATAAATATATTTCCGACCACTGTGGTCGGAAATATAATTAATTAAATAAATATATTACTAAATATATAATCAATCCCTTATGCAAAAATTAAATAATTATTAAATATATATTTTCGACCACTATGATCAGAAATATAGATAATTAAATAAATATATTACTAAATATATAATTAAACCCTTATACAGAAATTAAATAATTATTTAAATAAATCATTAAATATATATTTCCGATCACAATAATTGAAAATATTAATAACTAAATAAATATATTACTAAATAAGAAACATACCTTTATACAAAAAATTAATAATAAATTAAATATATTATTAATTATTTTTCGACTATAATAGTCAAAAATTTTAATAATTAAATAGATATAATATTAAATACAGTATAAAAAAGCTGCAATATATTAAATGTATCCGATTACTGTAATTGAAAATATTAAATAAATAAATATATTTAATTTATACCTGAGTGTAGTAGTCGGAACGTTATTATATTTAATATATAAGTTACCCGTAGTCTTTCACTCCCTCCTCTCTCTCTATCTATCTACTCTCTCTCTATCTATCTAAACTAAATTAGGGTTTAAAGCTTTACAACCATTGAAGCAGCAGTGTCGGTTTACCATCGCTTACAACCATTGAGAGCAGCTTTACAATCTCTCTCCCTCGTTTGAACAGCTTTAAAATCGGTTCAGAGCTCAACATAATTACTTATATGTTATCTTCTTTTATCAAATTTATGATCTTAACTTTTTGTAAAATAACTTTTGAAATTTCTTTTGGGACTGAAATGAAGGAAGAGAGAAGGGGATAAATTAGAAGACCGAAGATTTCTAGCTCACAGAGAAAGTTGTCAAAGGAAATAATTTTAAGAAGAACGTGCTTTACAATCGCTCCCTCCCCATTGAAGCAGCAGGCCGGTTCGAGGTTTACAATCATTTGTGTCAGGTAAATTCGTCTCATTTCCTATGATATTTGTCTAATTTCGTTGAATTTTTGGCTTTTAGTTTAATCCCTATAACTTATTATTTCTCTTTTGGGGTTAATGAAAGAGCTAAAATTACTTCTGTCTCAATTTCCTTTGTGATTTTTTTATTTAGCGGCGGAGCTATTTTACTAGCGGGTTTGAAACATAAAGAAATTAAGGGTTTTTTTTATCATATATATGTGTGTTACCATAAGTTTTGACCGCTTATTTTTGTCTGGTATGAGTTGTTTCTTTAGACCCACAATTCTGTGTTGATTTTTGTTGATTTAGACTCTCTGTGTATAAATATGTATTGTTGTGGGATTCTTTTTCTTAGTTAACGAGTTGCTTGTGGAGGTTATTGGTTTCTCGGTTGTGGCTGTGGATAAATATGCAAATTGGTGTTTGGAAAGGTGTAAAGTTTGTAAGTCTTTTTTGTCCCGAGGAGTTTCAGGTGACGTGACAAAGCAAGAACCTAAACTACATTAAATATATGCTACTTCTGTATTTAAGTACTCCTCCGTAACTACATTCACTAGCTTCTGCTCCTGTATCTATCATAGGCGTATAATATCTACTGGAATATCCTTCTATTACTATCTTCATTAATACATATATTTTCATTTCATGTTAAAGCTCTTCTTAAGAATAATTTCTCTCTGTTATATGTTATGGTTAATTGTGTATGTTCTATATTATATGGTTTTACTTGTTCTAGCCATTTTATTCCTAATATTATGTCTGCTTTTTGCATTTATTCCTTTACTTCAAATTCTATTTTTATTTTTCTAATTCCTATTATTATTTTTTTTTCTTCTATATTTTTAGTATTTATTAAACTTCTTGGTAGATCTGGGCATATAGTATTATCAGTTTTTATTTCCTCATTTTTTACTAGATATTTTGCTATATAATTTTCTTCTTGTCCTGTATTTAAGAGTATTAAATATTCTTTTTCATTTACCTTTCTTGTTATGTAATATTGGTTTAAATTATCTGTTGAACTTGTTTCATAACTTGTTTTTTTTTATGAGCTTGATGATTCTGGTTTTTCGTAAGTTATTCTTTTCGTTGTACTTATTCTATCATTTATTATTTCTAAATTTTCTTCTATGTCTATGTCTCTATAGCTATAATCATTATTATCTATTGTTTTTACAAATTGTTCGAATGGACTTTCTATTTGTATTTTGTTAATCTTATTTTTTCGTGTTATTTTATGTTTTGTTGTTAATACATATAAATTTTTGCATCTTGCTGTAAATATTTTACTTCTTGGGTTAATTCTATTCCTGATATTTTCCAATATAATACTAATGATTTATCTCTATTTTTATCTGTTACTGTTACTGAATAATTCGCACTTATTATAAATTTAAATTTTTGGTATATTAAATTTCCTTTTATGACAGTTATTATACTTTTTTCTATAGGTTTTATAATTCTATCATCTGCCAAATATAATCTATTGTTGTATCTATTCCTTCTCTAAAACATGCTTTTATTAATATCTCTGTACCTCTAAAGTGTACATATTTTATTGGGTCTCTACTTTTTATATCGTTTATCTCTTTATTAATTATTCTTTTTGTTACTAGTGGTATACTAGCTTTACCTTTTGCATATCTACAGTCTATTACATGTTTCTTTTGGCTTACTACATAATATTCTTCTTTTTTTCTAGTAAATATATTTTTTATTGTTGGTATTTTAAATATTTTTTCTATACTTAAGTCTAATTCTTTTCCTTTTTATTTCATCAAATATGTTACTGTCAAATATTATTTTTTGGTCTGTTCCTTCATCATTTAAATATTCTTCCTTTGTTATTATTTTTATATCTTCTTCAGTCATTTGATTCATCTATTTCACTATCTATTTCATTATCTGTTTCATTTTCTGAAATTTCATATATACTATCCTCACTCTCTAATTCATAATCTATATAATCTATCTGCATATATTCTGTATTTTCTATTTTTATTTCTGATATTTGTTTATTTTTTGAATTTTTAGGTAATTTACAATCTCTAGTTAAATGTCCTAATTTTCCACAATTATAACAAGTACATTCTTTTATAGATTTCCTTTTGCTATATGGTCTTTTGTGTTTATAATTTTTTACATAATATCTTTTTCTTGGTTTCTTATATTTATATTTTGATTTTTTATATTTCTTATATTTCTTATGTCTTTTTCTTTTCTTATAATATCTTTCTTCACATCTGAATTGTGGTGCTATTTTATCTTTGCAACATGCTAAATTTCTTATCAATGTTTTTTCCATTTTCAATTCTTCTCTATATTTTTCACATAAGTTTCTATACCATTGTTGTAAAAATTTTATTCTTGCTCCTAGAGTATCTACTATTTTTGCTTCCCAACTCTTTATTATTTTTGAATTAAATGGTTCGGGTAATTTATTAAAATATAATTTCCTTATTTCTTTACTTTCTTCTATATTATATGCTTCTTTATAATAATATTCTTTAAATGCGCAAGTATATTCATCTATGTAACACATATTACATATTGCTAATTTTAACATTAAATTCCTATTTGTATCTTTTTCTTCATTTTGTTCTTCTTCTATTGTTGTCATACTACCAAATTCATCTTTTATAGCTGTTTCATATTTTTTTAATAATTCTATAGGTGTTAGTTTAGTTGTTGTTGATGATGTTCCTTCTGTAGGTTTATCAGTTCTTCTTAATATTTTTTTGCTATTTTCAGTTAAATTTGAAAACCATAATTTCACTGTTCCTATTAGTGTTCTTTCTATATATTCTGGTGCATCTGTTACGTTTATATTATTATCTAATAATTGTTTTGTCATATATCCTATCCATAATTGTATTGTTTTTTTTGTATCTATTACACATTCTAAGTCTAAAAGGTTATAATTTTTATTAACTATTTGTTTTGGTATCCATTTGTCATATTCTTTCTTTAGATTATATCTTTTAAACTTATTCTTATAATATGTAGGTTTTCTTATTTCTGATGTACTAGGTATTATATTTTGATCTTCTTTTTTATCAAGAATATTTATTTCTGTGTTGATATTTTCTAAGTTTTCTTCATTAATTACTTCTTGTTTTTCATTGATTTCTAAATTTTTTGTATTTGTTAATATTTCTGTATATGTTACACTATCTTCTAAATCATAATTATTTGTCTCTTCAACATCTATATTATTTATTTCTAATTCCTTGTTTTTTATTTCTTTATTGTTTATTTCTAATTTTTCTTTAAATTGATTTATTTCGTTTAGTAATTTTTGTTCTTTATCTTTTTCTTCCTTTTCTTTTTGTCTTTCTTCATACAAATCTTTTAACATTTGTACTTCTTTTTCTAATTTAGCAATCCTACTATTTTTAGTCTCTTCTATTTTTCATATTTCTTCTGTAGTTTCTTGTTTTATTTTTTCTATTTTCTTTTTTCTATCTATTTCTTCATTTTCCCTTTCTATTCTTACCATAACTGTCAATTTATCTTCTAATTTTAATTCTTCTTTTTCTAACATTAAATATAAATGTTCACCTATTTTTTCTTATATCTTTTTCCTAGATTAGAAAATACTATTTTTATTTTTAATTCTTCGTGATTTTCATATATTTTTTCATCTATTATAAATTCTTCTTTGTTCATTTTATTGTAAATAGTTTATGTTGATATATATATTCTAAACTATCTATTTGTGATTCTAAATTTGATATTTCATCTTTTTGTGCATTTATTGAGTTTTTACTAACTCCGGCAAATATATTATAATGTAGTCTTTCTATTCTTATTTTTAATTCTTTACGTTTTTCAGAAATAATTTGTTTTAATTCTTTGTATTCTTGTACTTTATTCATTTAAACCATATTTATAATATTTTGGTGGATATCTAAATTTGATTTTATCATAATTAGGTGGTATGTGTCTCATTCTTCTAGATTTTAAATGGATTATTAATTTTGCTTCAATACTAGATATTAAGGTAATTAGGTAGGCTAATCTTTGTGGGTTTTCTTTTGTTTTATTTAGACTTATATATTCTGAATAATTACTAATTAAAGATTCTTTAATTTTTCTAAAAGTTTCTCTGTTTTTAAATGGTCTTCTCATAATTAATCAATATAAATTAATCTCAAGTAAATCCAATCTAAATTCAATCATATATGCTACTTCTGTGTAATTAATCAATATAAATTAATCTCAAGTAAATCCAATCTAAATTCAAACATATATGCTACTTCTGTGTATTTTTTAAATAACTATGCTTTGATATCAATTGTAGGGGGGTGCGGATCAGGCGCGGTAAATTTACTAGATGATATATAGTTATTAAGTAATAAGTATTTATTTTTAAGTAAATTATTTCGTGTATATTATTGGTTGATTTAATTTTCATTTTTATCTTCTTGACTTAAGATGTTTTATTAATTCATATTTCTAAATTAGATATTATCGTAATTAAATTATCTAATGTTTTTAGGATCTTCGTTAGTACTATGTAATCTTTTATATTTTAGGTATAAACTATATAGTTTAATTTCGATATCTTTTAATGATTTATTCTTTTCGTAAGATGTATTCATTAATTTGTGTAGTTTATTATTCTATCCTATTGAAATTTTAGCAATTTTTGTGTAGTATTTTATTCTAACTTTGCTATATTCAATGCGTAGGTTTATGTTCTTTATCTGATTAACTAGTATTTGTTGTTCATGTATAGGTAATTTTCCATCTGTATTAAATAATTTTTCGTATGTATTAAATAAATTATTATTTGTATCTTTTTTTTCTAAGGTTAATTTTATTTTAAGTAATTTTTCTTCTAGTTGTCTTTTTTTTTATTTCATGTTGATTGCTGTAATTAACTTCTTCATATATCCAATTTTGCCTTTCTCTAATTTTTTTTATATATTTTAACATTTATTTATTCTGAATAATATCCATCTGAATCTAAGTAATATTGATGTTCATAATATATGTGTAAGTTTTCTATACTGTTTAATAATTCTTCCTCTTTATAATCTTGTAATTTTTTCCATATTATTTTCTTTATGTCTATAATTTCTATATCTCTAAGTATATATAAAACAAGTATTTTAATATCATCTGTCATTTAAGTTCGATTAAATGCTTTTTCATAATATTTTCTAGTTTGTTTTAGTCTAAGTAATTCTTGCATATTTTCATTAAGGAATTCTATATATTTTATATCTTTAGTTTCCATGTATTTGCTTAAATTTGTTTTCATTTGTTTTTCTAATAATTGTATATTTTTCATATCTTTTTTCCAAAATTCTAGATATATGTGATTTATCATAGTTGATGTGTACGTAGGTATTTATAAGAGTAATTAGGTAAGTGTGGTATGTAATTTATTCTAGCTATATAATCTTTACCGAATATTTTTTCTAATATGATTTTCATTATATCTATTACTCCTATATCCTTAATCACATACAAAATAAGTATTTAAATTTATCTATAATTACATCAGATAAATAATTATTCATTTTCATAAAATTGCTATTTTCAAAATATTCCCTTCAATCATATACATAACAAAATATGGTCATCTTAGATTACTATATACTAGATTATTCTTAAATAACATGTTTTCCAGTCACTATTAGCATGGTAATCTGGATACTTTTCCCTTAAAGAGCGCCTCTACTCTGGTTACTTCCCACCACGGCTTCTTGCCTCATTGGTTTCACCTTTAGGATGACATAGTTCTTAGTGATTTTTCTCCTTTTCCACTTTGCTAATAAACTTCTTAACGATTATTCTTCGAATAATTCTACTATAAAGTAACTAACATGAATTTATTTTATCATGCCATGATTGTTGGGAATTATGAATTTAGCTATTCATAATCATAAATAAATATACCTGTTCGGGTAGGTTTGATATTTCTAAGCTTTGTTCCTCCATAACCTTTTCCATTGAAATATACCTATTTTTTAATAACTAAGCAAAATATTTGTTGTGGACAAGAGAGAGTATTTGTGCTTCAACTCCTGAAGGCTTGCGTTGCAATGCCTTCAGTTCATCTTATTTATAGATTGAAACTTTACAAGAGTATTCCTATTTTTACACGTTTCTAAAAAGTCTTTAAAAATTATCTACCTAATCTACTTTTCTATACTTTACAAAAGTCTCCTAATAAGACAAAAGTTATTAATTCCTAGACTAATAATAGTCAAAAACCTATACAAAAGATTCTAATAATTTACGTAGTGCAAATTGTGAAAGTTTATATGTCGCTTTCACAATTTAATAGCTTGTCTTCTATTATTACTCCGTTGATATCTTCTCTTTGTCGTATCTGTTGCTTTTCCATATCTTCATTATTGCTTCTTATCTTGTATCTTCCAGCTGACTTTTTTATCTTCTTGGTTGATTTTTCTTCTATTCTAGCTGAACTTCTGGGATATCATTATCTCCTCCATTACATTTTGAACATTTATGATCTGGATATTTATGTCCAATTGTCTTGCAATATCTGGTTAATAATTCTTCTGAAATAAATTTTTCTCTGATAGCTCTGGCGATAGGTTCCGTCTCTGGTTTGAGCAACGTCAAAATCCATTGCCTAATAGTTTCCATATCTGTTTCTCATAATTCCTTTGAATTTGAATATATTAGTACATGGTTTCTTGAATAATAACTCCAGATGGGATTTTGGTTGCGGTATGTGTTTGCTAGCTCTTGCAAAATTGTAGATAGTCCGATAATCCTCTTATTCGCATAAAATTTTGGTATCTCAATTCTAGGTATTTCTGGTTGTGGAATAGTATCTTGTGGTATAATCATATCTCGTGTCATTCCTATCTTTACAACTTGTATGGGTTTTTTAACTTCATCATATAATATCTCTGCTGGTGCCGTGTAAATTTTTATAAAAAATAGGGTACCTTTGGTTATTCTTTTAAAAATGCTAAATGCTTCATATATTTTCGGTATAGTGGATATCTTATTTCCGTTAGAGGTATATACAATACTGAGTAGTCCATACTTTAACTAGACTTGGTTTGGTTTTAGGTAAAACAATTAGCTTATTGTATCCGGTCAATCTTTGGGTTATATAGTTTGTATCTGGTTCTTGGATGTTTATAGCTCTGGGGTTAGTATTTAAAAAATGTTTGTACATTGTAGATATTTTCTATATATGTTCGGGCTGTGTAGTTGTAGGTCTTTTTGTCTTGGTTTAAACTATCTCGGTATGTGGTAATTTGTAGGGGTATAAACATGGAATCTTTTGATGTATTTGAAATATATGGTTTATCAAATAGCTTGTTTAGGTTCATATTTGTGTTTTTCCTAACTCCTTTGCTTGTACCTGCAAAAGTAGATTGATAAACGTTATGGGTTTTGAGGAGTGTCCCAACGTCTCCTTTTAGCTCTGAAATTTTAATGTCTTCCGATCGACATAGATCTGCACACTGCTGAGTTATCTGATTTGTAGCTATAGACTTCAGTTTATCTTCATTAGTCTTTAGCTTTTTTATTTCATTACCCATACTGTCCACTTTCATTGAAAGCGTAGTTAGGGTTTTGAATATCTTTTCTAAAGCATCATCTTCTATTATATCAGTCTGTGTAGCTTTGTCTTGATATGTAGTCTGCAATAACATTTTTGTTAGTACTAATTACTTCAATTGTAAATGTAAAATTTAATATATTCAAGACTAGTCTCCGAATCTCTTTTGTTGTAACTGAATTTTGTATTTTCTTTGTTAACCACCAACGTATCTGTGTATTATCTGTTCGTACAATAAACTTGTTATATACAATATATGACTCAAATGCTAATAAACATTTATATAATGAACATAATTCTTTCCTATTTATTTCCCATTTTATTTCTGTTTCATTGAACGTACCTGAGTAGTATCTACAATGGTGTTCTAATTTTTCTGCTTCATATCTGTATTTAAGTACTCCTCCATAACTACATTCACTAGGATCTGCTTCTACTATATATATAAATTTTCTATTTTCATCTGGAAATTGTAGTTTTGATAATTTTTACAAAGTAATTTTATTTTCTGAACTTGTTTTTTATCTTCTTCATTATAGTTATATTCTACCTCCTTTTTTATTTTTTTCTGTAATGGTTTTAAGTTTTTTGCTAATTTTGGAATATATTCCTTTACTTGGTTTACTAATCCTAAAAATGATTGTAATTTCTTTTTTGTATCTAATTCTTCTTTCGAATTTATTATTTTTTGTACTATATGTTGTTGCATTTTAACTCCACTTTTATCTATTTGTATTCCTAAAAGTTTTATCTGATTTTTCATAATTTCAGTTTTCTTTTCGCTTAGACTTGTTCCCGATTTTTCTATTATATCTGTAAATTGTTCTAATAATTTTAAATGTTCTTTAGTTTTTGTATTATAATAGTATATCATCTATGTATACTATACAATTAGGTAATTGTTTAAAATAACTATCCATAAAATGTTGATATCTACCTGATGCATTTTTATATCCAAATGGTAATACGTTCCATTCATAAAATCCTTGTGGTACCGTAAATGCAGTCAATTCCTTAGATTCTTCTTCTAACTTTAAATGTTAAAATCCTGATTTACAATCGAATTTACTAAAATAATTATATCCTTGTATTTGTCTTATTTTTAATATCTTATTTGGTATTGGATAATTATATGTCATAGTCTTTGCATTTAAATTTCTATAATCAATAACCATTCTACTTTTTCTTTTTTTTTGTTCACTATGTTTATTTACTATAAATGCTGGGCTATTATGTTTACTATTACTTTTTTGTATATATTGTTTTTCTAATAATTCATCTATATGCATTTTAAATTCTTTTAAATCGTCAAAATTATATGTTAATGGTTTCTGGGTTATTATGCTATTTTTATTTATTAATTCAATTTTTATAGTAGTTTTATGTTTTTTTCCATCCTTTTAATGAATCTTCACTATATAATTGTTTTAATTTTTTCTTAATTATTTCTATCTTATTTATTGAAAATATAGTTATTTCTGTTTTATTTATCGAAAATACGACTAGTTCTATTGTATCTTCAGTATTTTTTATATTTTCTAACTTTTGTGTAATTTTTTCACTTTCTTCTATCCAATCAGTTTTCTTTCTTATTTTATTACTAACTCTTTTTGCTCTTACTTTCTGTTTACATGGTGTTGTAAACCACCAATCTGTTTAGTTATTATATGTGGGTATAATTTATCTAAAAACGGCATTCCTAAAAGTATATCTTTTGATGTTATTTTATAATTATAAATTTCTTTTATTAATATCTTATCCCATACTTGTATTTTTACATTCCTAGCTTTATAAGTAATTAAGCTTCCTTCATTATTAAATCCTTTAACTATTATTGGTGTTTTTAATTTATCCCATTTACTTTCTGGTAAACAATTATATCTACATAAATTAGCTTCTGCTCCTGTATCTATCATAGGCGTATAATATCTACTGTAATATCCTTCTACTACTATCTTTATTAATACATATATTTTCATTTCATGTTAAAGCTCTTCTTAAGAATAATTTCTCTCTGTTATATGTTATGGTTAATTGTGTATGTTCTATATTATATGGTTTTATTTTTTTCTAGCCATTTTATTCTTAATATTATGTCTGCCTTTTGCATTTATTCCTTTACTTCAAATTCTATTTTTATTTTTCTAATTCCTATTATTATTTTTTCTTCTTCTATATTTTTAGTATTTATTAAACTTCTTGGTAGATCTAGGCATATAATCAATTTTTATTTCCTCATTTTTTACTAGATATTTTGCTATATAATTTTCTTCTTGTCCTGTATTTAAGAGTATTAAATATTCTTTTTCATTTACCTTTCCTGTTATGTAATATTGACTTAAATTATCTGTTGAACTTGTTTCATAACTTGTTCTTTTTGATGAGCTTGATGATTCTGGTTTTACATAAGTTATTCTTTTCGTTGTACTTATTTTATCATTTATTATTTCTAAATTTTCTTCTATGTCTATGTCTCTATAGCTATAATCATTATTATCTATTGTTTTTACAAATTGTTCGAATGGACTTTCTATTTGTATTTTGTTAATCTTATTTTTTTTCTGTTATTTTATGTTTTGTTGTTAATACATATAAATTTTTGCATCTTGCTGTAAATATTTTATTTCTTGGGGTTAATTCTATTCCTGATATTTTCCAATATAATACTAATGATTTATCTATATTTTTATCTGTTACTGCTACTGAATAATTCGCATTTATTATAAATTTAAATTTTTGGTATATTAAATTTCCTTTTATGACAGTTATTATACTTTTTTCTATAGGTTTTATAATTCTATCATCTGCCAAATATAATTCTATTGGTGCATCTATTCCTTCTCTAAAACATGCTTTTATTAATATCTCTGTACCTCCAAGGTGTACATATTTTATTGGGTCTCTACTTTTTATATCGTTTATCTCTTTATTAATTATTCTTTTTGTTACTAGTGGTATACTAGCTTTACCTTTTGCATATCTACAGTCTATTACATGTTCCTTTTGGCTTACTACATAATATTCTTCTTTTTTCCTAGTAAATATATTTTTTATTGTTGGTATTTTAAATATTTTTTCTATACTTAAGTCTAATTCTTTTCCTTTTTATTTCATCAAATATGTTACTGTCAAATATTATTTTTTGGTCTGTTCCTTCATCATTTAAATATTCTTCCTTTGTTATTATTTTTATATCTTCTTCAGTCATTTGATTCATCTATTTCACTATCTATTTCATTATTTGTTTCATTTTCTGAAATTTCATATATACTATCCTCACTCTCTAATTCATAATCTATATAATCTATCTGCATATATTCTGTATTTTCTATTTTTATTTCTGATATTTGTTTATTTTTTGAATTTTTAGGTAATTTACAATCTCTAGCTAAATGTCCTAATTTTCCACAATTATAACAAGTATATTCTTTTATAGATTTCCTTTTTCTATTTGGTCTTTTGTGTTTATAATTTTTTACATAATATCTTTTTCTTGGTTTCTTATATTTATATTTTGATGTTTTATATTTCTTATATTTCTTATGTCTTTTTCTTTTCTTATAATATCTTTCTTCACATCTGAATTGGGGTGCTATTTTATCTTTGCAACATGCTAAATTTCTTATCAATGTTTTTTTCATTTTTAATTCTTCTCTGTATTTTTCACATAAGTTTCTATACCATTGTTGTAAAAATTTTATTCTTGCTCCTAGAGTATCTACTATTTTTGCTTCCCAACTCTTTATTATTTTTGAACTAAATGGTTCGGGTAATTTATTAAAATATAATTTCCTTATTTCTTTACTTCTATATTATATGCTTCTTTATAATAATATTCTTTAAATGCGCAAGTATATTCATTTATGTAACACATATTACATATTGCTAATTTAATATTAAATTCCTATTTGTATCTTTTTCTTCATTTTGTTCTTCTTCTATTGTTGTCATACTACCAAATTCATCTTTTATAGCTTTTTCATATTTTTTAAATAATTTTATAAGTGTTAGTTTAGTTGTTGTTGATGATGTTCCTTCTGAAGGTTTATCAGTTCTTCTTAATATGAAAATTTGAAAACCATAATTTCACTGTTCTTATTAGTGTTCTTTCTATATATTCTGGTGCATCTGTTGCGTTTATATTATTATCTAATAATTGTTTTGTCATATATCCTATCCATAATTGTATTGTTTTTTCTGTATCTATTACACAGTCTAAGTCTAAAAAGTTATAATTTTTATTAACTATTTGTTTTGGTGTCCATTTGTCATATTCTTTCTTTAGATTATATCTTTTAAACTTAGTCTTATAATATGTAGGTTTTCTTATTTCTGATGTACTAGGTATTATATTTTGATCTTTTTTATCAAGAATATTTATTTCTGTGTTGATATTTTCTAAGTTTTCTTCATTAATTACTTCTTGTTTTTCATTGATTTCTAAATTTTTTGTATTTGTTAATATTTCTGTATATGTTACACTATCTTCCGAATCATAATTATCTGTCTTTTCAACATCTATATTATTTATTTCTAATTCCTTGTTTTTTATTTCTTTATTGTTTATTTCTAATTTTTCTTTAAATTGATTTATTTCGTTTAGTAATTTTTGTTCTTTATCTTTTTCTTCCTTTTCTTTTTGTCTTTCTTCGTACAAATCTTTTAACATTTGTAGTTCTTTTTCTAATTCAACAATCCTACTATTTTTAGTTTCTTCTATTTTTCGTATTTCTTCTGTAGTTTGTTGTTTTATTTTTTCTATTTCCTTTTTTCTATCTATTTCTTCATTTTTCCTTTCTATTCTTACCATAGCTGTCAATTTATCTTCTAATTTTAATTCTTCTTTTTCTAACATTAAATATAAATGTTCACCTATTTTCTTATATTTTCTTCCTAGATTAGAAAATACTTTTTTTATTTTTAATCTTTCGTGATTTTCATATATGTTTTCATTTATTATAAATTCTTCTTTGTTCATTTTATTGTAAATAGTTTATGTTGATATATATATTCTAAACTATCTATTTGTGATTCTAAATTTGATATTTCATCTTTTTGTGCATTTATTGAGTTTTTACTAACTCCAATAAATATATTATAATGTAGTCTTTCTATTCTTATTTTTAATTCTTGACATTTTTCAGAAATAATTTGTTTTAATTCTTTGTATTTTTGTACTTTATTCATTTAAACCATATTTATAATATTTTGGTGGATATCTAAATCTGATTTTATCATAATTAGGTGTTATGTGTCTCATTCTTCTAGATTTTAAATGGATTATTAATTTTGCTTTAATACTAGATATTAAGGTAATTAGGTAGGCTAATCTTTGTGGGTTTTCTTTTGTTTTATTTAGACTTATATATTCTGAATAATTATTAATTAAAGATTCTTTAATTTTTCTAAAATTTTCTCTGTTTTTAAATGGTCTTATCATAATTAATCAATATAAATTAATCTCAAGTAAATCCAATCTAAATTCAAACATATATGCTACTTCTGTGTATTTTTTAAATAATTGTGCTGTGATACACAGTTTTTAAATAACTGTGTATGTGAAGCTAATTTACGTAGATATAATTGTTTACCAGAAAGTAAATGGGATAAATTAATAACACCAATAATAGTTAAAGGACTTAATAATGAAAGAAGCTTAATTACTTATAAAGCTAAGAATGTAAAAATACAAGTATGAGATCAGATATTAACAATAGAAGAAATTTATAATTATGAACTAACATCAAAAGATATACTTTTAGGAATGCCGTTTTTAGATAAATTATACCCACATATAATAATTAGAACAGATTGGTGGTTTACAACACCATGTAAACAGAAAGTAAGAGCAAAAAGAGTTGGTAATAAAATAAGCAAAGGAGTTAGGAAAAACAAATAAAATTTTTAGGAATACAAATAGATAAAAGTGGAGTAAAAATGCAACAACATATAGTACAAAAAATAATGAATTCGAAAGAAGAATTAGATACAAAAAAGAAATTACAATCATTTTTAGGATTAGTAAACCAAGTAAGGGAATATATTCCAAAATTAGCAGAAAACTTAAAACCATTACAGAAAATTTTTAAAAAGGATGTAGAATATAACTATAATGAAGAAGATAAAAAACAAGTTCAGAAAATAAAATTACTTTTTAAAGAATTATCAAAACTACAATTTCAAGATGAAAATAGAAAATTTATATCTATAGTAGAAGCAGATCCTAGTGAATGTAGTTATGGAGGAGTGCTTAAATACAGATATTAAATACAGATATGAAGTAGAAAAATTAGAACACCATTGTAGATGCTACTCAGGTACGTTCAATGAAACAGAAATAAAATGAGAAATAAATAGGAAAGAATTATGTTCATTATATAAATGTTTATTAGCATTTGAGCCATATATTGTATATAACAAGTTTATTATACGAACAGATAATACACAGGTACGTTGGTGGTTAACAAAGAAAATACAAAATTCAGTTACAACAAAAGAGATTCGGAGACTAGTCTTGAATATATTAAATTTTACATTTACAATTGAAGTAATTAGTACCAACAAAAATGTTATTGCAGACTACATATCAAGACAAAGCTACACAGACTGATATAATAGAAGATGATGCTTTAGAAAAGATATTCAAAACCCTAACTACGCTTTCAATGAAAGTGGACAGTATGAGTAATGAAATAGAAAAGCTAAAGACTAATGAAGATAAACTGAAGTCTATAGCTACAAATCAGATAACTCACCAGTGTGCAGAGTTATGTCGATCGGAAGACATTAAAATTCCAGAGCTAGAAGGAGACGTTGGGACACACCTCAAAAACCATAACGTTTATCAATCTACTTTTGCTGGTACAAGCAAAGGAGTTAGGAAAAACACAAATATGAACCTAAACCAGCTATTTGATAAACCATATATTCCAAATACATCAAAAAATTCCATGTTTATACCCCCATAAATTACCACATACCGAGATAGTTTAAACCAAGACCTACAACTACACAGCCCGAACATATATAGAAAATATCTACAATGTACAAACCTTTTTAAATACTAACTCCAGAGCTATAAACATCCAAGAACCAAATACAAACTATATAACCCAAAGATTGACCGGATACAATAAGCTAATTGCTTTACCTAAAACCAAACCAAGTCTAGTTAAAACTTGTTATAAATATGGACTACTCAGTACTGTATATACCTCTGACGGAAATGAGATATCCACTATACCGGAAATATATGAAGCATTTAGCATTTTTAAAAGAATAACCAAAGGTACCCTATTTTTTATAAAAATTTACACGGCACCAGCAGAGATATTATATGATGAAGTTAAAAAACCCATACAAGTTGTAAAGATAGGAATGACACGAGATATGATTATACCACAAGATATTATTCCACAACCAGAAATACCTAGAATTGAGATACCAAAATTTTATGCGAATAAGAGGATTATCGGACTATCTACAATTTTGCAAGAGCTAGCAAACACATACCGCAACCAAAATCCCATCTGGAGTTATTCAAGAAATCATGTACTAATATATTCAAATTCAAAGGAATTACGAGAAACAGATATGGAAACTATTAGGCAATGGATTTTGACGTTGCTCAAACCAGAGACGGAACCTATCGCCAGAGTTATCAGAGAAAAATTTATTTCGGAAGAATTATTAACCAGATATTGCAAGACAATTGGACATAAATATCCAGATCATAAATGTTCAAAATGTAATGGAGGAGATAATGATATCTCAGAAGTTCAGCTAGAATAGAAGAAAAATCAACCAAGAAGATAAGAATGCCAGCTGGAAGATATAAGATAAGAAGCAATAATGGAGATATGGAAAAGCAGCAGATACGACAAAGAGAAGATATCAACGGAGTAATAATAGAAGACAAGCTATTAAATTGTGAAAGCGACATGTAAACTTTCACAATTTGCTTTACATAAATTATTAGAATCTTTTGTATAGGTTTTTGACTATTATTAGTTTGGGAATTAATAACTTTTGTCTTATTAGGAGATTTTTGTAAAGTATAGAAAAGTAGATTAGGTAGATAATTTTTAAAGACTTTTTAGAAACGTGTAAAAATAGGAATACTATTGTAAAGTTTCAGTCTATAAATAAGATGAACCGAAGGCATTGCAAAGCAAGCCTTCAGGAGTTGAAGCACAAATACTCTCTCTTGTCCATAACAAATATTTTGCTTAGTTATTAAAAAACAAGTATATTTCAATGGAAAAAGCTATGGAGGAACAAAGCTTAGAAATATCAAACCTACCCGAACAGGTATATTTATTTATGATTATGAATAGCTAAATTCATAATTCCCAACAATCATGGTATGATAAAATAAATTCATGTTAGTTACTTTATAGTAGAATTATTCGAAGAATAATAAGTTAAGAAGTTTATTAGCAAAGTGAAAAAGGAGAAAAATCCCTAAGAACTATGTCATCCTAAAGGTGAAACCAATGAGGCAAGAAGCCGTGGTGGGGAGTAACCAGAGTAGAGGTGCTGTTTAAGGGAAAAGTATCCAGATTACCATGCTAATAGTGACCAAAGAATATTTTATTTAAGAATAATCTAGTATATAGTAATCTAAGATGACCATATTTTGTTATGTATATGATTGAAGGGAATATTTTGAAAATAGCAATTTTATGAAAATGAATAGTTATTTATCTGATGTAATGGTAGATAAATTTAAAATACTTATTTTGTATGTGATTAAGGATATAGGAATAATAGATATAATGAAAATCATATTAGAAAAAATATTCGGTAAAGATTATATAGCTAGAATAAATTACATGCCACACTTAGCATATTACTCTTATAAATACCTACGTACACATCAACTATTATGATAAATCACATATATCTAGAATTTTGGAAAAAAGATATGAAAAATATACAATTAGTAGAAAAACAAATTTAAACAAATACATGGAAACTAAAGATATAAAATATATAGAATTCCTTAATGAAAATATGCAAGAATTACTTAGACTAAAACAAACTAGAAAATATTATGAAAAAGCATTTAATCGAACTTAAATGACAGATGATATTAAAATACTTGTTTTATATATACTTAGAGATATAGAAATTATAGACATAAAGAAAATAATATGGGAAAAATTACAAGATTATGAAGAGGAAGAATTATTAAACAGTATAGAAAACTTACACATATATTATGAACATCAATATTACTTAGATTCAGATGGATATTATTTAGAATAAATAAATGTTAGAATATATAAAAAAAATTAGAGAAAGGCAAAATTGGATATATGAAGAAGTTAATTACAAAAATCAACTTGAAATAGAAAAAAGACAACTAGAAGAAAAATTACTTAAAATAAAATTAATCTTAGAAAAAGAAGATACAAATAATAATTTATTTAATACATACGAAAAATTATTTAATACAGATGGAAAATTACCTATACATGAACAACAAATACTAGTTAATCAGATAAAGAACATAAACCTACGCATTGAATATAGCAAAGTTAGAATAAAATACTACACAGAAATTGCTAAAATTTCAATTGGATAAAATAATAAACTACACAAATTAATGAATACATTTTACGAAAAGAATAAATCCTTAAAAGATATCAAAACTAAACTATAGTTTATACCTAGAATACAAAAGATTACATAGTACTAACGAAGATCCTAAAACATTAGATAATTTAATTACGATAATATCTAATTTAGAATATGAATTAATAAAACATCTTAAGTCAAGAAGATAAAAATGAAAATTAAACCAAACAATAATATACACGAAATAATTTACTTAAAAATAAATACTTATTACTTAATAACTATTTATCATTTAGTAAAGTTGCCGCGCCTAATCCGCACCCCCTAGTGAGGTCTACATATGTACTATTCTGCCCATACCCCACTCGAAGGATACACTGGTGTTAGATTCAACTAGAGTAGTTGAATGGTTATAGAATGAAGAATTTTAACGCTTATGTGAAATAGTAAGCAATTTAGATTGAAGTTTGAGGTCTCTTATCTCCATCTTAAACTGATTCTAGGAATTGTTAGTTTGTAGCATACTCACTTCAAGTATTTTTCTTTTTTTTTACTAAGATGGTGATAAGTTAAGTTGAATTAATGTTCAGGTTAACAATTCATTTAAGTCCGATAACACATTCAAAGGTTTTCACTCAATATATTATAGTGAGGCTTGTGTGTGGAAATGGCTGCTTAAGCTTCTCTCAGTGTTTCTTATGACAGGGTTGCTTAGTGTCACTTTGTTTAAACGGTGGATCGCCTGATGTTACCAGAAAGTACGGTTGGTTTTCACTTTTGAAAACAAAGGAACCTTTTATACTTGCGTACTAATAGCCTATAGGATCATATAGTCATCACTGAGAATTTTAGAGTTGGGTAAAAAAGTATACAACGTCCAATATCTATACTTTTAGTTCAGGAAGGGGTAACTTCATTTGGGTGGGTTGGGGGGGGGGGGGGAAGAAGGCTAACAATATGATGATTGGACGTGATGTTTAAGCATCGTGGTAAAGATATTTTCTTAGTTTTGGCCAGGTTTTATTTATCTGATTCCTTTCCAAAATAATATGAATATGTTCGCATGTTACATGAAATTTTTCAATTAAATTTTCAGTTTGGTATAAATGTTTTGGTTTTTGGCGTGAGCTGTATTTCTACTTCAAAAGTTTACTCAATACAGCCTGTTCTAGCCCTTTTTCTAACTGAAGTTCTAAAATGTAAATAGCTATTTCTGCATATTCTGGTATTCAGAGACTTCAATTTTAGAATATAGAGAACTTTACCATTCTTGTTGTAGTCAGCGAGTATTATATTGATAAAAGGTTAAAACAAATTGTAACTAAAAATGGAAGATAAGTGACAATGACCTCTCTTTTTAAGAAATTAAAATTTTTTCTCTAACTTCGCGAATGTATTTACTTCACTTAGATTATATTTGGCACTTGTTACTCATATTTTCTTTTATTATTATTAAGTCTGATGTTAACTTGAATTGTGTAACTCTATCTACTTTCGGGAGAAACTGATCCAAAATTTGGACATTGTTAGTTTGAATTAGGAATTCTACCACAATTCACTAGGTATATTAGGTTTGAAATCTATTATATGTACTTGCAATGATTCTCTTTACACAAGTACAAGTTTGAGCCAAAGTTGCTCGTTAGGATAAACCCTGCCTTATGGTACCATATTGAATTGTTTGACATACCGAAAAGTTTATCTGGTTTTGATTTCCTTTATGTCTGTTGTTAAGATTTGTATCATAGTATGATCTTGGTCCTGAAGGAAAATTTTCCCTTTTTTATAGTGCAAAGCTCTAGTAGAACATACTCAAAGAATTTTGATATACTTTTCCCAAGATGAATAATAATCCCTCTGCTCCAACAATCCTCCCAGCAAAGTGAAAGCGTGGCCACCCGCACAAAGATAAAGGTGATGCTAAAAGAGGGAATTTGCAGTCTCCGGTGATGATGACTCCTCCAGCACCCAAAAGCAACAAGAAAGTTCAACAAAATGCAGTTGAAGTGAACCAAAAAGATAGCATTATTGGTGGTAACAATGGTGTAGGACAGATGGTTTCTGGTGTGGTTGATGGTCGTTTTGATGCAGGGTACTTTAGCACTGTGAAGGTAGGTAACAGTGGCACCACGCTCCGTGGATTACCCCAGCAAATGATGTTGCCCCATCAGCTACAATGTATTGTAGAAATCAAGTTGCTATCCCACTCTTAAACCAGCTTCAGCAAGAGCAACAGCCAAATGCGACACCAGGACACGGTTTTTCTTCTAAGCCAATGTCAAGTGCTCCATTTATAACTAACAACAATCAATTTGCTCCTGTTATGGTGCCTCAGCCTGGCACGACTATGGCATCTAACAAGGCACATGGCAACTTGAGCTCTCCCTTGGGTGAAAAACTGATGCTGCAACCGCCTAATCAAGATCAAAGAGTCCCAATCCAATCCCACCTGACCATTCCGGAGGAAAATCTTAGAATGGTTGAACAGGATGAAATTATTTAGGTGTTTGAAGTCTCGAACCAATCACATGGTGCTAAAGCTAGTGAAGGAACAATCAATTAGGTAACTAAGGTTCAAAACCAACTCATGGGCTTAACGTTTCAGTCTGACATTCTTTTTCATGGTAATCACAACGGCTCGTCTGGTGAACATCATCATAATCCGGATGTGTCTAAGACTCAAGAGGCATTATACTACCAACCGATTGAACTCGAATCCAAGAATGATAAGCAACTGAATCATGACCAGTCATTTATGCAAACACTATTTCAGCCCCGAGAGTTGGTTCACTTTGAAGCGAAGAAATTTGAGATCCACCGAGCTCCTACGAACGCTCAAATGCAACTCTACTCCCAAGAATGGACTCATGGTGGACAAGAAAACCAACAGAATCAATTCAACCGAAGTACTCTATTTGCTAAACTCAACTCTATCTCCCAAGATTTTATTACTCTTTTAAGAAATTAAAAACTCATGTTATTAAGAAGTTCTCTTGTGATGTTTAAACTATTTGACTCAAAGTTTGTTTTGGATGTTTCAAAGTGGTTGAATTTTAATTTTTTGTTATGTTTGTGAAAAATACATTAGGTATGTTGTTTGTAATATGAGCGTAGTATAAGCTAATGAAAAAGCAGCAGAGCTGGCAAAACAAAATAAATTTTCGACTACAATAGTCGGAATAATTATAATTATTTAATAATTACTTATTAAAATTTCGATTACCGTAGTCGAAATAATTATAATTATTTATTAAAATTTTGACTATGGTAGTCGGAATAATTATAATTATTAAATAATTATTTATTAAAATTTCGATTATGGTAGTCGAAATATTTATAATTACTAAATAATTATTTATTAATTTTTCCAAGTCGAAAAATTTATAAATATTAAATAATTATTTTTAATTAATTTATTAATCTTCCGACCACTGTAGTCGAAAATTTCCAACCACTGTAGTCAGAAATATTTTTTTGACAAGTTATATTCTGACTACCATGAAACATTCGGAAGGTAGTCGAAAATACCTTATTTTTCGACTACATTCCGACTACAACAACTGTAAAAAAAATACTAATTTTTAGTAGTGATCGGATTAAGGCAAAATTGGTATCGTTGGAAAGCTAATTCAATTATATAAAATTTTGTGGATCTTGAGCATCAAAATTCTACTTTTATAAAAGGTTATACACATTTAAAGTAGACCCTTTTAGAATCAAATATCAAACTTTGGACGAATCAAAGGCTCTAAGCTCAACTTTGTTCTAAGTGATTCTTATGATTATTTTTCACCTCAAAAGCAAATCAAACATAAGGATAAAAATAATGAAACTCATATTTTCATGGGAATCATTTAGATTATAGCTTATACACGTAGGAACGACGGTTCAAAGACTAACCCGAAAATGTGGGGTATTACATTATCTCTCCCTTGGGAACATTCATCCTCGAATGAGACTGGTTAGACTGAGAGTACTCTACCAAGGTAACTGAGATCATATTCTGAACATGCATGACTTGGAACATAATTGCATAATTGATTATGAAACATGATACATGAACTGAATATCATGAACTAAACTGATTTCTTGAATACATGCAATGACATGAGAATGATTATAAGGCTGAGATAGAAACGAGAGAGTCAACTAATGAGTAACCATTAATTCAAGTTGGATCCTATTTCGTGAAGAAAAATGAAAGGTTTAGGACATGAATACTCGGGGTATTACAATACATCTCCCCTTGGGATATTTCATACCCGAATGGTACTGACTTGGTTGAAATACTAAGGAAAGACTGAGATGAGATGATGCACAGGAAACTTATGGACTGAATCATGACTGAATATCTGGGATCTGAAATTGATGCATGATGCATGAACTGAGCTAAATTCACAAATTACATGGATGTGATTGAATTACCTCTCAGAATAGCCATATTTATGAGAATTTCACATATTAGGACTAGATGGAAAGATGGAAAGCCATAGGAACTTGTTTGTCTAACTGCTAGACTGGATTGCTAGCTATATCGACTGAATTATACTGAAAGCTTATACTCTACTATACATTTCACTTGTACATCGACATGACATTCAAGCGTATCTCCATAACCATACATGAACTTGTAGGCAAACCACCACAATAGCATCTTTCTCATTTTCTCTAAACCTCTATCCTTAAAACTTTCATGCACTAGCCCAAAAAATGCAAATAAAATGTCAACTAATCATGACATAATAAGAGGTCATTGAAAGTTAGAACATGAGGACCTAAAACATGAAAAAATAACTGACCCTAAACTTAGTCCTAAGGAATAAAGTATCAGTGACATGAATTCATCAGAGAGGTCTGAACTGAGGATATACATGACATAAACTGAATTTGGCTGATCATTAGAGAAGTAGCATGAGCACCTAGAACTCAATATACTGTAAGGCATTGGTACATGAGTCATGAGCTACATGACCTGAGTTTGGTGTCCATGATTTCATGGAACATGATTCGTACTGCTGGGTGAACTGGAACTCCTCATACTAAAAACTGAAAGCATATATGGTTTTTCTATAAAGTGCATGAATATGAGCTATAATGAGGGAGATGACATGTTAGGCAAGAGTAGATATCGTGATAACTGAAAAACTTTGCACTGAGATAAGAATAGGTTGGGAATCGTCCTCCCTTACTTCTTTTCTGCACATACTGGCACTACTACTAGAGTCTGAGAGCCTGACTTGGTTACTTGTTCTATCATCTCTCCTTTAGCTTTAAGCCATCATCTTAAGTCTGTGAACCACTTAATAAACTCTAACTGAACTACAACCACTTTACTCTGGAGCCCGAGGTATAATGAGAAACATAAATACAAAACTCCCATAGAATATATTGCCCTTAACTTTCCTTAACTTCTGCAATCATCATCACATACTTACACTCTTCTCAACATACACTTGCCTCACTAAACACATCATCTACTTTTGTTTCTTCATAGACTACTAAGATCACATCTCTTAACTGACATCCACACCATCGTATTTAATAGCGAATCTACAAACTTAAATTCTTGTGTACACTGCTTAAGCCTACTGATTTACCTTTTGTACAACTAGCCCCATGAATACATAATCTGCTAAATCTGGATAACGCTGTGAACTCTACTACTGCTAAACTTTTGGGTTTATTCTTTTAACTCTAGATCATATACTGTAAAAGGGATTCTAAGAGTGGATCTTAAAGCACATTTGAGCTTAACGCATGATTTTCATGGACATGAATGGAATATTTCAAAATTTAGGACATAAGGGCACTGATGGGATACTTTCTGAGCCAACATGTAATTCGATAACTGTCTGTGGGGACTGGCTAAGGAAACACTATTTGTAAGGACTTAAGCTTCACTATTTTTGTCACCTCAAAACTAAGGCAGAGTTAACATGAATAGAGTAAGATGAGAATCTGCATAAATTTCTTAGATAATACTTCTACTGCACGATCTAAGACTTGAGAGAAAGGAAATATTTCCTAAATGCCTTGTAGCCTCTCAAAGAAAAGTACAGACGTCTTCGTACCGTTCTGCAAGACTCTATTAGACACGACTTCATAGACACCTTAGGAAACCTGAACTCTGTGCTCTGATACCAAGTTTGTAACAATCCGAGACTACCCCATAGTCGTCACACGGTGCTTGGAACCATAAGTGATCCCAAGATAACCCATAAACTGGCATGTTGTTGAGCAACTGATTTATAATGTATAAAATAACTGAATTTACTGAGCGGAAACATAATCATGGCATAATTTGAATAACTACAATACTGATAAAGTTTACAATCTGATTAAAACTAGGAAAAGAACTGAAATTACATGACTGACTTTGACTGACATCTATGAAGCCTCTACTATACCGACTATAGATAGCTGGGACATGCTTCCAAATACCACTAATCAATACACATGAAAATAAATGAACTGTACATGAACTAAAACTGCCTGGAGTTTCTGAAATAGTTGAACTCATTACCTGCTGATTGGAATCTACAACCGTCTGATCATGATGTGCGGGCTATAGCCTTATCTGATTAACTGAATAACTGATAGCAGAATACTGGTCTTGTAAGACTGAACTGTACTTAGTCTGAGTAACTGTACTAAAACTGTAGAGTATTATGAATATTAGATATGGAATGACTGAGCAACATGATACAATTGAGCATGAATGCATGAAAACTATATTATCAGAGAATGGAAGACTAAGCGTATAACATGATTCTGAAATAGTCTATAAAATAAAGTACTAAAATTCTGATAACTGTACGCTGGTTAAGCAAACCTAATATTGAACTGAGTTTTGAACTGAATACTGAATTGAGTCTGTAACTGAGACTGTAACTAAGAATGTGGGAGGTATCATCTAACCAACATACCCCAATCTAAGCCAATCAGGGTCCAACCTGTAACCTCAATTAGAAGGGTGTCAGTACCGTGCCACGGGTACTAACAATGGCTGTGTGGATCCACTATACTGGTTTTGTCCCGAATACTAATGGTTACCCTAAACTGACAGGTACTCGTATGAGATCAACCCTCAACTGGCAGGTTAAAATCTCAACCTACATTGGCTACGTAGTTCTGGAACGTGGGGACTGCTATTAAAGTTCACACCCTCAACAGGCAGGTGATCCCCCATCCCTGGGTTTGTTCGGTGTTAAATCCTACTCCCAATTGAACTGACTCGAAATACTAACGAGTGCCTGTACTGGTAACTGATAACTTATAAGCTCAGGTTATGGTATTTTGAAAATAATAGTGCATACAAATTCTGAGGTAATTATTAACATATAAACTAATACTGAGACTGCAAATCGGACTGAGCTAACTTAATAAGACTCACAACTGAACATATTACTGACTAAATGATATTTCCTATGTTATAACTAAAATTATTCTGTAGATACTGGAAAACTAGACAACAACTAAATTTTGGGTATTCATAACCCTCAGGACTCGATAGCAATAACAATAATAACACATGAGCGCATTTGAGACCATAATAAGTAAGCCTTATTTAAAGAAACCCACCACTTGAGCATTTCATCAAACACATGGAGTTTAATACTTTGACATAAGGCAGTTCACCAAATACACGGGGATCATGAACCTGGACATGGAAATATCTTAAACATGGGAGCATAGCATGATTATATAACTAAAATCATGAAATTAGGAATTCACATGAAATTCACTTGAAATAGGACATGGGCATTTCATTAAACATGTAAAGATGATAGCTTGAACATAAGAATGTTTTAAACATGAAGGAACAATAGAATTACACGGCAAAATTCACAACTTAGGGATTCATCTTGAAATTGTTTGAACATTATATGATAATTTCATCAAACATGTGGAGGGCATGAATTTAAAACATGGAAATATTGCTAAACATCATGAATTTAGAATCTATCATGAAATTTACTTGAACAAAGCATGGGAAATTCAAATTCATGTCATGTGAAATTTAAAATCTTCCATGGAATCATACATGGGCTGAATTAAATTTAAAACACTATGAAAACATGAAATTTAATCTTTCTTGAACATACAAATTATCATAATAATGGAAAATTCATTCTTTATTTAAGTAAAAAGGGTTTTTGGGCTCCTTGGGTGAAAGAGGACCCATGGATGAACTCCTGCATACCTTAAAGCTTTAATCTTGAAGGAGAAACACAATCTTGAAAGCATTCTTGAATTAGGAAACTTGAGTTCTTGCTTTTGTTGAAGAAAATTTGATGAAGTTCTTGGTGTTCTTGAGGGGGCTAGGGTTTTTCTTTGACAGAAAAAATGAATAATATAGTATATAATGTTTTTGGGGGATGAAATTAAGTTTTATGGGCTGATTTGGGTGAGGGGAAGTGACCAAAGTGCCCCTAGACCCTTTAGAAACTGAATTAGCGTGTGAAACAGTTCGGTAATGTGGTGGCCGACGCGACGCATCACTATCGCGTTGGCTTACTACCTTATATCGAAAATGTTATAACTTTTCGCTCGGGTATCGAATTAAGGCGAAATTTGTATTGTTGGAAAGCTAATACAATTATCTAAAATTTTGTGGGTCTTGAGCTGCAAAATTCTATGTATATAAAAAGTTAAACACGTTTAAATTAGACCATTGTAGAATCAAATATCAAACTTTGGACGAATCAAAGGCTCTAAGCTCAACTTTGTTCTAAGTGATTCTTATGAATATTTTTCACCTCAAAAGCAAATCAATCATGAGGATAAAGATCGTGAAACTCATATTTTAATGGGAATCATTTATATTATAGCTTATACATGTAGGAACGACGGTTTAAAGACTAACCCAAAATGCGGGGTATTACAGAAGACAGAAGTTTAGAGAATCTGAAGTTGCAAAATTAGTCTACTACCTATGGACTACCACCTACTGGCCATAGGTGCCATCTACGACCCGTGAGTGGAACCGTAGGTGCCTACCATCTCAAATTTCCCGAATCATTTTGGTTTTGATTTATAGGGTTTCTATGTAATCTGTAAATACCCTTTTTAAATTATGTATTAGTTTAGATACTTTGATGAAGTTTACACCCTTTATAATCTTACAAACATATTTTTGATTCCAAGATTTACTTTTGATCTTGGGATTCTTGTGTTCTAATTTTTTGGTTGATTTATTGATTTGAGACTTTGGGTTTTATTCGTCTATTATTATGAGATTGATTATATGCTTTCTTCATTGAATTCCATGGATTATTTTGCAACTATGAGAGGCTAAATCTCTTAGCTCTAGGGTTGTGGGAGCCCATGTGGTATAACAAAGTAGGGAAAGTGTAACGCTGTCCCAAATTAATATTCTTGTATGTATTATGATCGTCTTCGTTTTAATAGTTTTATTAGCAGTGGCCAATGTTGAGAACCTACCTGTATTCACTACAGTAATTTTAAGCTAATTTCTTCATCTAATTAACTTGAAACTCAAAAGGTAATAGTTAATTTGGGATCTAGGATAAGGGTTAGTTAGGCGACACTCTTAGACTCAAAAGGTAAAGAGTGAAATTCACTAAAGGCATTCATAAGATGGTTAGTGATACATAACTTATAATATTTGTATGCAAGATATTGAGTTAGTTCAATAGAGAAAAATAAACCTATGGAGTTAGAAAGCCATGGAGAACACAAGCCTAGGGTTCGCTTCAGATTATTTACAACCAAAAGCATTCAAGTCATTACTTTTTATTGATTACAATAAATCCTCTCATTTATATTGTTGCAATGCCCAGTTATTTCAATAGGTTTGAGAGATATTTTCGGCCTATTCCTTATGAGTTCGACCCCAACCTAGTTGGGTTACTATATTTAGACATTGATTGCTTTATACTTCTTAGAGATGTAGTTTTAGGTGACATCATAAGTTCAGTGTCATTGTCGGAGAATACGATTGCGAATTAACCAATTGAGATTTTTGAGGTTATCGGGTTTTATTTTTCTATTTGTTGTGGGGTGTATGCCATTGTATGCCTACTCTTCTTGATATAACAACTTTACAAGAGAAAGTGTGGAATAATGAGGACTTTTTTTTAATTGATCCTTATCCTTTTGATATTGTGCATTATTGCAGGAGTGCGATACATATATTATGCGAGCACAATAAGAGCATGATATAAATGTTTATGCTCCTTGCAAAATAAAAACATGAGTTTATTCAAAAGGTTTATAGGTTTGGCTTGGATATTCACAACTTAAAAAGAGATTTGAATAGAAAGGTTGATGCGTGTAACACACAATAATTTAGTTATAAGTTGTGTGAGACTAAAAAAATACTTATAAGCCAAATTAAGTTGCAAAAAGTTGGAGAATTCAACATTTGATCATACTTTTATGGATGTTGTCACTATTAAGAGGAGTACACTAGAGTAATGTGAGAATGTAAATAATAATTCAATTCATGAGTTGAATGTATTGGGCCTTATTCTAATAATTTTTCCAAAATATGTTTGGATAGTAAGATATTAATCAAGTCATCTGAGCCTAGAGAAGAGTGCAAAAAGGAGAAAAAAAGTCAATATTCTTGAATTTGTTGTGCCAAAATTAAAAAATTACATCCCTTAAGGTCCAATAATTGCAACTTTCCACATGTATTGCTTGGTTTCTTTATTTTTATACCACTGCTCCATGAGCATAGTAGAAAGTTAGAAAAAAAATTAGGGGTGTCATTCATAAGTTCAAAGTGGAAAGAAAAATTGGAGGCCAACCCTTTAGCTATCTTGATGAAGTTTGAGTAATCAAAGTACCATGTCATGTGGAGAAGTTAAATCACGCGTTGATTGGGAGGAAATTCAAGGTATCTTGTTATTTTTGCATTTGTATTACATCATGTTAGTGTGGTTGACATGATATCCACGCAACTAAGGTGCCATAGGTATGTTTCCAACTCTCTTGCTTTGTAGCAGCCCAATACATTGGGGACAATGCATGTCTATTTTATGGGGTGGGTCTAGATGTCCTCTTAGGGTTTTTGTTGTCATGTCTCTTTTCCCTAGAGTTTGTTCTTAGTAGAGCTGGAGTGTTTAGGCCGTATCGTGCTTTGTGTCATATTGTGTTGTATTTTTGTTTAACTAGGATAAAAATGAGTACCTAAGGCACTTGATGTCTTTTTGGTTGATTATGCTTAAATGTTATTGAGAAAAATGATACCCCTAAAAAAATTTAATTTTAAACTGTGTGATGTGTGTATATATGTGACCATTATGAATCTTGTTTTCACATTAGGATTAGGGAAATAATAATCGTAGCTAACATTTGCATGAACCGAGTAAGTAGTAGGTTGTGATGCAATTCTGTGCCATGTGTGTATGAGATGCTTACTTTGTTCCCTGTGTGCATTAAATCTAGAATTTGCTAGTTAGTCTTGCCAAGGTTGTAGGATAGTTGGTTAGGAAAGGTCCATAGGTCGTTCTTCAAATTAGTCTATTTTTATCCTAAACAACCCTTCAAATGTGAATTAAGTATCCCTTGATCCCTATTTTGAGACTGCATAGACAATTTTTTTGTTTCACCTTTCACCTTCCCATTTTAATTTCAATGAAACTATTTTGGCCTTGGTCCTCCTTGGAAATTATGCATCTCAACTCAGAAAAATTATCTAAGTTGAGGGTTGCTATCATAGAGGTTCGTGATTTGAAGTGGGTACGAAAAAAGGGCGTAAATAAGAGAAAAAAAAGTGGGTCTGGGTGTGATAGAAAAAGGCAAAAAAAGTTTAAAATTTAAAAGGAACAAAAGAAAAAGAATACTGAAACCACACCCAACCTAAATGATCAACAAAAGAATAAAAAAGGAGAAATAAAGTTGGAATAAAGGAAAAGTTGGTTGATAAGTGTATCCTCGAAACGTAATTGTAGTGCCAAGGAGGATTAGTCACTAAAGTCTCAAATGTACCACACCAGCCCCCAATCATACTTTACAAGCCGAGTAAAGTGTAAAGAAATTAAGGGCAATCTTTTGGTATTCTATGCACATTGATGGAGCTTCTTTGTGAGTGTGAGTGTCTTGTGATTGACCCAGAATTAATACGCACTATTATACTGTAAGAGTGGGACTTCTTTGTTGTGAGGGTACATGGATAGTGTTGCTATCTGGGTATCAATTTGGGATGAGTAATTTGCACATATGCATGATTGTTTGCTGCTGACATAATGCCAAGTCTTGATTCCCTTGTGTCACATTATTGTGCTATATAGATATCAACACAGTTGGTTTGAGGTGCTAAAATTGAAAGGGAGATTGTATTGAAATTAAATTAAAATTAACTGTCATAGGTATCTTAGGTTTATATTGGGTAAGTATCATTGTGTTGTATTGTTGTGTTTTTGTTGCCTAAGGACGTACAAACATTCTATGTTGAGGGTGTTGATTTGTCATGGTTTCATGAAACTTTCAATGCTTAAAACCAACAAATACGCAAGTACTTGGTCTATTTTAGGGGATATAATGTGTTTTTGTGCCTATCTTGCAGGAAACTAGGTTCTTGGAGATAAACAGAAGAAAAGAAGTTGAAAGATAAATTTTGGGTCACCTACTTTGGCACGTACTAGGCGTAAGTTCCACCTACTAGGAGTAGTTGATATGGCATGGTGACAGAAGAAAAAAGTCCAGAGAATCTGAAGCTGCAAAACAGGTCTACTACCTATGTCTTGCCATCTATGGCCCGTAAGTGGCGCAGTAGGTGGCCACCAACTCAAATTTCATGGATCATTTTGGTTTTCATTTTTAGTATTTCTATGTAATCTATAAATACCCCTTTTAAGTTTTTGAATTAGTCTAGCCACTTTGATGAAGTTTACGCACTTTATACTCTTACAAAGATATTTTTGATTTCAAGATTGACTTTTGATCTTGGGATTCTTGTGTTATTGGTTTTTGGTTGATTTATTGATTTGAGACTTTGGGTTTTATTCATCTATTACTATGAGACTGATTCTGTGCTTTCTTCATTGAATTCCATGGATTGTTTTGTAACTATGAGCGGCTAAATCACTTAGCTAGGGTTGTGGGAGCCCAGGTGGAATAACAAAGTAGGGAAAGTGCAAAGCTGTCCCAAATCAATATTCTTGCATGTATTATGATAGTCTTTGGTTTAATAGTTTTATTAGTAGTGGCCAATGTTGAGAACTTGCCTGTATTCACTATTTACTTCACAAGAGAATGAGAGATCGGGAAAAGAAGATCACGATAGTAATTTTAAGCTAATTATCTTCATCAAATTAACTTGACACTCAGAAGGTAATAGTTAATTTAGGATCTAGGATAAGGGTTAGTAAGGCGACACTCTTAGACTCAAAAGGTAAAGAGTGAAATTCACTAAAGGCGTTCCCAAGATTGTTAGTGATACATAACTTATTAGATTCTATATGCATGATATTGGGTTAGTTCAACGAAGCACGATAAACCTATGGAATTAGAAAACCAATGGGAACACAAGCCTAGTGTTTATTTCAGATTATTTATAACCAAAAGCATTTAAGTCTTGTTACTTTTTAAAGATTCTAGCAAATTCCCCTTTTTATTTTTCTGCACTGCCCAGTTATTTCAACAAGTTCGAGAGATATTTCTTGTCACGATCCAAACCAGAGCCTGGCGGTGATGGGTAGCTCTAGTCCCACGTAGACCGGAGATCATCCCCTTCAAAATAATCTAACCAACATATCAACCACAAGTATTAGATGAATTCTGATCATATGACAAGATAGGGCTTAATAAGGCTAAAAATAGCTGAAGAAACGTCTAACCATTCATCATACAACATACTAAACCAATACACCCAAGTCTACAGTAATCAACAAAACCTCTACAATCCAAAGTTAATAAAATGTCGGGACATTCCCCCGACAATAGCCAAATCCAAGTCTAACAAAGTCTATGGCAAAGAGTAAAAAGACCTTGAAATGAATTCTTTCCAAACTATGGAAGCTCACCACTTTAATGTCAACTCACGAGCCACTCTAACACATGGTCCATTCGTCAAAAAATAAGAAGAAGCTCTAGTCCCTGTATCGCATGGGGATATAGCATCCGTAGATGGTTAGCGGTTGGAACACTAGAATGTAAATCAGGTATAAAGGAATAAAATAATGTCATCAATAAAACCTAGTCAAATCATCATATGCAATCACATGTATACATATATATATATAGTACCAGGATAGGGAGAAAGGATTAGCATGAACTTATAAAACCTTAAGCTGGGCTGTGTAGCTTAATCGTCATATAACAAGGCACCCACGGGCTATATGGGCCCAACTCTTCTTTAGTTGGAAGGGCCCCAGTGCTTGTAGCCGCGCGAACTAGAGAATATCCATATTCGTATATGTCATTATGGGAGACTCGAATCTCCCAGCATAATCAAGGTGACATAGCACCAATATATACAATATGGAGGACTCAAACCTCCTATTCATATATCTATTCGGGGGATTCAAACCTCCCGGTCATATAGAAACCCATACCAGCTAGTGCGGTTTCTAGTGTTAGTACTTTGGACTCTACTTTCATGGCTCGGCAACATATCCCACTTTAAATACAAATTTAAATCATCATTTACACATACATATAACCATTAGTCCATTTACTTACCAAAGGAATCCCATTGGTATCGTCATACCAACCCCATTTGCAAGCGTACAACATGCCATAACCATTATCATTCAACATTTGGGACTCGAACCCATAGTCTATAAGAAGACCTCAATCCAATTCAATATTTAGGGACTCAGACCCATTTAGCCAATTAAATAGCCAAGCTTACAATTCAAAACCATTTATGACGCTCAAGGTCTTCATGAAACCATTTTCCAACCATTTACATTATTAATCCAATGCCTTAGTTCAACTCACAATTCAATTCAATTTATGGTCACCAAGACATTCACAAAATCATTCATCCTTCAGTAGCATTTTTATACTAAGCGTAAGTTCAAAACACATTTCTTCATGTTAAAAGATCCTTCTCATAGACATTTTCACAAATAGGTTGAGAGCATACCATTATCAAACTAAACATTAGACATTCAAACACCCAACCTTTTATTTCAAAACCATCATTTATGATTCAAGAACAATGGTTAAAACACATGATTTTTATGACTAACAATGAAGAAAGAGTCACATGCCTTATACACGAGGATTAACAGAAAGAACTTGACTCTGGAGCCTTTAGATGAACACCTTGTAGAAACCCTAGCCCAATCTTCAAGAGAGAGTTTAAAGTGGATATTAAGAGTGCTTTTATCCTTCCAAGTGAGGAATGAGGGACCAAATAGTTTTATAAGACGTTGGGTCTAGCCTTGACTCCTTAGCATGAGTCGCACCCTATAATACGACTAGTACCCATCTAATCCATACACTAAGTAAAATACAAAGGCTAGACACTAAACAACATATGGTTTGGACCATACTACTCATATCATTATCATACGAGTAGTATGATGCCTTTTCAAATCCAGAACAGAACTTGGCCAATGTGACACTAACCAATATACGACTAGGGTCCTTGACCTGTATCCACACCATACAAGTTGTATGGTGCAAGTTGTATGATGCACTGAATGTTCAAGACCTAGAATTTTTTGCATGGGCCAAAGTTTGGGGTGTTTCAGTCTCCCCCCCCTTAGGATCATGCATCCTTGAATGATGGGATGAGGCACTACAAGCATAATTGAACTCCAAACATCTCTACTCTTACCTTTAAGAATGAAAAAAAAACACCAAGAGATTCATAATATATCATCAATAAAGATATACAACAAAGGTTTTAAGAACAACACCTACCTCAAGCACGATTTTCCAAAATCAAAAATAGGAATGGATACTTGGAATTCATGTCCTCCTCGGCTTCCCAAGTATCTTCCTCAGACTTTTGGTTTGGCCATAGAACTTTACCAAAGCAACGTTTATTGTTCGTAACCTTTGACTTGCCAATCCAAGATCCTCCCCGGGACCTCCTCATAATACAAGTAATCCAAAATGCCAAGGTCCTCCAAAGGGACAACCAACGAAGGATCACCCACACATTTCTGCAACATGGAATACCGAATGAATGGAACTCATGCTAGAGGGCAATTCCAACTCATATGTAAGATTACCAATCCTTCCAAAAACCACATATGGGCAAACATACTGGGTACTAAGCTTCCCCTTCTTCCCAAACTGCATTACTCCCTTTATGTAAGATACATTCAAGAAGACCCAATTTCCAACCTCAAATAACAAGTCCCTTCGCCTCGCGTCTGCATGGGACTTTTGGCAACTTTGGGCGGTCTTAAGCTAATCCTAAATCACCTTCACCTTTTCCTAGCTTGGTGAACCAAATTCGGGCCAAACATTTCCGCTTTACCAACTTTAAACCACCCAATAAGAGACCTACACCTCCTAGCATACAATGCCTCAAACGACGCCATACAAATGCTAGAATGGTAACGATTATTACAAGTAAACTAAATCAAAGGAAAATGGTCGAACCAAATACCACCATAATTAATCACACAAGCTTGTAACATATCCTCTAAAGTTTGAATGGTCCTTTTGGTTTTCCCATCCGACTGCGGGTGAAAAGTTATAAAAAGGCTCGCTTTAGTCTCCAAACCACACTGAAAAGAGCTCTAAAAATGTGATGAGAACTGAGTGCCACGATATAAAATAATTGAGACAGGAGAACCATGAAACTTTACAATTTCCTGAAGGTACAACCTCGCATTATTCTCGGCAGAATAGGTGATCCTCATGGGCTAGAAGTGAGCGGAGTTGGTCATCCTGTCCACGATTACCCAAATGGAGTCACACTGATTCTGCAACTGCGGAAGACCGATAATGAAATCTATATTAATTATCTCCCATTTTCACACCGGTAATTCAATTTCTTGAAGCATCCCACCAGGCCATAAGTGCTCCCCCTTCACTTGCTGACATACCATATACTTAGCCACTAATTCGACTACATCCCTCTTCATGTTATTCCATAAATATATCTCCTCGAGATCATGATACATCTTTCTTGATGAACCGTATACCATGACTCATAGGCCTCATCCAAAATCCTACTTCGCTACCCATCCACATTGGGAACACACAACCTTTCTTTGCACCTCAAGATACCATCACCACCAATCTCAAAGTCCATCCTCTTCTGTTTACCCTTATCATCCTTGATCTTCATTGAAAGATGATCTAACACCTGTTTCTCCTACATTTTTGAACTAAGAGATGACTTTGCCACTTATTGAACAACCACACCACCATACTCAGAGTCCAAAAGATAAACTCCAAGTTATCCAAACGGTGAATATCCTTAACAAATTCCCACTAAATCTTATGCACACGTGACAAACTACCTATGGACAACCTTCTAAGAGCATCAACAACCTTGTTAGCTTTACCTGGATGGTAGTCAAGACTCACATCATAGTCCTTCAGCAACTCAAGCCACCTCCTTTGCCTTAAATTAAGCTCCATTTGGGTGAACACGTACTATAGGCTCTTATGATCAGAGAAGATATCAACATGCACCCCACATAAATATTGACGCCAAATTTTCAATATGAATACAACCTTTAAAAACTCCATATCTTGAGTGGGATAGTTCCTATCATGAACCTTCAACTATCTAGAGGCATATGCAACCACCTTACCATGTCTTATTAACACATAACCCAAACCAATCTAGGACGCATCACAATAAAACACAAATCCCATCGTACCCACAGGTAGAGTCAAGACTTGAGCTGAAGTCAACTTATGTTTTAGCTTCGCCAAACTAACTTCACAAGGATCAGACCACAAGAACTTCACTTTCTTCTAAGTTAATTTGTCCAATAAAGAAGAAATAGAATAAAAACTCTCCACGAGCCTCCTATAATACCTAGCCAAACCCAAAAAACTTTGAATATTGGTTGGATTCATGGGTCTAGGCCACTTATTAATCACAACCTTTTGAGGATCAACTATAATCCCCTAACTAGACATAACATGACCTAGAAAGGTTGCATCATTCAACCAGAATTCTCATTTAGAGAACTTAGCATACAACTGCTGATCTTTCAAGGTATACAACATAAGGTAAAGGTAATCTACACGATCCTCCTCATTTATAGAGTACACCAAGATGTCATCAATGCAGACAATGACGAGAAAATCCAGAAACTTATGGAAGACCCTATTCATCAAATCTATTAATGTCACTCGGGCATTGGTTAAACTAAATGACATTACTAGGATCACAAAATGCCCATACCGAGTGTAGAAAGTTTTCTTAGGGATAACCACTTCTCTTATTATTAGTTGATGATATCCAAATTGAAGATCGATCTTAGAAAAGAATTTGGCACCCTGAAGCTGATTAAAGAGATAATCAATCCTTGGAAGGGGATACTTATTTTTCACCATCACCTTATATAATTTTCAATAATTAATACACATTATAAGGGAACCATCCTTCTTTTGCACAAACAATATCGGTGCACCTCACGGGGACACACTACGATAGATGAAACCTTTGTATAAAAGGTCTTTCAATTGCTCCTTAAGATCCTTCAACTCAATTGAAGCCATTTTATACGGGGGAATAGATATAGGACGAGTGTTTGGAACAAGATCAACACAAAAATCAATCTCCCTCTCGGGAGGTACACCAGGGGTCATCAGGGAAGTCCTCAAGAAACATATTACTACAAGAAAAAAATGTAAGAAAGGACCTTCCAAGTTAGAATGTTTAACCTAGACCAGATGATAGAGACAACCTTTGGAAATTAACTTTTGAGTTCTAAGATACGATATGAAATTCCCCTTAGGAGAAAGAGAACCACCCTCCTACTCATCAATTGGCTCATTAGGAAATTTAAACACGACCTTACGCATCCTACAATTTAAGAAAACATAGCATAAGTGAAACCAGTCCATTCCCAAAACAACATCAAAATCAACCATGTCTAACTCTATCAAGTCTACTAGATTTTCTCTATTATTAACAACTACCCCCTATAGACTCTTCTAACAACCACAGAGTCTTTTATAGGGTAGGAATAAAAAAGAGTCCAACAGACAATCAAGACCAAAACCAAAATGCACAACCATAGATGGGGTCACATAAGAAAGAGAGAACCCTTGATCAAGTGAATAGTATGCATCACCCGAAAATATTTTCAATATACCATTAACAATATCCGAAGATGCCTCAGACTTCTGATAAGTAGTGAGAGCATAAAGGAAGTTCCGACCAGTATCGAAGCTAGAAGTGGAACCCTTCGGTGCAAGAGATGATGAAGAGTCAATGGGTACCTTTTTTACTCTAGTGAAACTCTAGAGGGAAAATCTTGCTGCATATGATCAATCTGACCACACATAAAACATCGGTTCCCCCCTTATCACACTGACCATGATGATGCTAACTATAAAATCTGCAAGGAGGGTAGGATGGTGCATATTAGGCCTCTCTGGCCTGAGAATGGGCAAATTGTCCAATAGAAACATCACCACCATGAAAATATTTGTCTCCTGATTGCTCTAGGTAGGTAGCACTAGCCATTGAATAGGAGTTAGGACTCCCCCAACTCTTCCTCTTAGGCCATTTCCCAACCTGTTCTTAGCCTCCACTCTATTCTAAAAATCAAGAACTTTTACTCTACCTCTCACCAATCTCAACCTATTTCTTTTTCTCATCTTCAACCTATTATATATGCATAATCAATCTGGAGATATCCTTTTCCTTGATCAATAAGGTAGCCTTACTTTCAAGAATTAAATCACGAGACAATCTCGATGTAAAATTTCTCATTCGAGCCCTTATATTAGATACCAATTCAAGAGAATATCGGGACAACTGATGGAATTTCAAGGCATACACCTTGAATGTCATCCTTCCTTGCCTCAAGTTAACAAATTCTTCTACTTTAGCTTTATCAACTCCTGAAGAAAGAAGCGTTCCAGAAATGTACTAGAGAAATCATCCCACATGGCAGAACTATCATCCTTACCTCTCGACTATTCCCACTCTTCGTATCACTGGTACGCCACATCTTTCAATTGGTAGGTAGCAAACTCTACACCCTTAATTTCCGAAGCATACATAACCTGGAAGATATTCTCTATCTCATCAATGAATCTTTGAGGATCCGCCTAAACCTTTGTACCAGTAAATATCAGATGATACAACCTCATGAATTGGCAAACTCTAGTGGCCTCAGAAGAACCCATAGCAGCACCAGCAAAACTAGACTATTATGATTGAGATGTCATAAACTGAGTCAATAGGGTAATAGAGTGATAAAACTTAGCATTATTAACCTCCCTAGGAGGTAATTAAGTATGGGTGTCACCCTCAGGAGTAGGATTAGTGGGGACAGGTGTAACCCTAAAAAAAAGTTAGATGTAGCGACCCTTGACCGAGTATGGACCCCAGAAGTTGGACGAGCTAAATCCACACTATTCTCACATGGGACAAAAGAGTCTGCATGGACATTAGATCTTCTTGGAGGAATGATCTAAAAGATGAGCAAACAAAAATCAGAAGAATCTAAGACCTTAGACTCTATAGAATAAAAATAAGACCATAAAAAAGGAAACATTCCTAAATGTCTCATAGCCTCAATCTTATAAGTGTGGCGCACTTCATACCCATAAAAGAGACTCTACTTGACATGACTTTATGGATATCCAATTGACCATGAACCTAGGATCTGATACCAACTTTGTCACGAATCAAACTAGGGCCTAGTCGTTATGGGAATTTCAAGTCCCACATGGACCAAAGATAACCCTCCCTCCACCTAACCTAATAAACATATCAACCATAAATGTTGGATGAATTCGGATCATATGACAAGATAGGGAAAAATAAGGCTAACAATAGCACAAGAAACATCTAACCATTAATCACCACAACACACTAAACTAACACACCCAAGTCCACAGTAATCAACAAAGCCATTACAATCTAAAGTCAATAAAATATCGGGACATGCCCCCAATACTAGCCAAATACAAGTCTAAAATAGTCTATGACATGTAGTTAAAAGACCATGAAATTAATGCATTCCAACTTATGGAAGCTCGCCTCTTTAATGAAAACTCACGAGACACTCAAAAACCTAGTAACTGCACAAGAAAAAGGAGACAAAGCTTTGTTCCCTGTATCGCATGGGGATACAATGATCATACATGATTAGCAGTTAGAACGCTAGCATGTAACTCTAGGATAGAGCAATAAAATAACACCATTAATAAAACTTGATCAAATCATCATATGCAATCATATGTGTGTATATATATATATATATAGAGAGAGAGAGAGAGAAAGTGTGTCGGGATAGGGAGCACAGCTTTGCATGAACTTCTAAAACCTTAACCTTGGTTGTATAACATAACCGTCATATAAAAAGACACCATAGGATATATGGGCCCAACTCTCCCCTATCTAGAAGGGCCCCAATGCATGTAGCCACACACACTAGAGAATATCCATATCCATATATGCCATTATGGGACCTCGGAGCTCCCGACATAATCAAGTTGACATAGTACTAATATATATAATATGGGGAACTTGAACCTCCCATTAATATATCCATTAGGAGGACTCAAACCCCCAATCATATTGACACCTGCACCAACTAGCACAGTTTCCAGTGTTAGTCCTTCAGACTATACTTTTACAGATCGGCTACACATCCTTCTTTAAATCTTAATTTAAATCATCATTTACAAATACACATAACCATTATTCCATTTACTTACCAAAGGCATCCTTATGGTATCGTGGTACCAACCCCAATTGCAAGTGTGCAACATGCCATAACCATTATCATTCAACATTTGGGACTCGAGCCTATAGTCTATGTAGAGACATCCATTCAGTTCAATATTTAGGGACTCGAACCCATTTAGCCAATTAAACCACCAAGGTTACAATTCATAACAATTTGTGACCCACAAGGTCTTTATGAAATGATTTTT
The DNA here is from genome assembly GCA_030864215.1 of Capsicum pubescens. Classification (NCBI taxonomy): domain Eukaryota; kingdom Viridiplantae; phylum Streptophyta; class Magnoliopsida; order Solanales; family Solanaceae; genus Capsicum; species Capsicum pubescens. The sequence continues at coordinate 219,933,670 of CM061541.1, forward strand.
AAACCATTTACATTATTAAGCCAATTTCTTAGTTCAAATCACATTATAATTCAATTTGTGGTCACCAAGACCTTCACAAAATCATTCATCTTTCACTAGCATTCTTATAATAAGCATTAGTTCAAAACACAATTCATTATGTGACAAGATCCTTCTCATAGATATTTTCATAAATAGGTAGAGGGCATACCATTATTCAAGTCAAAAACCATTAAGTTAGGGTTAGCAATGACCCTTTCATTAAACCACAATTTCCATACACTTATATGTGCAAAACCATTACAAAAAAAAATGTATAAACACAAGTGTAATCATGAGAGAACAATACTCAACATTAGATATTTAAAACCCCAACCATAGATTTCAAAACCACCATTTATGATTCAAGAACAATGCTTAAAACATATGATTTTTATGAACTAACAATGAAGTAAAAGTTACATGCCTAATTAACAAAGATTCGTGAAAAGAACTTGATGCTTGAGCCTCAAGATGAACACCTTGAAGAAACCCTACCCAATTTTCAAGAGAGAGTTTAGAGAGGATTTTGAAAGTGATCCATCAAACCGAGGAATAAGGCATCAAATAATGTTATAAGACATGGGGTATAAGGGCTTAGGGTGGTACATGTCTAAAATACCCTAAACTTTAAAACTATAAAAGTCTCGCAGGAGGGTACGGTTTATCCTTTCCACTCATACCTACATCATATGATGGCACCCTTCACTCGTATGTTGATTAAAATATTGGACACCATAATCTATCCAACATACAACTCCTTAGCATGATTCATACCCTAACATACGACTAGTACCCATCTAAATCATACCCTAAGCAGAATGTCAATGCTGGACAATGAATAACATATAGTTTGGACCTTACAACTTATATCATAATCATATGAGTCATATAATACCTTTTCATATCCATAACAGAACTTTTCCAATATGACATTGACCAACATGTGATTAGGGTCCTTTACCCATATACACACCATATGAGTATATGGTTCAAGTCATATGATGCACAAAATGTTTAAAACCCAGAAAGTGTTGCATTGGCTAAAGTTTGAGGTGTTTTATTTTTTGTCCATTCCCTATGGGTTCGACCCCAACCTAGTTGGGTTACTATATTTTGACATCGATTGTTTCATACTTCTTGGAGGTATATTTTTGGGTGATATAACTCCTCCTCACTAATATATTTATTCTATACCCGTCCTCTCCCTCATCAGACTTGGAAGGGATATGACAATGTGGAGGTGACGCTCGTGCAACCTTAATTCTTTGTCCCATGGGGCCTAGACTGAGATGCCAATGGAGGTGCAGTATAAGAACCCAGTTGAATGGTTGACCTGGCTACTATATCTTTCTGAGACTGGTATCTGGTCTAGCATGGAGCCAATGGCTCAGTATCAATAAAGTACATCTCCACGGATCCACTCTGCTTGAGAAACTTATCTCTAAATATGGATTGTATACGCTTATTTTGTGTAGATTTTGGTTCTATAGTAACTTTATAAAGAATCATCAGTAATAATATCATAATATTTGGAAAAGAAAGGGAAAAAAAATGAGGTCCAATTGCAGGTCCAACCTACCAGTCTAGGTCACCACTCATGGGTTGAACTCATGAATTATCGGTTGGACTCATGGGTTGAGAAACCAACCTATGAATTAAACCTATGATTTGTGAGTTCAAGTCACGAGTCATGACTAGACTCATGGAAATCAGACAGAGCCTCTAAACTTTAAGGCTTCGGATCTGATTCCTATGAGTCCAACCAATGATTCGTGAGTGTAACTCAAGAGTCATAGGTTGGGTTTTTAAGTTCAAACTTGAAATTGCTCATTTTATTTTTCAAATTTAATTTCCAAAGTAGATAATATTTCCCGATAACATGTCAGTTTTGTTCACATTAGGTCAATGCAACATGAATCAATGCATTTTCATAATTTTGGGTTTCAATCAATGCAAGAATTATGATCACAAGTTATATGCAAGTTTTCATAATTAAGATCCATTTACCAACAAATTTTAACAATGAGAGAACTTACCTTGAGAGAAAAAATTGAGAATAAGAAAGAACAAAGTAGAATCTTATGCTTTTCGGGCCTTTGTATGCAAAAGATGAAGTTGAGTAGGAGAGTTGGACTATGGGAAGGTGGAGGAGTTTGAATTTAAGTGGGAGTTGTAAAGTATGGGAAGGGAATCGGGTTTTAGGGTTTTAACTAACATAGCCATCGATTTAAGTTAGGTTGCATGTGCCTATTTTTTTTAATTTAAAATTTTGCACTTTTGGTCCTAGTGGTTACCTACAATCCAACCTATAATTAGTGGGTGATACCCACAAATCATAGGTAGGAGTCATGGGTACGAATGTGTGACCAAATATTTTGTCTGATTTCTGAGGCCCCACCCATGATTCGTTGGTTATGCCCACTAATTGTGGGTAAGAGTCAAGATTTGGGCTTAGAGACCCAACATTCCTTTTTTGAATTCTATGACTCCACCCACGATTCGTGTGTTGTACCCACCAATCATGGATATGAGTTTTGGTTTGAAGCTTAGAGACTAGTTGGAATTTTTTTTATTCCTATGACTCAACTCACAAAACGTGGGTTGGACTCAAGTTTCATTAATTGGATTCCTGAGTCCACTAACCTGGACTTGTTGGAACTTTTGCAATTTTATCATATTCCAATTATTTATCCATTCTCTCTATCCTTCAAGCAAAATAAAGTGAACACTAAAACCTTAGGTTGTCTCCCAAGCATCACTTTATTTAATGTCACGGCATAATGTGGCTATGTTGGGTACTCAGACTTCACCAAAAATCCCATAAGTTTCCTTCCATAAAGCATATTATTTAACATCACTGAATGACTCATCTCCTTTGGCTACTTGGGCTTCACTAAGGATACATTCTCACACATTTTTAACTCCTCCATACTTCCCATAGAATGCTTAACACGATGTTCGTTCACCTTGAATGAGGCGTACATATATCATTTTAAGTCAATTGAACCATGTGGAAATACTCTTATCATGGTGAATGGGCCGAACCACCTAGACTTCAACTTTCCAGGAAACAAGCGAAGTCCCAAATTATACAAAAAGGCTACATCACTAAGTTGGGATACCTTTCTCTATATTATCATATCATGGTACAATTTCACCTTCTCCTTATACAAGGATGAACATTCATGAGCACGAAGGTGGAACTTATCTATCTCATTTATCTTGTCCAATATCAAGTGTGCAACATCACTCCAATCAAAATTCAGCTTCTTCAATGCCCATAGTGCCTTATGCTCAAGTTCATCTAGCAAATGACATGCCTTGTCGTACTTAATCTGATAAGAAAGGGAACCTATTCGGGTTTTTTAAGCTATCTGGTATGCCAAAAGTGCATCATCTAACTTATCGAGCAGTCAATCCGATTGGCATTCATAATTTTTGCAAAAATGGACTTGATCTGTTGTTGGAAACCTCAACTTGCCCACTTCTTTGTGAATGGTAAAGTGTTTCCACCTTATGCTTCATACGATATTTCCCAAGTAGGGATTTGAACTTACAGATGCTAAAATGAGACCCACTGTGACTTATGATATCTCATGGAGTACTAAACCAAGAGAAAATGTTTTGTTTCAAAAATATTGTGACACTTCAAACTTCATTACTTCGAAGAGCAATTGCTTCCAACCACTTGGATACATAGCCGACTGTGACCAAGATGTATTTCATCCTATGTGAACTCATTAATGGACCTATAAATTCAATAGCCTACACATCAAATAGCTCAAGCTCAAGGATGAGCACCATAGAGAGCTCAAGCTTTCTTGCGATATTGCCCTACCTTTGGTATTGGTCACAGGCCTTGGCATAATCATGTGAATCCTTATAGATCATCAACCAATAGTAACCGTATGGAAGATCTCATGGTAAGTACGAGTACCTCTTTGGTGACCCCCAACAGGAGATGAATGACAGGCCTCCAAAATACTCACCATCTCGACTTTGGAAATACACCTACAAATCACACCATCCGTACATACCCACAATAAGTATGGCTCTTATAAAAAGAGTTTTCTTACCTCATGTATAAACTATATTTTCTGCTAAACGACATATCTTTTAGGATGATGTCACTTTCCACATAATTGGCAAAGTGAGAAAACCAAGGGATTAAGTCTTGTGATGCTGCCAAGATGTGCTCATCTGGAAAAGTATCATCAATCTCAAGTTCATCACCTAGTTTAAGAATCTCCTTCTCTTCTAGGTGGGATAGTTGTCTACAACCTTATTTTTTGTGCCTTTCTCATCCTTTACCTCAAAGTAAAATTCTTGTATCAATAGTACCCATCGAATAAACCTTGGCTTGGCATCATTTTTTTCTATGAGATACCTAAGAGTAGCATGATCAGTATGCACAATGGATTTTGTACCAATCAAGTATGACCAAAATTTTTCAAAAGATAACACCACCGTAAGCAATTTGTGTTAAGTAACTGTGTAATTTTTCTATGCGGGGTTGAGTGCCTTACTGGCATAATAAATAGGATAAAGTATCTTCTCGTATCTTTGGCCTATGAATGCTCCTAGATCCACCCCACTAGTGAAAAAACTCACTTCAAATGGAAGGTTCTAATCTTGAGACACAATAATAAAGGTGAGATCAACCTCTCTTTAAGTCACTCAAAAGCCTTGAGACAAGCATCATCTGAAATAGATTCCACCTCTTTCTCTGAAACTTTTAACAATGGATTAGAAATCTTAGACAATTCTTGAAGAATCAACTATAAAACCTAGCTTTCCCTAAGAAACTCTGAATACCCTTTATAGAAATCAGTTAAGGCAATTTTTCGATCACCTCAATTTTAGCCTTGTTGACCTTTATCCCCTTTTTAAAAATTTTATGCCCAAGAACTATCCCCATTTTGACCATGAAGTGACAATTTTAACTTGGTTGCAGTCTTTACATCTTTGCTGTACGTTGGATAAGTATGCCTAAAAATCATGAAATTAATCACCCATAATAGAGAAATCATCCATAAAGACCACGATAGTATCCTTCACTATGTCAGAAAAGATGGACACCATGCAATGCTAAAGAGTCAGGGGAGCATTACAATGACAAAAAGGCATCTTGTTAAATGCAAATATTCCATATGGATAAGTGAAATTAGTTTTCTCTTGGTCCTTGGGATAGAAATCTGATTATAACCAGAAAAACCATCAAGAAAACTATATCATCCTCTACCTGTAAGATGGTCTAATATTTGGTCCATGAGTGGCATAAAAAGTGATCCTTTTGAGACCAAGTACTCAGCTTCTAATAATCTGTACAAAATTGTCATACCATGACTGGTCTCATAGGAACTAACTCATTTTTTTCATTGGGGATCAAAGTGATCCCACCTTTCTTCAACACACACTGAATTGGGCTAACTATTTTGTTATCGTCAATAGGGTAAATCAAATATGCTTCTAATAACTTAATGATCTCCTTCTTCACCACCTCTTGCATAGATGGATTTAGACGATGTCGATGCTCAATACTAGGTACATATTTTTTATTCAAGCTAAATCTTATGAGTGCAAATTCTTGGTGGAATTCTGATAATATCAACAATTGTCCAACAAATAGCTTTTTCAAACCTCTACAACACCAATATCAAAGCCTTAACCGGTGACTCGAACTTATCTATTTCCATAATAATCAGCAAGGTATTGTTGGCCCCTAATAATGTGTAATGCAAATGAGAATGGTGCCTTTAATTCCAAGATCGGTAGCTCCTCAATGGATGGCCGAGCTGGTGGGGTTGCTCTATTCTTCAAATCAAGGTCCAACTTCTTTGGCGCATAAGTATAAGAACCTCTACTAACAAGAGCACTCACCATCTCATCATACTTATCAATAGTATCACTAATAAAATTCATGATTGTTGTGGACAGTGCCTCAACACCAAGACTTTCCTAAATGGGTACAACTAGCGCATCCTTATCTACTGTGTCTTGTCTATCACAGACACTACTTGTATATCTTTCAGCTTCCTTATTGACTAACACACATTAAATTTGACTTGCTCATCATTAAGTTTGAAATTTACCTATCCTATCTCTATGTCAACTAATGCCCTACCCGTAGCTAGGAGAGGCCTTCCCAAGATGATAGGGATATATAAATCAACCTCACAAATAAGAATCATAAAGTCATCTGGGAATATGAAAGAATCTAGCTTTACGAACACATCTCACAATATACCAACTGGCTTTTTCACAGTACAATTGTCCATCAATAGTCTTATAGAGGTTGGCTTAGGCGACCCCAGCCTCAAATGCTTGTATACAACTAGCGTTATTAGATTAATTCTAGCTCCTAGATCATAAAATGCTCATGCAAAACTGAAGCACCCAATAGTACAAAGATAGTAAAAGCTTTAGGATCATCCTTTTTAACTAAGGATTGCGAGGCAATGGTACTACAGTGGTGCATATTTTTGGCGGGCTCAAAACTCACCATCTGCTTCTTAGTCCCTAAATCCTTCATTAATTTTGCATAACCAGGAATCTATTCCAAAGCTTCCATAAGAGGGATATTTACGAATAACTCCTTCAACATTAACATAGATTTATGATATTTCTTTTCTTCATCTTTCTTATTCAACCTTTGTGGAAAAGGTGGAGGAAGTCATGGGTTGGGCATCAATACTATGCAACCTTCTTACCCATTCCTTTATCATTATTAGCTCGTTTCTTTGCAACTGTCTATTTCTGAAATTCCTCACCATCAGTCATTAACATTTCAACTTCAATGTTATTCACATAAAAAACATCCACAGTATCATTCCTCACATCATCAACCACATGCATAGGTGGATTAATAGTATCCTTACCACTTCGAGTAGTGATAGCTAGGAAGTGATGATAATTCTTTGGATTCTAAATTGTATTTATAGGAAGAATACCCAATTGATGTTGATTTTATATGGAATACATCCACCCAAACAACTGCCTAAGCTACTTAATCGCGGTTGCATGTGGCTTTATATTATGGCTCAACCTTGATATCCCTACCTTAATCAACTTAAGGAAACTATCTAGGCTCTGTGAATCCTTTAAAATCTTAGAAAACAATGCCTCCATCCTCAAACTTTCAGACTTAGCATCACGATTCCTCGATGAAACATTAAGACCACTTTTCTTCTTATAATTATCTTTCCTCCTCAAGTCACCATCAAGCTCTCTCCCAACCTTAATTTATTTGCCTCAAGTTATAAGTGTCTTGATTAGAGCCTTGGACCTTGGATCAGAAACTCACCATCTTTCTGTCTAAATAGTTTGCTTCTTTGTCAAAATTTGACTCTTCATGTTTAGAAGCCTTACGTCGTGAACCCACTACATTTACTTTCTCTATTCCAATATCTACAAATTGGTTAGAAAGAAAAACAATATCAATCCTCAGTTATGCTACCTCTTGACCCACTAACTCATCTAAGGCCCTCTTCCCACTGGAAGAACAAATAACATAAATAACGGCTAACTTGTCCGCCTCCAAAGTATGCCACCCTAGGTTGGTTTTAGTGATCCAATCTAAATTTTTTGTAGTATGCTCCCAATGAAGACTCATAAATTCTTCTCTGGTAATAGTATCAGCCACAACCTTGGTATTGGCATTCAAGGATTAGTAGAATATCTTAAGCAAGTTCCTTCCAGTGATTATTTGATTTAGAAAATTCATCAATTTCTTCTTGAAACTCAACCATGTTTCATATAGTGCCTCTAAATGTACAGTGCCTCTGAATGTAACTTTTTGAAATTATAAATCTTATCTTACAATTGCAACATTATAGAGGGCAGAAAAAATTAATCGAGGAACTTTATCCTCAACTCATTCCAAGTTGTAATAGATCCATGAGGAAACTCAACTAACCATAAAATAGTCTCTTTTATTAGATAGAATGGGAATAACCTCAGTCATATAACTTCTTAATTTACCTAGGAATATTATACGAAGTACAAATCCCTACAAAGTTCATAAGGTGCATATTTACATGATCAGTAGGCAAACCAGTAAACACTCTCTTCATGTTCAATAATTGGATCATTGCACTCATAATATCAAATTTTGTTCCTTGGGATAGTTCCTGAGTAATGATTGCCCCTATCTCAATTAGTTTAACAAACTTTAATACTTCTTTTGGATCATCATAAACTAGCAAGGGATGGTGAATGGGTTATTAAACTCTGTTCCTTCTTATTCTATCTCTTTTGTGTGCTACTCAATGATCTTTCTCCTCCTATCCTGCCCTGTATTTTCTTTGGACACTAACTGAGCAGTGACTTGCTCTAGAGTTTCTTGAACACCATACTGAGGTGGCCGATTCAATGTTGTTGGGTCATCATGAAAACCTTCGTGAAAGACTGCATGATCATAACCTTCTTCTTTCTCCATCTTATAATTTTGTCATAAGGTCCATTCAAGCTTGGGATCAAATAGAATCAGGGGGTTTCCTTGATTCCAAGTACTTGGCATACACAGGTATGTTCCCTAGAAATAGTAGAAAACCAAAAATCAACAAACAAAACCAGCAACTTCGGTAAACTCAACCAATCAATTTGTAAATATATTCCCAGTAATAGTGCAAAACTTTGATGTTGCCTAAATTATACCTCCAAAAAAGTATAAAGCAATCACTAGTCCGATATATAACCAAACTAGGTTGGGGTCAATCCTACGAGAAATAGGTTAAAAATTTATCAAGATCTTACTGATGTAATTTGAAATTGCATAAAGTAAAAATGAGGGGTTTTGTAACAATTAAATTAATAGTAAAGATTTTGGGCAACTAGGGTTGTTTTAAATTTGAGATAGCACTAGGATTGTGTTCCCTCAGACTACCTAACTCCCCAGGCTGTTTGTGTTTGACAAACTATATCAGTGCCTCACATATAGAATCAAATAAGTTATGTATCATTTAACCGTCTATCAACCTTTGTTTTGGTTAATTTCACTCATTTCCAGTCTCTCTTAGAGTATCGCATTACTAACCCTTGTTTTGTGTTTGGGCAACTAGGGTTGTTTTAAATTTGAGATAGCACTAGGATTGTGTTCCCTCAGACTACCTAACTCCCCAGACTGTTTGTGTTTGAAAAACTATATCAGTGCCTCACATATGGAATCAAATAAGTTATGTATCATTTAACCGTCTATCAACCTTTGTTTTGGTTAATTTCACTCATTTCCTATCTCTCTTAAAGCATCGCATTACTAACCCTTGTTTTGTGTTCTTAGATTAACTATCTCCTATTGGTCTTAAGTTAATTAGATGAAGGTTGATAGCTTAAAATTACTTTTGATCTCCTTTTCCTAATCTCTACATCTCTTTCAAGAAATTATAAAATATAGGCAAATTCCTGATTTTTGCTACCATTTAGAAAATTATCAAAGCGAAGTAAATCCCAATACATACAAGAACGTTGTTCTAGAACGACTTTCTCTTAGCATGTTTGTTAATTCATCTCTGTTCCCACAACCCTAGTTATGGGTTTATCTACTCATGATTGAATGAACAAACATAGATTTCATAGATTAAAGCATGAAGATTAATTTACGAAGAATAAGAATCAAAAGACCAAAATCTCAAATTAATTATAAACTCTAAAATCTAGGAACAATAATTTCAAGATCAAAACTATATTTTCAGAACTCAAGATAATGTCAAAAGTGTATAAAGTGTGTAAACTGATAATAAAACATCCAAGGGGTATTTATAAATACAAAAGAAAACCTATCCTGAACAGTGTAGAAAACTAGAGTAGGCATCAACTCACGATTCATGGGTTGAGCATGGGTATGACCCACAAATCATAACTTGGGTCAAATAAATTAGAGCAATTTTAATCCTACAGAACATCAACTCACGCTTGCAACCTACAAATCGTATTGTGCCTATATGTCGTAGGTAGACTAATGGAAAGAAGATCCAGCTTACTTCCTCAGAACTTCAACCTACTAATGCTACTCATGAATTATAGGTGCTACTCATAAATAGCGGGTCCTACCCACGTGTCGTGGGTACTACTCACAGGTAACTCTTTCAAAATCTATTCATCCCTTTTTCTCATTTTTTCTCCAAACCCTATTTTTCTATAAAATAAATACAAATACACATCATATCTAACAAGAATACCTAAGTATCTGCACAATTTCCCTGTTTTAAGCATCGAAAGTTCCTTGAAAACATGGTTCATCAAGTCACAAGTAAGGTATTACAAGGGCCACTAAAATGTGCGCTGCACACAACAAAAATAAGAGTAGGTGTCGTATACAATTTCAAGATGAGTATATAAACACTTAACCAAAATATGGTACAATAATCCAATCTCATTCTTACTATACCTAACACAACAAGTACCAATTAAGCTATTTAGGATTACAAGAAATAAGACAAAATATTTACAATTAAGATGCGTTTATTCAGGTCAAGTCAAAATAAATCAAGACAATTGTAAGCAACTATAAAACATATAGGGTATTTTCCCAATTCACTCCTGGAACCATCAAACTCACTGGACCCTTATACATATATGCAATGGGTATCGTAACCGCACTCTAGTCATGACCTACAAGGATAAATTCCATCCATGTACCAAAACCAAAGACACAAATGTCTTCCAACCTTTTTCCACCAATAATCCTACAGAATGTTCAAATACCAAAATATTCATCATTTAACAATAATGTAAGTCAAATTCATACAACAAGATATGTTTATTGAATTGACCACAACAAACAACATGCACTAACAACCCATACTAATAAGTAGTTAACATGCACATATAGTAAACATTGGATTAAACTACAATGCCATCACCTACCTTGAACTAGGCTTGCACAATTACTAAGCCGAAGCCTTGTCTTTTCATGCAATTTTTGCATGATCTCGATCTAGAGATACATACAAACACACAATTAATGATAATACCTACCATTTTGGGGATTATATAACTCACACTCAACCCTTAAGGAAGAGTTCATGATCATTTCCTCCCTATTCTAGGACTTTTCTTTATTAATTTATCTAAAAGTAGCAATTCCATAGAGAATTTAGTGAATTTATGATATTCAAGGGTAATTTAACAATCGTTAACCAAAACTCATTGATTTTATACCCAAATTACTCCTTTGCACCTTAAAACCAACTAAAATCAACTCTTTACCCTCCTTGAATTACGTAAACTAGCAATTCTATGGCTAAATTATCAATTTACAAGTTAATAGGGATGAAATTCTTTTCTTAATGAAGAAAAATGATGGTTAGCTTATGAGTTTCACCCAAAATTGCATCTCCCTTGTCCTAAAATATGTTTACAGAAAATAAACCATTTTGGGGAGATTTTTAATATAAAAGTGTAATTTTTGCTGCTATAATAACTTTGCTATAGCAACATATATCACCATAGTGATTGTTCTGATTGGGTTCTATAAAGGATTTTTTTTTATTTTGGGCATGCCTCTATAACGACATAGGCGAGGTAGAATGTTAGTTTTTGCTCAAAATTCCTATTTTCACAACACACCTTAATTCCAAGACATCCCAAATAATACCCTATGCTAAGATCAATTTTGAGAGTTCTACTTATCCAAATTCAATTTTGTAAAATCCTATGGGTTTCTTATCGTCTTAGCTATATAGGAAATTATACAGACACCACCATACTTACCCAATTCATTCCTGGGTTTCCTTATACCGCACCTCATTGATATTTTATCCAAAACTAGCCTAGCCTAAAATTTATAACTTTAAACCGAGATGAATTTTACCATGAAATTTTAAACAAGAGACTTATATGCGGTAATGGGAAGGTTCATTACAATACAACCACAAAATATAGGCACATTTCAATGATCCCCCCTTTTTAACAATTAGGGATCAAAATCAAGTGATTTTAATTATAATTTATCCTATTTCATCATCTGAGAGTTTTTATCAACATTTTAATTTCATGAATACCATCAATTTAACATATTTAGTCAAAATTATAGTTCCATTAGTGTTTTGTAACACCCTGGGATAATTACATATCAAGTTCATAAGCATTTCCATCATCTTACACAAATATCCATAAAGTAGGTTTTAACCCCTAACCAAGCATTAATTTGTTTTCTAGTGATTTTATAAGGCTAACAAAATGAATTCAAGTTTAGAACTTAATCTCTTACCTCTAAAGGTAAAAATCTTTAAATTCCAACTAAAAATTACCTCTCCCCAATACCATATTTTTTTTATGAAAAGAGGGGACTAAAAATGTTTTGGGATATTATTATTGATATTTTACTATGTGTTACCACTGTAGTGGTTAATTTTCTGTTGCAGAGGTTTGTAACCATTTTGCTAAAGGTCATCATTGTAGTTCCTCGACCGCCGTAGTGATTACTTTTTCCACTATAGAGGTTTGAGATAGAAACTTAAGAATTCTTATCAATTTTTCTTATCTTGTATAACACACTGCGAATCACAATGATACGAATCAACCCCTCCATAATAATCACTATAATTGGAGTTCTATGCTCTATTTTAGGGAACAAAACTTTTTATGGCTTCCTATATGCATTAGCCATCTAAACGTTATATCAAACCCCTCTATTGCTTTTCATATCAATTTTAGATTTAATTCAAATACCACACCCTGAAACTTGAGACAAAACTAGACTAGCCCTGAATTCTTAAATTATAGCAAAAAAGAGTCTAGGTGAACTTTACCTCCTTATTTAGTAACAATATTTTGGGACATTGCGATAAATACCAATTTGCCTCACATTTATCCTCGAATGACAAGTAGCCCAAGAACAAAATAACTAGAATAGGATCTACCCGAATCAATGAACAAGTGAGGATATCGCTTACACATGTTCCTTTTTGTGTCCCATGTAGCCTCCTCAATAGTATGGTTTCTTCACTGAACATTCTTATAAGAAATAAGTCATGTACTAAACTTTGTCACATCTTTAGCTAGAATAGAAATTGGTTCATCTTCATAGGATAGTTCCTTATCAAACAATTTTGGGTCCCAATGAATAATGTAATCACCTTCTCTATGATATTTCTTTAGCATAGTTACATGGAATACGAGGTGAACCTCATTCATACTAGAGGGTAAGTCTATTATGTATGCTACCGGCCCTACTTTCTTCAAGACCTCAAAAGTTCCTAGATATCTTGAGCTCAACTTGAACTTCTTTCCAAATTACATCACATCCTTTATAGGTGACTCTTCAAGAGTACCTTCTTCTTTTTCTCAAACTTTATGTCTCTTAACTTTTTATTTGCATACTCCTTCTATTAGCTTTGAGCCACAGTGAGCTTCTCCTACATGAATCTCACTTTTTCCATAGAGTCCTTGATCATATCAATCCGCTAAGGCCTTACCTCAAACATGTCAAACCACCTAATTAGGGATCTACATTATCGACTATAGGGCCTCAAAAAAAGCCATGTCATTACTAGAGTAGTCGTAGTTGTCATAGTAAAATTCATACAATGGTAAGTATTCATCCCATTAATCCCCAAAGTCCATCATACAAGTCTAGAGCATATCCACAAGTAGTTAAATCATTCACTTAGATTGATCATTTGTCTATGGGTAGAAGGTTGTGCTTAGTTCCAATATAGATCCTAACTCAGACTGACACCATTCCCAAAAATTAGAGTTAAATTGAGTACCCCAATAAGACACAATTTACACTAGTACCCTATGCAGTCTTACAATTTCTTCACATATATCTTGGCTAACTTAGCCACATTATAACAACCCTCACTGGAATAAAGTGATTTGACTTAGTTAATTAACCAATAATGACCCAAATAGGATCACATTTCCTCAGTGTTTTTATAAGGCCACCTACAAAATCCATCATTACTTGTTGCCACTTCCACTCTAAAATAGGCATCCACTGAAAAGTACCACCAAGATTTTTATGTTTGTATTTGACTTGCTGGCAATTTTGATACTTAGCCATAATATCATGATGTCATACTTCATACTTTGCCACCAATGATGTTTCCTTAAGTCGTTATGCATCTTTTTATAACCTAGATATGTGAAATATTTGGAACTATGATTCTCGACTAGAATGGTGGAAATTTAGTTATCCACCCTGGGCATACATAGTCGACCTCTAATTCTTAAGGACCCTTCATCATCTATAATAGACTCCTTTACATTCCCTTATAATACTATTTTGTTGAGATTGTTCAATTTCTTATCCTCAAGCTATCGTTACTTAATCGAATCACGAAAAGTGGACCTAACCTCCACATGTGGCAACACCTCATCTTTTCTAGTTTTCTGTAATCTTAGAACATTATTAGCAAAAGACCTTACCTATCTTTGGGTAGCTTAAGTGAATCCCACTGGTGTTATATCATATTTTTACCAAAAAATTCCATCATTTTTGCCTCCATTCCCATACTATTTTGAGATCTTAAAGAGATGAAGAAGTGGAAAATCATCCATTGAAGCTAAGGTAACATACCTTAACACTCCGTGGTTATTTCCCATTAAATTTATAGTTATTTACATCCTATTTCATGGTAAATTCTTAGGATTAGGTCCTAAAATTCCTAAAATTGAAGGGTTGATTTAAGACCCAATTTGTGGTCCATTTGTATTCAGCTTTTGAGAACATATTCCTTGTAGTTTAAGGAGCCTCGTGATACACTCAAATTATATCGCGTTTGTAGGCCACACGGTCCCATTCTTGACTCAAATTTTGACCAAAAATGTAGTATAGAAATATAGATATCATTTTACTCCTAATGACGTGTAGATTACTATTTTGATAGCATGGTGCATTTTGGGATCGTGGAGAAAAGTTAAATAATTTGTGGATGATTTAATGACTTACAGTTTGGCACCAAGGTGGGGTTCTATCTACTCTTTTTCATGAGGTAGTGTATTATATATGTTGAATGTTAGATAGGGATGTAAGGACGTGATTATGGGTAGAACACCATTACTTAGCCTAAGTAATGAGTTAGAGGGATAGAATGATGACTCGACCCTTAACATGAAATGCTTATTAAACTTTAAAAATCCTATTACCCTTGGTTACTCGCATAATAGACATGGTTAAGGCTAATAACCCCTTTAGTATAAGGTTTACTACTTAACTTAGTGGATTATGATGGTTTCCTAAATTATTATATGGTTATGTTAGATATATGTTATTGGGCCCAAGGCCCAAGGCCGTGTTAAAAACATTCTTTTACTACCTTTGTTCCTAAAAAGAAATTATTTCCATTTTTCACTTTTAAAGCAGATTTTTTCATAACAGGAATTGTACCACTTTAATGAATTATGCATGAGCTTTTGAGACTAAATTGATATTTTAGTGACTTGACTGAGATGGATTCTAATCCATGGGTTTGCTATTGCTATTTACTTTAATCAAGAGAGATTTTAACCCTTTTTACACTTTTATGATGATTTAGTTTTAAAATTTACCTCATGCAATGGATTTATAGATTTACACTCTTTAGCCATGATTTGAGTCCATGCATTTATTATATACATCTCTTTAGTACTGGATAGAGTGATGATAATCATTATTATTGTATATCCTGGATTAAGAACAAGTCGGTGTATTCTGGTACGCCCGAACCCCTAGGGGACTCTTCATCTATGAGTCATTATGTCAGAGAAGAAAGGTGACCCTAGGTCTTTCCTTTGAGATGGTTATATTATGGCACTTGTATTGGTTATGGTATTAATTATTTACTTTGCATTCATTCTTGCATATGCATTGCCTATCATTAGTATGTTATTTGATTCCTATATCTATCATCCTTATGGGGGGTTACATATGTATAGGTTATGAGTGTTGTTTGCTATGTGTTGTGTACTGATTGAGCCTTCTGAGTTATGGGGCCCAATGTAGGTATTACTTATCCAGACTAGTTGTTTACTCTATTGTTATTATTATTATAGTTAGTTCATGGCAAGTTGGTTTTGGACTGTTATAGAGATTTGAGGTATGATTCTAAATCTTTTCTCCTATAGTAATTTTATATTAGATAATAATCTCATGTTTAAATATTTGGATTAAGGACCCTAATTATGCAAACATTGGTTTCCTACTTGATTAGGATGCCTTGAGATGCTAGATTGACTACCTTAGGTCATACCCTTTGAGTTATTCTTGTACACCTATATGTATATACATATATCTAGATATAATATTACTGTATATCTTTCTCTTACCTCTCTTATTCATATTGTATATCCATTCCTTGTCCTTGTATACTATTATATGTCCTTCTTTTACCCCTTTTTTGTAAATTGGCCAGTGATATATGGTATAGTTCTTAGTGCCAGAGTACGACTAGGATAGGGTAGTTTATTCCGTTGCTTCCCTAGTTTTTCTATGTTAGATTCTTTGATATTTGGTTATATTTTACATTCCTTCTTCCATGTTATTTATATTTGCATTATCCTTGGAACCCAATAAGCAGTTGTGTACAGAGTACCACATGTTGGTACTCATACTATACTTATACAGCCTGTAGATCATAGTACGGGTTCTCACCATTATTGTGTGCATTGTACGAAGCATCTATGAATTAGATATATAGGATGAGATCCTAGAATTCAGAGTATTACTATTCTCTCTCTTATACACTAGACTAATGTCTAGGTTATATTCAAAGATGGGTTGTACCAATATATTCAATTACTATTTTATTTTGTATTCTTGTTTCATTAGAAGATCTTATATTGATTCCACAAAGTTTTGGGACTGTCTTATATACCTATGTCTTTTATTACATCAATTCACATTTCTTCTTTTATTTCACGTAATAGTCTATTACTAGTAGTTCTCGACTACAGGTTGACTTATCTACTGATGGGTTACAGTAGGTGTCATCATGACTTGAGAAATTGGATCGTGACATAGTATATGCACATACTCATGCTACCATCTTTCTTTTCATAAATAAAATTAGTGAAACCTAAGGAGAGAAACTTGGGTGAATGAAACCTTTTTCTAACAACTCTTAAATCTAGTATTTCAACACTCTTAACTCAGCAGGTGCCATACGATATAGAGGAATAAAAATAGGCGTAGTCCCTATCTCTAATTTTATACAAAAGTCAACTTCTTGATCTGGATGCATACCCTAAAGATCATCAAAAACACTTCCAAGAAATCACACACCACTATAATGGATTCTATAGGAGGACCTACAGATTTATTAAAGTACCCCATATTTTGGTCCTTGAAAATTTCTTGACTTATGGGCTTACTGCCTAGAATACAACTATCCGTACGAGTCGAAGGGTGCCATTATGGGTCATAGGACCCTAATTATAGCCTGACCAGTGTGGATTGGCAAAGTTTCTATTATTATTACAAAAGGCTCTGATGATTCGTAAAAACTTTATACGAGTCATATCGTTCTTATTCAGAGCCTAACCAGTGTAGTATCCAATTGATTCTTCCTTGACTACTGTTTAACCTAATGAGTCGTAATGTCTGAGTATGAGTCGTATGGTATGAATCATAGACATACCAATGTTGGTTCCCCATGGGTAATGTCCAGACTAAGATTGGAGGTCATGAGTTGAAAGGTGACCCTACGAGTTGTAAGGTCGCTCGTAGTGACACAACGATAATTTTTTAATATTTTATTAAGGGCACTTTGGACATTTACCCTCTTCCCAATCATGAACCATGACTTTAAAAACCCTTTAGGGTATTATTATCACTATGAAATAAATTAATATAACTTCTCAACCTAGCTCAAATCCCCAAGGTCAAGAACACTTATGGTTTCTAAGAAGTTGATCAATTAGGGCTCTCAAGGGTGATTTCTCTCTATAGTGGTGATACTTTCAGGTATATTACTCTACCCCAAATCTTATTCTATTAAAAGTATGTGTTTAAAATTGTTTAATTGTATAGAATATACCATTGGTTTTGACATGGCTTGGCGGTCTTTGAATGGATGATTGTTAAATTGTTTTCCCATGATTTTCATGAGTTGTTCATGCTTTGAATTGAATATTTTTGAGCTAATGGAGTGCATAGGTGTGGGAATTGGAATGGGGGTCGAGGTAATCCCCCAAATTGATGTTTTGAACTTGGAAATTAGTTTTGAACAATTGTATTTCCTTAACATATTTTTCAAATGGATTTGAACTATGGAGTTTTCACATAGTTTAACTTATACACCAAGACTATTGCATTGCATAAATGGTTAAACAATGAACATGGATTTTAAAGGTCTTGTTGTCTATGTTTTGGATTTAATGAACAAAAAAAGTTGAGGAATTCAACAAATGTGATTTGATAAAGTATAGGAGGTCGATGAATTATTCAAACTTGATTTAATGAACAAAGAGGGTCTAGGCATTCCCCAAAGTTAATGGAATTGTAATGTCAATAATATGAGCTTACATGCTAAACAGTATAATGATATCTGTGGTGTGCCTTAATGTATAATTCCTTGGTTAATGAATGAGTTATATGAAAATTGTTTTAATTGGTCTTAATAGGGGTTATGCATATAAGATGTAAAGGTGTGGGTCTCGATTGACTTATACTGGAAACTCACGTTTGTGGACGTGAGGGTTGGTCAAAATGGCTGTGTGTATAATTCATAATATTGAATATTCTCTATCTATGATTAATATAGGGTCAAGGAATTCCCTGGTCTTTCTTTATACCTCTAGTTCATATGGATAACATATACTTGGGCCTTTTCAACAAGGGGAGATGAACCCATATAGCCCATGGGTGCCAGTTTATGACGTTAAGCTAAATAATCTAGGAAAATGTTTTACTATCATGCTAAACCTTGTTCCCTATCCCAACATCTATTATATATATTGTATGAATATATGTGAACATGTACAGTGAGTTTGAAATTGAACTTTGGATTGACATTATTTTACCCTTACCCTGAGATACATACTAATGCTCACCCCTGTAATACCCCAGGAAATTTTTCGTTGAAATTTTGTGTGTAAACGTGTTGGGTTCTATCTTCTAGAATGAATTATAAATTTTTCGTGCGGAATGTTTTAGATTATGACCCTCCATTGCGTAGAGTATTGAATAATATTTCCAACGATATATGGATCATCCAAAACGTACACCCGAGCGACGAGTTATGAACATTCCGATCGAACCATGAATAGTAGTGAACAGTAAAACGTGCAGAAAAAAGTACTGAGGCCTGAAGTATTTTTGCTCCAACTTTAAACGATCATAACTCATTGTACATAATGATCTGGGTGATCTACTATATATCAACGGAAAGATATGAGAGTCCTCTTTCTAATGAAATTAGTTTAATCCAATTTGAATATCGGAGTAAAACGTTATGGTTGATCTATTTCAGACTATCAAAACAGTCCACCAAAGGACAGATTGGAGAATTATTTAATTTTTAGGGGCGTTTTGGTCATTCCCCCTCACCCAAAATCCGTCCAAACCCTATATTAAAGCCTATTAGAAGCATTATATGTTATATTTCATCAAATTCCCTCAAAAAGAAAAACCTAAGCTCCTACATCCAACTTCAAGAACCTCTAAAGTTCACCATTAATTCTACAAATTTATTCAAAATTCCAAGTTCCTAGTTCAAGAACTCCAAGAACCATCATTCAAAGGCATGATTAACATCTCAAAAATGAGTATCGATCTAAAGTTCATCATTTAAGGTATGTGGGGTTTTTCAACAAGAACTCTCTTACGTTCTTGTGCCCAAAAGTAATTTTCTTTACAAAGGCATGATTTTTATTTGATTTTTATGAAATTGAAGCATGAACCCATATCTTATGATGATTATTATGAAATCTTGATGTTTATGATTTTGAAATATGAATTTACATGTGTGGTGATATAAAGCATGAATCTTGAACGATATTTATCATGATTTTAATATTTAGGTCGTGAATCCCCATTGGAAATTGTGTTTTTTTGAGAAAGTGTGTGTTATAAGAACGTTGATGTTGAATATTTGAGATATTTTGAATGATTTGACCTTTTGGTCTTAATGGAGTTGTTTTGAACTCGAGTGTGAAAGAAATCCACAACGTGGTGGATTTTAATAGATGGGAAGCATGATGGCTCCCGATGTATATTTATATATTACTGAAATTGTTTTGTTGTGGATTGTCTTTGAAATGATCTGAGCTAAGTTCGGGAGAAATCTTTAGCACCGAGTGGGAGGTATAAAGTGACCTTACTTCCCTAGAACTACGTTCCCTCGTAGGAGTGAGCCTAAGGCTAATTTATATAGTGATCACTAGTTTGTGTGGATTTAATATCGATAGTCCTACTCCAATGCCAAGGATAGGACGGCTCTCCCCAACGTGGGTTGTATGTTGGACTCTATGTAGCTCACATGGTTTATGTCGGTAATAGGATCTCCAAGTGTGTGTGTTTCCTTGTGTCTATGGTGAACGATGAAGTAATTTGAAAGTGGAATTGTGAAAGTTATTCTTTTAAAAGATTTAAATGATATTTACATTATGAGAATTGAAATTCTTGATGAACTGAAAGTGATTGACAAATTATATGATGACTCACATGTGTTATTATACTTATTTCATCCTCTCATGATTATGATGATTTTCTTCGGGCTATGTGAGTCTTTCATACATCCTGTATATTTCTTATAAATATTTATGATGATGATGTTTATACAACTGCATACACCCCCATATGCTCGGTATTTTTCCATGGTACTGACCCACATATTCGTATATGGGCTAAATTTTCTCGAAATGTAGGTACAAGATATATTTGCACCTTCGGATCCAGTCAGTTCGTGGTATCCAGTCAGCAGGTGATGAGTCCTTTTGATTCAAGGGCTTGGGTTAGTTATGCAGAGTTTATAGTGTTGTATTTTCTTTATTCAGTTGTATTGAGTTGGGGTAGTCGGGAGTAATGACCCGGCTATCTACAGTCAGTACTAGTAGAGGCTTCATAGACAGTCAGTAGAAGTTGATGTATTTTGTTTCATTTTCGGTTGTAAAGGCAGAATTGTAATCTTGTAAAATTCTATTTTTGTATCGATCAGATTCAGAAAAGAGTTAATTTCTGCTGATTTGTATGGATTTGTATGTTTATTCAGTTACTTATGAGTTATGCCAGTAGAAGGGTTAGCTTGGGGTCACTTGTGACCCTAAGCACCGTGTGACGTCTCGGGACCCGATTTTAGGGCGTTACAAACTTGGTATTAGAGCACAGAGTTCAAGTGTCCTAGGGTGTCTATGAAGTCGTGTCTAGTAGATTCTTGCGGAATGGTATGGAGACGTCTGTACTTTTCTTCGAGAGGCTACAGGGCATTTAGGAAATGTTTCCCTTCTTTCAAGTCTAAGATCATATTATATAAAGGTTCTCCAAGAAGCTTATATAGATTCTCATCTTACTCTATTCTGACCAACTCTGCCTCATTTTCAAGGTATCAGAAATAGTTAAGCTTAATTCTCTGTAGATAGTTATGGGATTGTAAGAGAGCTAGAAAGTATCCTGTCAGTGCTTTTGAGTTCCAAAGATTGAAGTACTATATTCATGTTCATAAAAGTCATGAACTAAGCCTAGGTTAGGTGTGCTTTCAGATTCCTCCTCAGAATCTACAATGTTAATCTATACTTCTCCCTCTATGTATTATTTTTTAGATAACATGATTCACAAGCTCCAGTTTTTCCCCAGGTAATGCTTCTATATTTTCTAGAAGAAATTTCAAAAGTTACACAAAGGGTTGGAGAGGAGCTCTCTAGTGTGTTAAGTTCCTTAAGTTGAAAGTTATGCCCTCATTCTTATGAGTTATTTAATTAAGACAGAGTAAGGTGTATTCTTAGATCGTTGAATGTTGTGTGTCAACTTTCTATCTCTTGTATTATGTAATCTTGTTATCATTATGTTTGTGAAAAATAAAAGTCTAGTGAAGCCGTGTGGGGCTCTTTTGATTCACTAGCATAGCTTCTTTGTTATTCATCTCATTTTCTTGTTCAAAATACAAAACCAAAGTCTAGTGAAGCCGTGTGAGGCCTATTTCGATCCACTAGCAACTTGTAGTTCATCTTGTTCCTTGTGCTGGCTGAAAATATGGGATGTGGAGGTGTAGTAGTAAGAAGGATGGTAAGTGTGATTTGTTGAGCTTAAGTATAGAGAAATCCCTTTTTGCATGCAATTGGGTTAATATGAAGTGATATAGTTTGTTCGAGGTATGAAATGGGTGTTGACAGTATTTGTATGACAGAAAGTATAGGTTAGTGATGGAAGTACTCGGTGGGTAAGTGTTGTTAATCTAGGCGCTCTCCAGATTGCAAGAGGAAGTTAAGTTAAGGTGTAGAGAGCTATGAACTATGTTAAGTTGTGTATGAAGGATAAATAGTAGTGACGAGTGAAAGAAGGATGTGTTAATGGATTGTGAATAAGATAGGCTATATGATTAGGACTAATTATTATTATTATGAAGTTTAAGTGGGCTAGTGTTCATGGATGTGTTGTTTTATAATCTTCACATGGGAGTTATGCGTGAGATGGAGTTGTAAATTATGTGAAGTGTGAGACCTTAAGTTTGAACGATTGGTGATCATGAAGCTGAATGTGACGATTTCCGGATTAATGGTATTAGTTGCCGAAAGTGACCTAATAGGCTTGAACAGTGTACACAAGAGTTTAAGTGTAGTTGACTTGTAATTATGTTTAATAATATATTATGATGAGAAAGTTCACCCAAGATATTACGGGACAACTTTAATTTCGAGGATTAGTGTATGTGGTGTAGTGAGTCATGCCATGGGATTGTTAGATGGATAAATACTAGTTAGATGATGGATGATATTTTGATGGCTAAGTTTAGGCGAGGCGTGTGATTGGAAATGTTGAGCCTCTTAAGTGTGATTTTGATTCTTATGGGTTAGAAACATAAGTTCATAGGCATGGTATTAGAGGGAGAAGACAGAAGTAGCATGGTCTATCAAAAGGTTAGAAAGTATTCAAGTTGAGCTAATAAAAATAAGAGTTGAAGCACTAGATGGAGTACATTCCGACGATAGAGACGTTCGTGGAGATTCAAAATTAGTAAGCATTTAAGAATTTAAGTGGTGTCTTAAAGCTAAGGGGGAGATGATAGAACAAGTAGTCAAGTCAAGCTTTTACATTTTAGTAGAAGTACCAGTAAGTTGTAAATTTGCTGTGAGAAAGATCGGTGCTTGACCCAATGTTATTTCAGTATTTTCAGCTGTCCCAAAACCTACTCATGCTTTACATTTTAGTTCCATGATCTTAATTCATGTTCATACACGTGATGGAGAATTACATACTCTTCTAGTTTCCAAAAATGAGAAATTCCAGTTCTTCTAGCAGTTGGAATCACATTCCATAAGTTATGAGCTCTAAATTCAGGGCATGCCACCCATGACTCATATACTCAAGTTTTACAGTATGTTCAGTTCCAGTACTCAGGCAATACTCTTATTGATCAGTGAGATTCAGTTTCCGTTATGGGTGTCTTCAGTTTTGATACCTTAATGAACCCATTGTATTTGATATTTTATTCCTAAGGCCTCAATAGAGAGAGTCAAGTTATTTACATTATCCCTTCATGTTTTAGGTCTTTATGTTATAAAATTTTGTGACCTTTTCATTAAGTCAAGCTAATGGTGTTGAGCAGTTGTCTAGAAGGGAGAGAAGATACTTCCTTATCTATGATAGAAGGTGGTGTGCTCACGGCGGTGAAGTGAAGTTAGATTGAGGCTAAGTCCTTGATACATGCCGTGGTTAGTTGAAGTTTTAAATGTTTATTTGGAAAGATTGTTGTGCGTTGGTTTTATGCACTTCTATGAGGTTGTAGAAATAGTAATACAGAGTTTTTGTGTATAGTTCAATTGGTTGAGAAAAGGTTATGTGTACCTTTTAAAGAATTGACCAGTATGTGTGAATGATGTAGTTGATGGAATCTTAGAGAAAGCGAGGAAGATTCTTTATGAGTGTTCGTTTAGAGGTGCATGTGCAAAGTGCGTATGTGGTTATGAGTATAGGCTTGAATGTTATGGTTGTATATCTAAAAGAATGCACCGCAAGTTAGCGGATCCCTAGTATAAGATTGTATGTGGTTGTTCGAGTAGCAATAAAAGTTATGTTTGAAGTGAGGAGTTGTGAGGCTCAGTGTGTATTGAGGTTCATGATATAGATTAATACTATAGTGTTATGTGGCGTATCTCATGAGTATTTGGAGTTAGGCTTGAACATAGTCGAGGGAGTAGTTGGGAAGTGTTGCTATGTTTGGAAGCAAGGATTTATGTTTCCCAAGACCTAGAAATTCCTATCTTAATTTATGCCATATGGGTCCTTGTTCCCATACGATAGGATTGTATAAAATTATGGTTCATTTTCTCCCCGAACAATGTCATTTGAATCTTTTGGGGGGAGTGTTGAGGGACATTTCATTTGGGTGCAAGTGGTCCTTCTTTTGATGAGATCCCCTTCGATACCTTTGATTCTCAGTCTCTGAATAAACCAAAGATATCGATTCCTTAAAATCTGTCTCCTTTGTTTAAGATCCAACTATGTGACCATTCTCATTATGAATCGCATGTTCTATGAAGTATTCAAAAGTTTGGAGTGAAGTAAGTGGATTGACTTCGTTATCCCAGCCCTTTTTCTCATTTCCATGGTATTTTGAACTTATTCATCGACATTCGAGGACGAATGTTTCCAAGGGGGAGATGATGTAATACCCCGGGAAATTTTTTGTTGAAATTTTATTCGTAAACGTGTTGGGTTCTATCTTCTAGAATGAATTATAAATTTTCCGTGTGGAATGTCTTAGATTATGACCCACCATTGCGTAGTGTATCGAATAATATTTCCAACGATATGTGGATCATCCAAAACGGACACCCGAGCGACGAGTTATGAACATTCCGATCGAACTGTGAATAGTAGTGAACAGTAAAATGTGCATGAAAAAAAGTACTGAGGCCTGGCGTATTTTTTCTCCAACTTTAAACGATCATAACTCCTTGTACATAATGATATGGATGATCTACTATATATCAATGGAAACATATGAGAGTCCTCTTTCTAATGAAATTGGTTTCATCCAATTTGGATATCAGAGTAAAACGTTATGGTTGATCTACTTCAGACTATCAAAACAGTCCACCAAAGGACAGATTCGAGAATTATTTGATTTTTAGGGGCGTTTTGGTCATTCCCCCTCACCCAAAATCCAGCCAAACCCTATATTAAAGCCTATTAGAAGCATTATATGTTATATTTCATCAAATTCCCTCAAAAAGAAAACCCTAAGCTCCTACATCCAACTTCAAGAACCTCCAAAGTTCACCATTAATTTTGCAAATTTATTCAAGATTCCAAGTTCCTAGTTCAAGAACTCGAAGAACCATCATTCAAAGGCACGATTAACATCTCAAAAATGAGTATCGATCTAAATTTCATCATTTAAGGTATGTGGGTTTTTTCAACAAGAACTCTCTTTTGTTCTTGTGCCCAAAAGTAATTTTCTTTACAAAGGCATGATTTTTATTTGATTTTTATGAATTTGAAGCATGAACCCATATCTTATGATGATTATTATGAAATCTTGATGTTTATGATTTTGAAAGATGAATTTACATGTGTGGTGATATAAAGCATGAATCTTAAATGATATTTATCATGATTTTGATATTTGGGTCGTGAATCCCCATTGAAAATTGTATTTTTTTGAGAAAGTGTGAGTTATAAGCACGTTGATGTTGAATATTTGAGATATTTTGAATGATTTGACCTTTTGGTCTTAATGGAGTTGTTTTGAACTCAAGTGTGAAAGAAATCCACAACGTGGTTCATTCTGATAGATGGGAAGCATGATGGCTCCCGATGTGTATTTATATATTACTGAAATTGTTTTGTTGTGAATTGTCTTTGAAATGATCTGAGCTAAGACCGGGAGAAATCTTTAGCACCGAGTGAGAGGTATAAAGCGACCATACTTCCCTAGAACTACGTGCTCCCATAGGAGTGAGCCTGAGGCTGATTTATATAGTGATCACTAGTTTGTGTGGATTTGATATCAATAGTACTACTCCGATGGCAAGGATAGGATGGCTCTCCCCATCGTGGGTTTTACGTTGGACTCCATGTAGCTCACATGGTTTATGTCGATTATAGGATCTCCCAGTGTGCGTGTGTTTTCTTGTGTCTATGGTGAACGGTGAAGTGATTTGAAAGTGGAATTGTGAAAGTTATTTTTTCAAAAGATTTAAATGATATTTACATTATGAGAATTGATATTCTTGATGAACTGAAAGTGATTGACAAATTATATGATGACTCACATGTGTTATTATACTTATTTCATCCTCTCATGATGATTTTCTTCGGGATATGTGAGTCTTTCATACATCCTGTATATTTCTTATAAATATTTATGATGATGATGTTTATACAACTGCATTCACTCCCATATGCTCGGTATTTTTCCATGGTACTGACCCACATATTCGTATGTGGGCTATATTTTCTCGAAATGTAGGTACAAGGTATAATTGCACCTTCGAATCTAGTTAGTTCATGGTATCCAGTCAGCAGGTGATGAGTCCTTTTGATTCAAGGGCTTGGGTTAGTTATGCAGAGTTTATAGTGTTGTATTTTCTTTATTCAGTTGTATTGAGTTGGGGTAGTCGGGAGTCATGACCCGACTACCTACAGTCAGTACTAGTAGAGGCTTCATAGATAGTCAGTAGAAGTTGATGTATTTTGTTTCAATTTTGGTTGTAAATGCAGAATTGTAATCCTGTAAAATTCCATTTTTGTATCGATCAAATTCAGAAAAGAGTTAATTTCTGCTGATTTGTATGGATTTGAATTTTTATTCAGTTTTTTATGAGTTATGCTAGTAGAAGGGTTAGCTTGGGGTCACTTATGACCCTAAGCACTGTGTGACATCTCGAGACCCGATTTTGGGGCGTTACAACCCCTATCCTTCTAGTAATATTGTATCCCCGTGCAATGTAGGATCCGAAGGCACTTCTACTTTTACAGCATAGTGATAGGTGATCTCAAAGTTGATTGTTGTGGTGAAGTTGTGAGCTTTCATTCTTTGGAAGACTTGATCAGTCCATTTGTTTTTCATCCATAAAGTAAAATTAAAGACTTCACATTTATATTGCCATTATCATTGTCAGGGTCGGGGGCATGTCCTGATGTAGGATGTTTTCTGGTATAAAGATTTGTGGATATTATTATGGATTGGGTATTGATGTTTACACTTTTATATGTCTTTGAAATTATTACTATCTATCTTGGTATGTGTTAAAAATTCATCATTTTAGTTATGTATCATTATATGTTTGACTAGGCAACAAGGGTGGTCTTTGGTCCTTGGTAGCCTTGAGATACCCATCACGGATAGGCCCTGGTTTAAGTCATGACAAAGTTTGTATCAGAGCCTAAGTTTGGTGTCATTGGGTATCCATAAAACTGTGTCAAGTAGAGTCTCTTTCATGGGTGTGTAGCGTGCCACTCTTATGAGAGAGGGTCTATGAGACATTTTGGATTTTTTTTGTTTCTTGCGCTCTACTTTCAAGAAATGGAGTCTAAGGTCTCGAAACTTCTCAAATATCTATTTGTTCATATTTAAGATCATACCCCTTCCTCCCAAAGATCTGATGCTCATGGAACTTCTTCTGTCCCATCTGAGGATAATGTGAATGGAACTGTCCTACTTATGGAGTTCAGACCCGGTCTAGGTCTCCAACTCCTGATTATACTACCCCGAGTGTAATTTTACTGATCCCTACTAGTCCTTCTCGAGCTGATGATAATCATGCCCCACCGCCCCCAAGAGACTTTTCTAGTGATGAGTTTTATTAATCTATTTATTTGTTGAACCAGTTGGTGACATCTCATTCACGTCAGTTGGGTCCTATTAGTACTGCTGTGAGTTCTTCTGAGGTTACTCGAGTCAGATAGTTTATGAGACTCAATCCTCCAACCTTTACTGGCTCTAAGGTTTAGGAGGATCCTCAAGGATTCATAGACTAGATAGGGAAAATCTTCTGAGTTATGCATGCTTCAGACTCTGAGGGTGTGGAAATCACCACATATCAGTTGAAGGATATGGTATATCAGTAGTATGAGGAGTGGAATCAGTCTAAGGGTGATTATGCAAAGTTGGCACTATGGGATGAGTTTTTGGGTGCCTTCCTAGATTGTTCCTTTCCTCAGGAGTTGATGGAGGCCAAAGTTAAGGAGTTTGTAAATCATAAATAGGGAAGGATGATTATGAAAGTGTAAGACCCTGTAAAATTCTAAATCTTAATACAGTCCTTTAAGTGTGTCAAGGGGGTCCTAGACTTAGAAAATTTTAGCTACATTCCAGACTTTGCTTAATTTTGGCCTTCAAAAGTTAACAAATTCATTTTTCCTCCTTAATATCCTTTAATGGTCCATATTTTAATTTATTCATGATCACGAAGGTAAATAGGTATTCCCAGACAAGTTTTGGATTTTTTGGAAACTCGTTTAGATCAAGATTGGAAGTTCAAAATAGTGGACCAACTTGATCTTGGCATGCCGCATCACCAATCACGTTGGTCACAAGTTGTGCAGACTTCCAGAGCCAAAACAATTGAGGCTCGACGCGTTCATGGTGTGCCGCATCGGGTATAGCATCACAGCCCTCGATGCGCCGCGTAACTCATAGCGTCGGTGCCCAATTATTTAGTCATTAAATGTATACATTTTTAGGGAAAAAGGGTAATTTTCCCAATCCTGTATAAGGCTTAAACACGGGATTAAGCCTCATTTACACCAAAATACACCTTTTTCTATCAAAATCCTCTCAAGAACACATTAGGGTTTTCAATTAGGGATCCAAGTTTAAGCAAATTTCTTTGTGAATCATCAAGAATCTTCCATCTAAGGAATGCATAGTGTTCATTTATGGACTCCTTTCGTCCATGAAGCCCAAGAATCAAGTTTTAAATTACGAATTGTGATATTCATTCTATGAATTGCATTATGTACATGTGTTGTTGTCATATCAATTCCAAGTTTGAACCATTATTATGTTTCTATGAAATTACGCTAATATGTGTACTGAAATCATAAAATTGGGTTGAATTGTAAGGTTGTATTAAATTCGTGCTCATGCCTAAGCCTCAAATCATGCAACCTAAGTGTTTGATAAAATGCCTAGGAGAATAGAAATTATGCTTGATAGTTAGACTGTGACCCAAGTTATGAATGTATGTGTTCCCCTATGTTTAAAATGATTTCCATGAGGATTGTTGTGTAATACAATTGCGTGATGATATAATCATGATATTAAAATGATGAAGTTAAGACAGGATCATGTGCATTCTAAGCTATATACAAGATTATGATAACCATGTGCTTCATGAAATATTCCCTACTGTCGTAATATAAATTGTCGATGTTGGCCTTGTATTGAAGAAAGTCATGCTTTGTCAGTTTCCTTCTATCAAGTCCAGGGGGTACTTGTACACGAAAAATAATTGTTGTGTACCTAGAGCCAGTGTCATGTTTCATGATATCCTCAGTCAAGCCATAATCCATAGAACTCAGTCAATCATGTGACTCAGGAAATCTCAGTAGTATTTCATCTGTCAATGGAACTCTATGAAATCAGTTTAGTCTAGTTCAGTTAATTATGTTCACTGTCTATTTAGATGGGAGTAGGAATTATCACACTCACCTGTTATATGAGGGTGTGATACTTAGAAGCAATCCTTGTGTTCCTGAATTATGTAGCCAGCGTAGGTTGAGACATCATAGCCTGTTATATGAGGGTAGATAAGGTGGCTTAACCTGTTATATGAGGGTTCCCACTATTCTCACTAGAGTTATCTATTATATGAGGGTTACTCACAGATTGTCCTTACCAGTGGCACGATATTAACACCCTTCCAATTGAGGTTATAGATTGGACCCCAACTCAGCTATATTTTGATTATTTGGGGTATGTAAGTTAGATAACTACTTCCCATAGTTTCAGTTACAGAATCAGGACTGTCAGATATAGTCATTTAGTCTCAGTAATAGAACTCAGATAGTTCTACAGAATTCAGGACTGTCAGATACAGTCAATTTAGAATAATATGGAACTCAGCTAGTTCCATCAAAACATAGACTGTCAGATACTGTCGCTCAGTATCAGTTATATCAGTTATACCAGTAATCTCAGTTATATCAGTCTTGTCAGTTATCAGTAACTTACGTTACTAGTAATTAGTTTCAGGACTGTCTGATACAATCAATCAAACCAGTTCTAAATAATCAAAACTATTAGAAATAATCATTTCTCTATCAGTAATTTACCATCAGTTTCCCTAATATTCAGTAAACTCAGTTATCCGTATCAGTAAACCTAAATATTAGTAAATTAGTACTCAGAACTCAGTACCCGGTAACAGTATGGTCTCAGTTACAGTTACTTGTTCATGCATGTATTCTCACGTTCATGTTATACAGTCATTTAGTATTGTTCATGCATATGAACCCTTGCATCATCCTACCTTACATGCATACCGGTACATTCAATCGTTCTAATGTATTTGCGCTATGGTGTATTACTTTATGCCATAGGTTCAGAAGCACGAGCTCTAGAGTATCAGTAGCATTCCAGTATCTAGCAGTCAGAGTTAGCAGTGAGTCCTTATCCTTCGAGGACATGATCATTACTTTATCATTTCAGTGCTTAGTTTATTTCAGTACTAGGAGTTAGTTGGGGACATGTCCCATTAACTCTTTATTCAGACAGTTTAGAGGCTTTCAGACTATAGTATATTCAGATAGTTTATTTTAGTTTTGGGTATTTCTATACCCATTTAAACATTATTTTATCCAATTTTATGTTTTAGATTTGAAATTTATGGCCTTATATCTTATGTTTCCACATTTATATATGTATATTATGCAGTACTCAGGTACAAATATCAGTCATGGGTTAGCTTATGGTCCTTCGGGGTCATGAGCACCGCATAACATTTTGAGTACCAGATTCGGGGAGAAACAAACTTGGTATCAGAGCCTAAGGTTCAATAGTGTCCTAGGAAGTCTGAAAAGCTATATCTATTAGAGTCTTGTACATAGGTATGTTGTGCACCACACTTATGTGCAGGGGGCTATGAGATGTTTTAGAAATAGTTTCCCTTTTTTCAGTATTCATGTCGTATGAGTAAGCATTAGCTCAAGTTGAAATCTCAGTCTAATTCACTCATTCCTATCATTACGCAACATTTCTCCCAAAAGGACTAATGAAAGGAGGATCGAGAACCATCCGATACTTCCGTCCATCCAAGTAGATTCCCTAGACAAGCATGTTTTTCATGGCAAATTTAGAATCGACTCTCTTACTATATCCTATTCAATAGTAGATAAAAGCAATCAACAAGCCATTGTCCCACCCAGGCATATGATTCGCGCCCAACAGATCAAGGTGGAAAAGCGTAGTAATAAAGAAGGAAAGAGAGAAAATAAAAAATCTACAAAAGGTAGCCTCAATTTCTACCAGCCTAAGTCAGAGGGTGGTAACTACTTTTAGTTCCGCCCAAAGTTTTCAGTTCCAGTTCCTTCCTTGTCTAGTACTCCAGTCCCTAAATTCATAGATAGGACACCAGGTCCTAAACCTCAGGGCAGTGTTAGTAGTGCCCAAGGACATACCCTTTATAAAACTTGTGGTAAGTATCATAAGGGCATATTCAGAGCCGACGGTGATGTATGTTTTGGATGTGGAGAGTCAGGTTACAAAGTCTAATAATATCCTAGGCCCGGTCCTCGAAGCCAGCATAATCATTATTCAGCTTAGTCTGATCACCCAAATTAGCAGGGTGCCTCCTCCAGCTCTATCAGTGGGCAATGCCCAAACAGATTCCATGTTCTTCAGCCCCGGCAGAATTAGAAAAGTCCTTCTAATGCGGTCACTGTCAACGTTGAGGTTATACCAAGTGTTAAGGACCTTTATTAGTCTCCTCCCTAGTGGGTCAGTCTATCATAGCCTGACAAATATACAAGAACTATTCGGTTATGAAATCTCAAAAAGAGTCAGGCCTTCAGATTCCAGTAGTAGTTCCTGTATGTATAGGAAAGCAGTAAGTGAAAGATGATTCCTGACCCATCCTTATCTCAGTGTAAAGTTTCATACTTCAGTAAGCATGATGCCTTTGCATGTTTTACATCTTTGTTCCTTAAACCCAGCTTATATTCATATGTTTTCCATGGAATCATGTTCGATTATAGTTCCCAGCATAAGGATTTTAGTTTTACTCCCCTCATTAATCCAAGTCATGACCCACGAATGCAAAAAACTCCAAACTCCAGTCATGCAGCTCATGACTCATGTACATATGTCATGCTTTATAGTATACTCAGTTTCAATGACTCATGATACGCTTCTACTGATAAGTTAAATCTAAGATATATCATGTATCCACTATATCCTCAGTTCAGACCTTTTGGGTAAATCCAAGCTATTGATATTATATTTATCAGGCCTCAACCATATGTCAAGTTCAGTTAGTAGCCGTTTATGCTTTAGGTCCTCCTGATTTAACCCTTCAGTAAGCTCTCTTTGTGAAAATAGTGTAGTGATGAGCAGTTTCTTAGAAGGGAGAGGGTAAATATATTATGTTAAGAGAAGATTGTTGAATACTTTTGTTACCCAAGGGTGTATTAACGAAGATAGGCTTGAATATCATGTTAAGTGTGCAAGTAAAGGGCTATCAAGAGGTAGTAATTAGAAGTTAGGAAAGTATAGAGTGACAGTACACTTTCATATCCTCGACTTATGTCAGTCTTCATTGCGTAACTATCAAAACTCAGTTTCCATCTCAGTTACAGTTTCAGCATTCAGTACTCAGAAATCAGTGTTTAGTCTCAGAATTAAGTACTTCCGCATTAGTCTAAACCACAATTATCAATCTTCAATTATCAGAACCCGGCATTTAGTTCTAGTATGAATCCTAGTTATAGTGTCAGCTTCAGTTCAGTAATCAGATCAAAAACTCAATTCAGTTCCAGGCTTGCTTGACCATAGTGTACAGTTGTCAAATACTCAGTTATTAGTATTTTAGTAACTCAGTCTATGAAATGTTTCCAAATTATGTCGGACACTCGGTCTTTCATCCGCAATTAATACAGTTTTCATGAAATTCATGCTCAGTTACCTCATGATACCTAGTCAGCCATTAACTTTTATGTATAATACTCTATAGTCTCAATCCAACTATTTAGACCAAGTACAGTTCAGTCTTACATGACCAGTATTCAGCTATCATCTATCCAGTTAATCAGATGAGTAGTACATTTATGTACTTGTGTTCAGCACCCATGTGAATCTTTTGAATAAGCTTAGTTGCAGTGCAATAGGCTTAGTCATTTCATCTTAAATGGTGTTCGCAGGCCTTAACCCATCTTACCAAAATTTATCCATGTAATGATTTAATCATTTAGCTATCTTATTTATACAATGCCAAGTTTCCTTGTGCCCTAAAGACGCTAGAACTCTATAGAAAGTGTGTTAGAGAAAAGGCTCCAGTCAACTATAATCTTTCAACATGAGTTAGTTCGTAAAACCAGTAATTCAGTTTAGCAGTCAGACAGATAAGTTTGCATGGTTTGGGTTCTTGTCCCTTTCATTTAGACGTACTATCTGAAGTCTCATGGATATAACCATTCTAAGGAGAACCAACTAAATAGACACAAGATCAGCTCAGCTCATGTATAATGTTTCAGTTTCAGATCCCAGTTATTCAGTTAAGACTCAGTTTGTAGGTGCCTTGTGCATATCTTTAGCTTCCCCAATAGCTTATCCAAGTCAGTATTCTTTGAGGGACATAGTGTCCCAAGGGGGAGATACACTATAATCCCTCAAACTTTTATAACATAAGCATCCCATTATCTGTTCACGTAATTAATCCAGTTTGGAGTAGGGGATACTCATAAGTTAAACCTCAAGTTCTAATCTCAGCCATGAGCCATGTATTTAGTGGCTCGATTCAGTTCATAGTATTCAGTTCATGCATCATATTCCAAACTCAGTTCATGTCATCCTTTACAGACTCAGCTATGTTCTCATTTTTCTATTTATATGTGTTCAAGATTGGTGACTATATGTATCGCAAGATCTCTCCCATAAATAGAGTGAAGCAGTTCGGTAAGAAGGGAAAGCTCAATCCCCTATATATCGGTCCCTTCAAAAATTCTCCATCGTTACGGCACGATAGCTTATAAGCTCAAGTTTTCTTAAGATCTAGCCTCAGTTCATCCGGTTTTCCCTATCTCTTTGATCAAGAAGTGTATAGGTGACCCGACAGTTATAGTCCTTATACATATCATAGATGTTTAGAACAGTCTCTCTCATGAGGAAAATCACAGTCGAAATCTTAGACTACCAGATTTGCAGACTGAGGAACAAAGAAGTCCCTCTAGTCAAAGTTCTTTAGTAGAATTAATCTATTGAAGGAGCTACTTGGGAAGCAGAAGCAGACATGCGTATCAAGTATCCTCACCTCCTCTCTACTAATATGACTCAGTCCAAGATAAAACCTTTTCTTAAGCTTACCCAGTTTACATGTTTAGTTTTATTTCCAACTTTGTATTCAATTTCCTGCTCAGAATTCTGTTATAAACTTGGTACTAAGTACCATAGCATAATCAGTAATGTATTATGTGAGTTACATATTTATGCATCAGATATGCATTCTCATCATGAGAAAACCCATCTTATCAGAACACTCAGTCATGCATTCACGAATCAGTTACACATGCATCAGATATGCATTCTCAGTATGATATATTCAGATATCAGTCATGTCAGTCATGGAATCATGTTCCAGTTGTTCATGCTCAGTATGTGTTTTAGTCTATCGTTTCTCCCCTCTCAGTCAGTCTCATTCAATGATGAATGTTCTCAATGGTGTTATATTATAAGACCCCATAAAATTCTAAAACTTAATACAGTCCTTTAAGCTTGTCAAGGGGGTCCTAGACTTAGAAAATTTTAGCAACATTGAAGAATTAGCTTAATTTTGGCCTTCAAAAGTTGGCAAATTCATTTATCCACCTTAATATCCTTTAATGGTCCGTATTATTGTTGATTCATGATCAAGAAGGTCAATAGGTATTTTTGGACGAGTTTCAAATTTTTTGGAAACTCGTTTAGATCAAGATTGGAAGTTCAAAATAGTGGACCAACGCGATCTTGGCACATTGTGTCACCAATCGTATTGGTCACCAGTTGTGCAGACTGCCAGAGCCAAAACAACTGAGGCTCGATGTGTTCATGGTGTGCCACATCGGGTATAGCATCGCAGCTCTGATGCACCGCGTCACTCGTAGCGTCGGTGCACAGTTATTTAGTCATTAAATGTCCATAATTTTAAGGGCAAAGGGGTAATTTTCTCAACCCTATATAAGTCTTAAACACGGGACTAAGCCTCATTTACACCAAAATACACCCTTTTCTCTCAAAATCCTATCAATAACACATTAGGATTTTCAATTAGGGATCCAAGTTTAAGAAAATCTTTCCATGAATCATCAAGAATCTTCCATCTAAGGTATGCATAGTATTCATTCATGGAATCCTTTCATCCATGAAGCCCAAGAATCAAGTTTTAAATTATGAATTGTGATATTCATTCTATGAATAAAATTATGTTCTTGTTTTGTTGTTGTATGAATTCCAAGATGGAACCTTTATTATGTTTTTATGAAATTATGCTAATATGTGGACTGAAATCATAAAATTGGGTTCAATTGCGAAGTAAGGTTGTATTAAATTCATGATCATACCTAAGCCTTAAATTGTGCAACCTAAGTGTTAGATAAAATGCCTAGGAGAATAGAAATTATGCTTGATAGTTAGACTGTGACCCAAGTTATGAATATATGTTTTCTCCTATGTTTAAAATGATTGCCAAAAGGATTGTTGTGTAATACAATTGCATGATGATATAATCATGATTTTAAAATGATGAAGTTAAGACAGGATCATATGCATTATATTCTATATACAAGATTATGATAATCATGTGCTTCATGAAATATCCCCTACTGTTGTAGTATAAATTATTGATATTGGCCATGTATTAAAGAAAGTCATGCTTTGTCAGTTTCCTTTTATCGATTCATGGGGGTACTTGTACCCAAAAAATAATAGCTGTGTACCTAAAGTCAGTGTCATGTTTCCGGATATCCCCAGTCAAGACATGATTCGTAGAACTCAGTCAGTCATGTGACTCAGGAAATCTCAGTAAATTCAGAAATCTCAGTAGTATTTCATCAGTCAATGGATCTCCATGAAATTAGTCTAGTCTAGTTCAGTTAATTATGTTCAGTGTATATTTAGATGGGAGTAAAAATTAGCACCGAGCGAACCCAAGGATGGGAATTCACCTGTTAAATGAGGGTGTGATTCATGAAAGCAATCCTTGTGTTCCTGAACTACGTAACCATCGTAGGTTAAGACATCACAACCTGTTATATGAGGGTGGATGAGGTGGCTTAACCTGTTATATGAGGGTTCCCACCGTTCTCACTAGAGTTACCTCTTATAAGAGGATTACTCACAGATTGTCCTTACCAGTGGCACAGTATTGATACCCTTCCAATTGGGGTTATAGGTTGGACCCCAACTCAGCTATATTTTGATTATTTGAGGTATGTTAGTTTTATAACTACTTCCCACAGTTCCAGTTAAAGAATTAGGACTGTCAGATATAGTCATTTAGTTTTAGTAATAGAACTCAGGTAGTTCTACCGGATTTAGAATAGTCAAATACAATTAATTCAGAATAGTACGGAACTCAGCCAGTTCCATCAGAACATACACTGTCAGATATAGTTTCTCAATATCAGTTATATCAGTTACACCAGTTATCTTAGTTATATTAGTTATGGCAGTTACTAGTAACTCATGTTACAAGTAATCAATTTCAGGACTGCCAGATAAAGTCAATCAGACTAGTTCTTCATAATCAGAACTATTAGAAGCAATCATTCCTCTATCAGTAATTTACCATCAGTTTCCCTAGTATTTAGTAGACTTAGTTATCAGTATCAGTAAACCCAGATGTTAGTAAATCAGTACTCAAAACTCAGTACCCAATATCAGTATGGTCTCAGTTACAGTTACTTGTTCATGGATGTATTCTCACATTCATGTTATACAGTTATTTAGTATTGTTAATGCATATGAACCCTTGCATTCTGCCTACCTCACATGCATACCTGTACATTCAATTGTACTGATGCAATTGTGCTATGGTGTTTTACTTTATGCCATTGGTTTATAAGTACGAGCTCCAGAGCATCAGTAGCATTCCAGTATCCAACAGTCAGAGTTAGTAGTGAGTCCTCATCCTTCAAGGACATGATCATTACTTTATTATTTTAGTACTTAGTTCATTTTAGTAGTTGGGGACATGTCCCATCAACTCCTTATTCAGCCAATTAAGAGGCTTTCAGACTATAGTATATTTAGACCGTTTATTTTAGTTTTGGGTATTTCTATACCCATTTAAACATTGTTTTATTATATTTTATGTTTCAGATTAGAACCTTATGGCCTTATAGCTTATTTTTCTGCATTTAAATATGTATATTAAACAGTGTTCAGGTACAAATATCAGTCATGGGTTAGATTGTGGTCCCTCAGGGTCATGAGCACCGTGTAGCATTCTGGGTACCAGATTCAGGGCGTTACAGAAAGAGTATGTCCTAAAATTTCATCAGTTTTCTCCTTATCCTTTTGAGTTGGTGTTTAGAATGAGGGATATGATGAGGAACTTTACTTAGGGTTTGTCTCAGAACATGGTACTAAAGTGTAGAGTCGCCTTATTGAATAGTGATATGGATATCTCTAGGCTTATGGCGTATATACAGAGGGTTGAAGATGTAAAGAAGAGATAAGCCAAAATAGGGAAAAGGAAAAGCATGAGGTCCATGTATTCTGAGAAGGGTGGAGGAAAATAGAATAATAGTAGAGATGGCAAGCAATGGTCTAAGAAGGAGTGGGGAAATTCTGGTTTATATTTTATTGCTAGTGCTCCATATCCTAAGTCATCTGGTGATCACTGCTTTCATAGAAATAATAGGTTTAAGGCACAAGGTGCCCAATCTCAGGCCAATGAGACCCAGTCAACTCTGTCGTATCCTCCTTGTAGATTTTATAGTCTCTTGTATCATGGTTTTTGTGATTTGGGGAGAAACAAGTGTTTTAGATATAGCCAGCCTGGCCATATTCAAAGGAACTTTCCCTCCAATAATTTTTCTACTGATGCTAATAAGGTCCCGGTTGCTTCTTCTTCAGCTCCATCACCAAAGGGTGCTACTTCGGTCTCCCATACTAGTCAGAACCGTCTTTATGATCTTTCCACCTATCAGGACTCTGAGGCATCTCCTGATGTTTTTTATGGTATGCTAAAACTTTTCTATCATAATGTGTATAGATCCCGGTTCTACCTTTTCTTATGTGACTATTTATATTGGTTTTGGTTCTAAATATATTCCTAATCCTTTTTCTATATCTACCTGAGTGGGTGGCTATATTTGTAACACCCCGCCTTTTCTGGCTAAAATTCAAACCATCGTTCCTATATCTATTAGCTCAAACCCAATATTCCCATGTAAATATAAGTGTCATGATTATTATCCTAGTGCGTGAAGTGCTATCGAAGTGAAAAATGTTCATAGAAAACATTTAGAGAAAAAATTGAGCTAAGAGCTTTTAATTTGACCAAATTTTAGTATTCGATCCTACAATGGTCAAATTTGAAAGTGCATAACTTTTGAAATATATGTAATTTTTCATCTCGATGCCCACAAAATTATAGATAATTGAGTCATCTTTTCAACACGTCCAATTTTTCTTTAATACGACACCCTAGAAAAAACTTTTGAGCAATTTTATAAGGAACCAGTTAGGGTCTGCGATGGCTCTCCGCAACACAAAGGATATGTTTCCTGCATTCATAAGTAAGAGCCAAAGGGGCGTTTTGGTCATCCCCCCTTGACCCCAAACACCCAAGTAATGGATTAAAGCCCCAAAAGGGCATTATTTGCCCACTTTTCATTCGCTTACACCTACATAAACCCTTCCCCACTTCCCAAGAAAAAAATTCAAACTTTTTCTCCAAGCTCCAAGTTCAATCTTTTCTTTAAGGAATTCAACCAATTAAGGTATGTGAGGTATTCATCAATGGGCTCTTTCCACCCATTGAGCCCAAAAACCTTTTTTTTTGGTTTAGAGTATGAGTTTTACCCTATGTTATGAAATTATATATGCGACTTATGAATTTAATCCAAGCATTTCTTAGTAATTTGAATTCAAGCCATGTTAATATGTGTTCCTATGTGAATCAAGCTATTTTATGTTTTCAATTTCAATTTTCATGTCATATTCCATTGATTTCAAATTAAATCATCAAGCTATGAAATAAACATGGTGGAATTATTATCCTCTCAAGTTTAAAAACATCCACAAGTTTAAAGTCTTGTATCTATCTCACTTATTGAAATGTCTTATTCTCTGGGTCTTTGACTTATGACTTTATGTCACTGTTTTAAGTGTTGTTATCAAATTTTGTATTCATTCAGACCCAATACCTATATGTTTACTTACATTTTAGACTTTTCAAGTAATGAGTCAGCCAACTCATGATTTTATTATTATACTCAATTTGTTATGATCATGTAGAGTACTATCAGTTTACATATTTATGATTACTTCAGACTCTACATGCACCGTTGTTCTTAAAATACCAGGACCTGAGCTTATTAGTTATCAATATATGTACCAATTCATGATTTTAGTGTCAGTTTAGTTGGGAGTAGGATTTAGCACCGAGTGAACACAAGAATGGAGGCTCACCTGCTAGTAGAGGGTGTGACTTTAGTAGCAATCCCTGAATTCCAGAACTATGTAACCAACGTAGGTTTTGATAGGTCATCCTGCTAGCTGAGGATTGAGATTCTCTTAGGGGTACCTACCAGTAGAGCGTGACTCCTTAGTCCTTCAGGACACCAGTTTAGTGGATCCACATAGCCAGTGTTAGTTCCCGTGGCAAGGTACTAACACCCTTCCAACTAGGGTTACAGGCTGGACCCCGATTATCTTATATTGGTGAATATTAGTTACATGATAGCTCCCATAGTTTCAGTCAGTACTCAGTCTATATCAGTTCAGGTTTGCTAGACCAAGTAATCAGATTTTTAACTATTCAATCAATCAATTTTACAGATTATTTTAGTACATGCTTTACTTGGTCTTGCATTCCTTTTACATTTTCATGTTTCCATGCTCAGTATTTATACCAGATTCTCAGTTTAATTTTACAGTATGTTCATCATTACATGAGATTTACATATAGTATTCATGTTTCAACCACTTCCTAGCTTACAAAATTATTTTTAGCTTATGTTTTATTAATCTCACTACGACTTATCATTTTTCACGTACAACCATGATGTAAATGTATGTTTTAGTAAATAGTTTATGTATTCAATTTTAAAGCATGTTTTAAGTGTTTCCATGATTTTATGCATGTCCCAAATACTCAGTACATTCAAAATTGATGACTACATATATTTATTTGTGGATGCATTACTTCATGATATAGGTACCAAATGTAGACCATACACCAGAGTCATACAATTCTCAATATTTAGCCAGCAGGTGGTGAGTTCTCTTATTTCAAGAACTCCAATCAGTCGTAGTTCATGTACTATATTTTTATTATACTTATGTATTGATAAGTGGTAGTTAGAGGCATGCCGTATTTACCTATAGTCAGTATAGTAAAGGCTTCATAGATACTCAGTCAGAGTCATGATATGTAATCAAGTTCTTTCTTCAGATTTATCATGTTGTAAACTTTATCAGTACTAAATTCATTCAGATTTTGTCATTATTATGCTTTCGCTCTGCAAATTTAGCTTGTATTTACATTTTAAATTAGTTACTCAAATAGTATGCCAATGCATAGGTTATCTTGGGATCACTTGTGGTTCTAAGGACCATGTTATGACGAGGGGTAGTATTCGGTCATGACATTATTGGGGTTAGGAAAGTTTATAGGGGTTTCATGGTAACTATCTGTGATAGAGAAACATTGGTGCATTTGATAGAGCTAGAGATGTTATATTTTAATATTATCTTAGGGATGGATTGGCTCTATTCGTTCTATGCATCTTTTGATTGTATAACCCATTGGGTCAGTTTCCAATTCTCGAATGAATCAGTGATCGAATGGGAAGGCTATTCCCTAGTGTCTAAGATAAGGTTCATCTTTTATCTAAGAGCCCAAAATTTAATTTCCAAATGGTGTTTATGTCACCTGGTTTGGGTTAAAGATTCTAATTTTGAGGGTCCCTTCTTATTATCTATCCTTATGGTTGGTGAGTTTCCTGAAGAATCCTTAATAATCTTTCTGGTGTCCCTCCCGATAGGGAAATTGATTTTAGGATCAATCTTCTTTTGGATACTCATCCTATCTCTATCCCTTCCTAGAGAATGGCTCTATCTAATTTGAAAGAACTGAAGGAGCAGTTAAAAGATCATTAGATAACAATTTTATTCACTATAGTATTTCTTTTTGGGGTGCTCTAATACTCTTTTTGCATAACAAGGATGGGTCCCTACGAAAATGTATAGATTACTGCCAATTGAATAAGGTGATAGTGAAGAATAAATATCATTTTCCTAGTATTGATGTCTTGTTTGACCAGTTGTAGGGTGTGAAGTACTTTTTTGAGATTGACCTTCGATTGTCTTATTATTAGTTGAAGATTAGAGAGGTAGATATCCCGAAGACTGCTTTTTGAACTCGGTATGGTCATTTTGAGTTTGTGGTGATGTTCTTTAGTTTGACTAATGCTCTGGCAATATTGATGGATCTTATGAACCAGGTATTCTTTCAGTTTCTTGACTTATTCGTCATTGTGTTTATTAATGACATCTTGGTTTATTCTAATAGTGAGGAGGATTATATCGTTCACTTCCGTAAAATATTACAGACCCTTAAGGATCAACATTTGTATGCTACATTTTTGAAGTGTGAGTTTTGGTTGAATGTTGTTACTTTTCCGGGTCATGCTTTTCCTAGTGAAGAGATCATTGTGGATCCACAAAAAGTTTCAGTAAAAAAGTGTCCTAGACCCTTGACTCAAACCAACATTCGAAGCTTCTTGGGCTTGGCCGGATATTATAAGAGATTTATGGAGAGCTTTTCTTCTATTGTGGCCCGATTGGCTAGGTTGACTCAGAAAAAGGTGAAGTTTCTATGGTCTGACGCTTGCAAGGGTAGTTTTGAGAAGTTAAAGGATAAGTTGACTTTTGTTCCTATTTTGACCCTACACAAGGGTACTGATAGCTTTATTGTTTATTGTGATGTGTCTTATGTGGGACTGGATTGTGTGTTGATGAAGTGAGGCAAGGTTGTGGCATATGCTTTTAGGCAGCTGAAGGTTCATGAGAAGAACTATCTAAATAATGATTTAGAGTTGTGAGCGACAGTCTTCGCTTTGAAGATTTGGCACCATTATCTATACAAGGTTCATGTTGAATCTTCTCAGACCATAAGAATTTACAGTATGTGTTCACCCTGAAAGAGTTGAATCTCAAAAAGAGGAGATGACTTGAATTTCTTAAAGACTATGGCATGAGGATTCATTATCATCCAGGTAAAGCTAATGTGGTTCCTAATGCACTTAGCAGGTTATCTATGGAGGGCTTATCTCATGTTGATGGGGAGAAGCGAGGGATGGTGAAGGATATCCACTGATTGTCTAATCTTAGAGTTCATATTTTAGACTCTAAATATGATGGTGTGATTGTTCAAGAGGTGGTAAAATCCTTTCTGGGTGCCAAGGTGAAGGAGAAGCAGGTTTTGGATCCTATTCTGATGAGAATCAAGGACGATGTTGGTCATTAGAAAGTTATAGCTTTTGATATTGGTGGTGATAGTATCTTCAGGTACCAAGGTAGATTGTGTGTTACCAATGTTGATGGGTTGACAAAAAGAATCTTTGCTGAGGCTCGTGATTTGATGTATATTGTTCATCCATGATCGACGAAGATGTACCATGATTTAAAACAGATTTATTAGTGGAATAACATTAAGAGGAATGTGGCCAATTTTATGGCTAAGTGTATGGTGTGTCATCAAATGAAGTGGAACATTTGAGGCCTGGTGGGTTATTTCAAGAAATTAAGTTGCTTGTGTTGAAGTAGGAGGTGATTAATATGGATTTCATTACTGCTCTTCCATGATCTCGGAATCAGATTGATTAAATTTGGGTCATTATTGATAAGATTACTAAGTCTGCTTACTTTATTCCAGTAAAGACTACTTATTAGGCAGAGGATTATGCTAAGCTTTTCCTTTAGAAAATTGTCAACTTTTATGGTGCTCCAATTTCCATCATATCTAATCAAGGTACTCAGTTCTCATCTTACTTTCCGCGTTCTTTTCATAGAGGCTTGGGAACTAAGGTAAGACTTAGTACCACTTTCCACCCTCAAGCGAAAGGAAAAACAGAGAGACCGATCCACACTTTGGAAGATATGCTAAGGTCATGTGTGATAGACTTTGGTTGAAGTTGGGTAGATAATTTACCTCTCATAGAACTTGCCTATAATAATAGTTTTCACTCTAGTATCAGGATGGCTCCTTTTGAAGCCCTTTGTGGTAGGAGTTGTTTGTCTTTTATTGGGTGGTTTGAGGTTGGTGAGAATAGGTTATTCTATCCTGACTTGGTTCACCAAGCCATTGAAAAGGTGAAGGTGATTCAGGATAGATTTAAGGCCCCCCAAAGTAGTCAAATTCATATGCAGATGTGAGACGTAAGGAGTTAGATTTTGATGTGGATGATTTGGTATTCTTGAAGGTATCTCCCAATGAAGGAAGCGATGAGGTTTGGAAAGAAAGGAAACCTCAGTCCCCAGTACGTGTTATAAGAAGAGTGGGCCATGTAGCCTCTTAGTTTGAGTTGCCATCTAGATTTGGTTCTATCCATCC
This sequence comes from Capsicum pubescens, assembly GCA_030864215.1. NCBI lineage: Eukaryota > Viridiplantae > Streptophyta > Magnoliopsida > Solanales > Solanaceae > Capsicum > Capsicum pubescens. The sequence goes on from CM061541.1 coordinate 219,977,749, forward strand.
GGTCTCTATGTTTCGATGTTAAGGAAGTTTGTGGGTGACCCTTCCTTGGTTGTTCCTTTGGAGAGTGTTGGTGTCTCTAATTCCTTGTCCTATGAGGAAGTCCCATTGGAAATTTTTGATAGGCATGTCCATCATTTGTGGACTAAGGATTTCACTTTGGTAAAAGTTCTATGGAGGAACCATGAGGTCAAAGAGCTAATTGGGAAGATGAGTAGGACATGGAGTTCAAATTTCCATTCTAGTTTCCCTCTATGGATAATCATTCTTGAGGTATGCCTATCCCATAACATCTTTGTTTTTTTTCATTGTTAAAGGTAAGTGTGGTTGTACTCTGTGTTAAACCGTGTTAATGGGCCACCTTGACCCCGTACTCAAGGACTAATGATCCTGGGGGGGGGGAACGTAACACCCCTGATTTTGGCCCTTTAAAATTTCATGACCTATGGGCTTACTGCCCAGATTATGACTCTCCATATGAGTCATAGGGTGTCGTTACGGGTCATAGGACCCTAATCGTTGCCTAACCAGTATGGATTGGCTAAATTTTTGTTATGATTATGGTTGGCTCCTAAAGAGTCATGAAGACTCTATACAAGTCCTATTGTGCTTATTCGTAGCCTAACCAGTGTATTGTCTAATTGATTCTGCCTTGACTACGGTTGAACCTAATGAGTCGTAATGTCTGAATAAGAGTTGCATGGTACGACTCATATCCAGACCAGTGTTGGTTCCCCATGGATACTGTCCAGACTATGATTGGAGGTCACGAGTTGTAAGGTGACCCTGTGAGTCGTAAGGTCTCCCATAGCGGCTGGACGATAATTTTCAGTATTTCAGTAAGGGCACTTTGGATATTTCCCCTCTTCCCCATTAGTGGCCCATGACTTAAAACCCCATTAGGGAAGTATTGTCACTCTAAAATAAATCAAAATAACTTCTCAACCTCTCTCAAATCTGATAGGTCAAGAACACTTATGGTTTCCAAGAAGTTGGTCAATTAAGGCTCTCAAGGGTGATTTCTGTCCATAGTTGTGACAGCTTTCAGGCATGTTACTCCTCCCCAAATCTTATTTTATGAATATCATGTGTTTTAAATGGTGTAATTGTATAGAATTTAATGTTGGTTTTGACATGGGCTGAGGGTCTTGGAATAGATGATTCTTTATTTTTTTTTTCCATTGTTTTCATGAGTTGTTCATGCTTTGAATTGAAATTTTTTTAACTAATGGGGTTCATGGGTGTGGGAATTTGAATAGGGGTCGGGGTAATCCCCCAAATTGATGTTTTGAACTTGGAAATTGGTTTTGAACAATTGTATTCCCTCAACCCACTTGTGTAAATGGCTTTGAATTGTGGAATTGTCACTTAGTTTGACTTACACGCCTATACTACTGCACTGCATAAATGGTTAAACAATGACATGTATTTTGAAGGCCTTGTTTCTTATGTTTTGATTTAATGAATAAAAGGAGTTGAGGAATCCCCCCAAATTTTTTTGATAAACTAAAAGAGGACGGGGTATTCCTCCAACTTGATTTAATGAACAAAGGGGGTTGAGGCATTCCCCCAGGTTAATGGAATTGTAATGGTATTAATATGTGCTAGCAAGCTAAACTATTTGACGATACCTGTGGTGTGCCTTAATGTATAATTCCTTAGTTAATGAATGGGTTATGTGAAGCTTTTTTTTAAATGGGATTAATGGGGGTTATGTAGCTAAGCTGTGAAGATGTGGGTCTCGGATGACTTATACAAGAAACTCAAATTTGCCAATGTGAGGATTGGTCTAAATGACTGTGTGCATGGTTCACACTATTTTGTATCTAGGATTGACGCATGGTCGGGGCATTCCTTGGTGTTCCTTGATTCCTCTGATTCATGCGGTTAACACATATTGGGTCCCATTCAGTAGGGGAGCTGAACCAATATAGTCTGTGGGTGTCGATTTATGACGGTTGAGATACATCGACCAAGATAATGTTTTAGTATCATGCTAAACCTTGTTCCTTACCCCAACATCTATTATATATATTTGTGTGCATGTAAATGAACATGCACAGTGATTTTGAAATTGAACTTTGGAATGATATTATTTTACCCTTACCCTGAGTTATATACTAGTGCTCTCCCCACTAACCATCTCCGGACGTTGTATCCTCACGCAATGCAGGGTCCAAAGGAACTTCTACTTTTCCTGCATAGTTATAGGTGATCTAAAAGTTGGTCATTTCGGTGAAGTGTTGAGCTTCAATTCTTTGGAAGACTTTATCATTCCATTGGTTTTCCTTTCATAAATTAGAATTAAAGACTTCACATTTACATTGTCATTGTCATTGTCAGGGCCGGGGGCATGTCCCTACGTAAGATGTTTTCTGGTATAGAGGTTTTGTGGATATTAATGTGGATTAGGTATTATTGTTGACATTTTTAGATATCTTCTAACTTATTACACTCTATCTTGTAATATGTTCGGAATTCATCCATTTAGTAGTATATCATGATCTATTTGACTAGGCAATGAGGATGGTCTCCGATCCTAGGTGGGCTTGAGATACCCATCACAGCCATGCCCTTGTTCTGGTCGTGACATTTATCCTCCCAAAAATAGGCTAGATATGTCCTACACCCTTTCTTTACTAGTTTCTGGACACGAATAGTGGACACTACCCTCGTGGGACTAGGCCTAAAGGTACCTTCTCACTCTAGCTTCTCTTTCCCCACCATTTTATAGTAACAGTTTTGGAAAATCAACTAAGAACAACATAACAAGAGGACAACCAACTAGTTCTGAAGATAGTATCAAACTTCTCCATATCTAAAATAACAAAGTCTTCCAAGGTATTAAACCTCATCAACATCATAAGACATGCACAATATACTTGATCAACACATATAAAAACCCCAAATGGTGTAGACACATACATGGGGGTATCAAGATATTCACAATCCATGTCCTAACCTAAAGAAAACTTTACAGACACATAAGAAAAGGTAGAACGGGGATAAAAAATATAGAAGCCATATGAGCACTGATGAGAATACTACCAGTGTTCACTAGATCGAAACCTTCCACCTTAAAATGAACTAGAATTATACAAAGATGATCCTGATGACCACCCTGACCACCGCGTCCACCAATATGTGCTTTTTTTCCTCCCAGTTATCCTCTTCTTTGATTGTCTTGGTTTCCATCCCTATCCTGTCCACCACGCCCACCTTGCAGGTGGCACTTACTATTTTCTCCACTACCACAACCTGCTAAAACTAGAGCGGTAGAAGTTAGTTTTTGTGTCAGCTGGATTGTAGATAAGAAATTAGGGAAATTTTTCTTTACATGTCCCACACTCACACATTCAAAGCATTTAGTCCCCAAAGTAGACCTCCAAACTAAAGAAAAAAAGGATTTTTAGCTGCCGGCTCGACAAGACAAATAACTGAGCCAAGACAGTCTCTCTTCTGGTACTGGCATAGATGAATGGTAAGACTTAGAAGAACCACACCCCTTTGACAAAGTACCACTAAATTGGCTTGAGGTTTGAGCATTTTTATCTTCAGTTTTCATCTCTTCCTATTTCTCAAGTGATTTAGCCTTCTTGGTTAATTCAACATCCTCAAAGGACTTATTGGTCATTGCTACAGATAAGGTGGCCAACTGAATCCCTAAATTGAACCCCTCCACAAAGTACTTAATATGTTCCTCCTCCGAGTTAATCAACTGTATTGCATAATGGGATAATGCATAAAACTTGTACTCATAGGTCGTTACAGACATGTTACCTACTTCAACCTCAGAAACTCATCCTTCTAATTAGGTAAGTGTGGGAAATAAATATTTCAAGGAGCATGTTCTGAAATCGATTCTAAGTAAGTAGAGGACGGTAAGCCCTGCACTCCACAAATGACCTCGACCACTGCTTAGCCTCATTTTACAACTGAAAGGAAACAAACTCTACCCCACACTTTTAAACAATTACCATTTTGTCAAAATATTCATGACAGTTTATTTAGAATTTAAAAGTATCCTCAGACTCTGTACCTTGGAAAACTTGGTGCTTCATCATCATTAACATACAAAAAAATCCATGCTTACCATCGTCATTATTGGTAAGAGTACCTATTGAGGATATACCCCTGTTTTAGAGCCTGCATCCATTCTTGGTGCTACAACACTGGTATATTGCAAGGCTATAGGTGGGATGGATGGAACAACTAGAGTTTAGCCAGTGTTGGACAAGCTACCCAAGAATCCTAACACATGTTGAATCAACTCTGAAGATAAAGTCACCTAAGCTTCACCATTTGGTTTGGAACCAAATTCTTTGTGGCTATCGTTATCTCTTTCTCAACGACCTCCTTTTTTTCCTGAACATGGTCTAGGGAATCCTATGGTAGAGGAAGGGACGGTGATCTCTCACTTGTCAGTCTCCTAGTTCCATGTGCTCCTGTCACGACAGGCCAAGATGGAACCTACAATCACCCACTAGTAAGTAAGCCAACCTGTAGTCCAGAACTGTCAGTAACAGGTCATCAAGATAAATGAATAAATATGGCAAAATAAAAATAATAGAAGACTAATATATATATATATATAGAGAGAGAGAGAGAGAGAGATACACACATATATAAGATAGTCCCAAAACCTGGTGGAATTAGCACAAGAGCTTCTAGTATAACCAGATTATAAAATAAAATACTAAATGAATATACTCATACAACCTATCATTGAATATAAAATAGAGATTATTCTAGTCCATAGGAAGGAGAATAGTAATACTCCGAATGGTAGAAGTTTACCCTAAATATTTGATCCATAGCTTCTCTACACGATACATATAATAGAAAGAACTCATACTATAATCTGAAGTGGCAGAAGTGTAGTATTAGTACCAAACACATGGTACTCAGTTGACAACTGCTGACTGAGCTCCAAAGATAATGCAAATATAAATAACACACTAGCAGGAAGGTAAACTACAACCAATTATCCAGAAAACTAAAATAATAAAACTAAGGAGACAATAAGGAAAAACCTAATTATTTCATCCATACTTAGGGAGTAAAGCACTACACCGTATATAACTGGACAATATACAAATAAAGGGAAGGAGAAGGATATATAGAATAATCAGGGTCCCTAATTCAAATATCTAAACATGAGATAATTATCCATAGTAAAATAACCATAAGAGAAAGAAATAAAGATCATACCTAGAGCCTCTGTACCAGTCTAAAACCAACCTGCCACAAAATAACCATAATAATAATAATAAAAAATAATCATCTAGTATGGAAAAACAATACCTATATCAGGCCGCATAACTCGAAAGGCTCAATTAGAACATAGCACACAACAAACAGTACTCTTAACATATACCTATACAACCCCCCCAATAAGGCTGGTAGATATAAGAATCAAGCAACATACTGGTTACAAGAATAAATGCAAATTAAATCCATAATACCATAATTGATCCAAGTGTCATAATGTAACCTGTGTATACACCTCCTTTATTTTGACGGATCGCAAAGGCAAGACCTAAAACTACCACTCTTCTACGGCAGGACAACACATAGACGAAGGTTCCCCTAGGGGGTTCAGGAGAACTCGTATACACCAACCTGATCGTAATTTAGGATTTCCAATAACCATCATCATCATCACTCTACTCCATCTAGTACAGAAGAAAAGTATATATAATAAATGCACATACTTGAACCATAGCTAAAAGTGTGTAAGTCCCTAAACCTGTTGCCCGTGGGTAAACTCTAGGACTAAACCACCATAAAAGTGTAGAAAGGATCGGAATCTCTCTCGACCAAAGTAAATAGTGGTAGTAAAGTTGTGAATCTGAATTTATCTTGGTCAAATCTCTAAAACAACATTTTTAATCTCAAAAACTCATTTATCATTCATTAAGGTGGTACGATTCCCATTATGATATAATTCACTTTAGAAGTAAAAAGTGGAAATAATTTTCTTCTTAGGAAAAATAGTAGTAATAACATGTTTTTAGTTGGAATCATTCCATTTAGTAAACATGAAGATACCTAACCTAAGCAATGCGATCACCAGTATCCAGATAATACAATTATAAGAATCTAAATATCGATAGACTAAACCACATCCTTTATAAGGATAAATCACTCACCCGGAATCTAACTGATATCATAATCACGAACTTAGGTTCAATCATATATAACTGGCATAACTATATTATAATTTTAGAAAACAATAAAAATTAACCGAGTAATGTAGTAAACCTTACACTAAAGGGTTATTAGTCTCAACTATGACTAACATGCTAGTAACCTAAGGTAATAGGATTCTAGAACTATAATAAGTATTTTACTTTAAGGGTCAATTCACCGTTCTATTTCCTGAAATCTTAATTTAGGCTAAGTCACGGTGTTCTACCCATAATCATGTCTATCATCTGTATCTAACATACCACATATATAGTACACTATCTGTTGAAGAAGAGTAGATAGAAGCCTACCTCAATGTCGAACCATAAATCCTTGAATCACTAACAAATCATTCACCTTTTCTCCATAATACCGACATGCATCCATGCTATTAATATAGGAATATACATGTATTAAGGAGTAAATGAGACTCATATTTTCATATAAAGGGTCAGACCAAAATCTGAGTCAAGAATAGGCTCGCAGGGCCCACAAATGGAATCCAAAATTGAACCGACCACAAAATCCCTCGAAGGAGTAGAAATGTGTGCTCAAAAGTTGAGCACAAATAGTGCAAGAATTAAGATCAAATCAGACCCTAAAATTTAGGAATTTAAAGACCTACTTTCTAAGAATTTACCATTAAATAGGATGGAAATTAACTGGAAAATAAATGAGAAATGACCAAGGAGTGTTAGGATAGCTTACCTTAGCTTCAATGGATGATTCTCCACCTTTTCCTCTCTTTGATATCTCAAATTAGTGTGAAAATGGTAAAAGCAATAGTGGAGAATCGGGTGGGGGAAATAGGGATTAAGAATCTACGTGTGTTGTTAAAGAGGACACCTTGGCTCTAAAGCAGCATCTCGATCACTACAGAGGTCTGGCAGCTTGGCGCGGGTGCCGCAAAAGTGAGCCTAGCCAAATGCCCAAGGCTGCTTAAGTGGCTCATGGGGTGCTAAAGAACACGCTGCTAAAGCGGTACCCTGAGCACTTAAGCAATAACATCAGGTACCTACCAGATTCCAGACTTTTTAAAGTCTAAACAAGGATCGTTCAATTGCTTGGGATTCGATCGGAACCCTATGCGTGCAAACGAACTATGCTACCATACCAAATTCGACATTCTGGACTCAATGAAACCATAAAAGCTTTCATTCGAGATCGTTTTGACTAATTATAAGGCCCACACCTATAGTTTTATTTTTCCTACAATCTTCCCAATAGCCCAAAATAAGTTTGAAAGCCTCAAAAAATAAACCAAGGGTCCCCCTTTCCTAAAATCAATATTCTTGAGCTAATGGCATTCTTAGAATACTCATTTAAGGCTATCTACTAAAATTTTTGGTCTAAATCAAATCTTAAACAACGAAAGCTCAAAAATAGGGAATAAGCCTTAAACCCAAACAAACTATTCGATAATCAAACCGACAATTATGGTGGGGTATAAATGACCTATAGTTGTTGTGGGAAGGCTCGAAACACTAGAAATGCACGTTAATCAAGGAAATAACCTAGATGGTCACAAAAATATCCACTACTAAAAAGGACTTCTGTCCGGAAAAGTCAATGGATAAGAAGATTATGAAAGCTCAAATGGACGAGGTACTGGCCCCGCATGCTCCAAGCAAGACTCCCCAAATAACCTTTTAGAAGATATAACATTTCAAACAATTTTTCCATCAGTACCCCTTTTTTAACCAACTTCCTCACTTCACTTCTCAAACAACCAAAACTCAACCTTAACCACTAACTGGCCGCCAAATGAACCGAGAAAGGCTGATGTATGCAAATCCGATCTGCAACACACCGATACCATATTGATACCAGCATAACCAAACAAAAACTCATCCAAGCCAAAGAAAAATCAAGGCATGAGTCATGCGATCAACTCCAAAATCCAAATATAACTTTTTTTTTGACTTTCCAAACCTGTTATTTACTCCAAACCAAGAAGAGAGTCACTCAAGTCTTGTCCATGCAACTTTACCACACTAACCTTGAAGAACTAAAGCGGATACACCAAAAATCCATAATGAAAAGCATGAGAATAAGCATATAAGGCACTACCTGGGCACATAAATAGAGAGGACCAATGTCTGTAACCCACTACTAATACTACAGTTGGTTTGAGTGACTCTCGAAACTAACAGTTGAGAGTCTGAATCACAATCATTCACCACTAGACGATTTTCTCTAGGATGTCCCATCAATTGAGGATGAAGCCAAGTCAAGCCCAACCAGAGCACACTATATATGCTGAGTAGATCTTCTAAAATCCTGATGAAAACTGAAAATTCAAGGTCAAGAGAGGGCCAAACCATCATCAAGTGCCAATAGGCTATTATTTGAACATCTTTCATACACAATTAATTTGAATTAAAGATGATCGTATAGGTAGATAAGGAGTAGGCTTAGCCAGCCTATAAGTGAAACCCCAATTGAAAAATAATTTAAAACAAAGGATACACCCAAATGCTATAACTCCCAATTTAAATCCCAACACCAAGGCTGAATCACCTAATCTCAACTATCCGAACTAATCATATAGATGGGTAGGCATCCATACTCTAAGTCCATCATAGTTGTCAGGCTCCCTTTATAAGGTGCAAAATCCAAAACTAAGCCAAAAAGTCTAAACCAAATGTAGACACCCAACTCACCCTCACTATCTAAGCTCAGGAATATCCCCACTGGATCATGCTAGAGTCAAAGATGAAATGTAGCTGAAGAACAAAATCACAATAAAGGATAAACTATAGGCTGAATGCATGAGCAACAAACTCCATATCTTTTGGAGGGCATAAATCATCAAAGCATACTCAAGAACTCACCAAAGCTACCAATAGTATTAGAGATATCTAAAACTCTAGCAACTCGAAGAGCTACAACCTTAGTCGGGAACTGGTTAATCCAATACTCTAAATCTTGACATAGATACCCAAATCTCCAACTTAAGAAATAGTCATAGGAAAGATCACCTATATTCACCTCTCTTACTCCACTAGAACAAGAATCACATAATGGTAAGAATGGATTATATGACTCTACATTTACACCAAAATTAAATTATCACTAGGAGATGAACCCAACAAACCTGAAAGACAAGTCCAAGACCTCTCAAAATCAAAACCAAGACCACTATAGAGAAATAAACTAGTCAAATAGGAATAATAGATCCCAAATTTTACAATCTTTAAAATGGGTTACATAACCAAATCACCAACTCTGGATCTATAGAGAAACCAAGGATAGCTGACCTACCTCTTTCTTAATATCCCACTCAACAATCGATCTATCTGTGCCAACAAAAGAAAAAAAACAACCAACCTCACCTCGCTGTAAGGGAGAGACTATCCAACCAAACTGGCTGCTCAATCCAACAAATAAAATCCATGAGGAAGGAAATTCTAACAAGATAATTCCATCCTATCCTTCTATCAAGAGAGGATCAATCAATATTAATCAAAATACCAATATAAAGGGTAGGTGGTACCAAAAATGAAAATGAATAACAAGTACCAGACTAAGGCCATAAAAATGCCAATATGCCAAGGTAAATGGGACTCAAACCCAAATGATACACCTCCAGCAAAATATCAACATTGATCCACTCTATCTGCTACTAAAAAATTATCTACAAGGTTAGTCATATATTTATGAACTCTATATTAGGGCTCAAAATTATCAACATAAACATACCAAGGCATACAATCATTGATGGGTACAAGAACCACAATACATTCAAATAAATAGATTAAGGTAGAAAATAAAAAGGCGCACCTATTATGGTGAAATCCAAAGTCACATGCTTGATGTACCCGATGAAGTATGAATCTATGTGGGTCAAAACTTTGATTGAGCATCTTAACCACCAGCAGAGGCGCTAAGTGCACTACTTCTAACTAAAGGTGCCCCCAATACTATGGGACTGATCCATATGGGCTAAATGACAAATAGTCCCATGGAAGTGACACTCTCTAGACCAGTGACCGATCTATCTGCAGTCATAGAAAACCCTTAAATCCCTAACTTTGCTAGAAACATGAGTTGACCCCAATTGGCTGACCAATCGATGTTGGGGTACTCTATAACTCCCCGCAATCATAACCTACCTCCAGATACCAAGGCTAGTCGGGGACATATTCTAACACTATCTAAACAAAAAACTCACATTTAAGTCACTCTCTAGACCAATGACCAATCTCACCACAAATGAGGCAAGCTCCTAAAATACTTTTAGGTATTAACCCTACTGATCCAGAATGATGGTCGGCCGAAAAACCTATACCGAATACTCTATAAGGTCCCATGATTACTCTGCATGATATGATCACCATGACTGATCTAAGAATCACCCATAGTCTAAGATTCTTCCTGCATAGAACCATTAGGCTGTAAGCGAAGCTGACATCTGTTGAGAGAATCCTCTTTTCCAAATGGAAAACCATTAGCACCATACTGATAACATGGCCTCTTACATCCACCTTCATAAATCTCAATACATGCTCTCTCTATAGCCCTCTCTTGATTAAAAAACCGAGGGAGAAAGGCCCCAATACTATTAAATGCTCCGATGCCAAACTGAGTGGCAAAGATAATCCTCCAATAAATCCATGAACCATATCATACTCTAAAGCATATATCATAGCCATATGTCTAGCCCACTCAATAAATCTAGCCTTGTACTCCAAAATCGATAAGAAACTCTGTTCTACACCGGCAAACCCAACTCTAGACTGACAACAACTCGATGAATTCAATTTCATGTTTTGTTATGAGGTATACATAAAAAGACTCAGAATCCCTAGTATTGATCTTGAAAGGCTGAAGTGGTCGCATATTCTACTTAAGCCTAGGTTGGCCCAAAATCCTCTAAGTAATGCTGAAGATATTTGGCATACATCTCGAACTCCCTAGTCCGACGCTGTGTTGAAGCTCTAGAAACGCATGTGGAAGTCTCATCCGCATCTATAAATAACCTTATATCATCCAACATGGATAGAATAGAATAAAAGAATTTACTTAAGGCTTATAGAAATATGGATACAAGGAGTCAAGAATGGATGTTCTAAGAATGCCCTATAGCCTTCCCAAGATAGGTTACGAATGTGTCACCACTGATCCATAGGAATCTATCAGGCACTTAACTCTTGTACAAACACATCGATAAACCTCATCTCTGATAATAATTTGTCGTGACCAAATTTCTTAGGTCATAATGTCAACTACTATAACTCACCTAAAGGTAAGCCAACCCGCAGTCTAGAATTGCTAGTAACGGACCATAAAGAGAAATGAATAAAGATAGAAGGATAAATATAATAAAAGACTAATATATATATATATATATATATATATATATATAAGACAATCCAAAAATCAGGTGGAATCACTATAAGAGATTCTAGTATAACCAAATTACAAAATGAAATACTAAGTGAATATATTGATACAACCCATCTATGAATACAACATAGAGACTAGTGTAGCCCATATGAGGAAGAATAGTAATAAATTTAGAAGCTCACCCCAAATATCGAATCCATAGCTGCTTTACACAATGCCCACATCAACAATTAGAACCCGTACTATGATCCGTAAACTACAAAAGTGTAGTATGAGTATCAAATATGTGGTACTCGGTAAGAAACTACCGACTGAGCTCCAATGATAATGCAAACATAAATAACATGAAAGAAGGAATGTAAATTAAAAAATATATTCAAGAAACTAACATGATAGAACTAAGTAGGCTATATGGATGAAATATCTTATTATAGTTGTACTCAGGCACTAAATCACTATATCGTATATCACTTGACAATATAAAAATAAAAGGTATGAGAAGGATATATAGTAGTATACAAGGTCAAGGAAAAAATATATGACATGAATAATCAAAGGAGGAGAGGGATATATGGTAACACTATATATAGACACATACTATATATATATATATATAGGAATAACTGAAAAGTATAACCTAAGTTAGTCATATTGGAACCTTAAGACCTCCTAATCATAGTAGGAACTAGTGTTGGCATAATCAGGGTCCCTAATACAAATATTTAAACATGAGATAATTATCCATAATAAAATAATAATAAGAGAAAGGAATCAGAATCATACCTTGTGTCATTTTACCAATTCATAACCAACCTTTCATGAGCTAACAATAGTAATAATAATAATAATAAAGTAACTGGATAGTCTAGAAAAATAATACAAAAAATGGCCCCATAACTCAGAATTCTCAATCATCACATAGCACAAGCAAACAACATTTATAACGTATATCTATGCAACATCCCATAAAGCTAAAGAATATTGGAATAAAAATACATACAGGTGATAGGAAATGCCCATGCAAGAATGAATGCAAAGTAAATCCATAATATCATAACCGATCCAAGTTCCATATGTAACCAGTGTATACACCTCCTCCATCTTGATGGCTCGCAAAGAAAGGACCTACGACGACCTCTCTTCTTTGGTAGGATAGATCATAGAAAAAGTGGCCCTAGGAGGTACAAAAGTACCCATATACACCAAACTATTCTCAATCCAAGACTTCCAATAACCTTGATCATCATCACTCTACTTCGTCTAGTACCGGAGAGATGTATATATAATAAATGCATAGAATTGGACCATGGCTAAAAGACTGTAAATATGTAAACCCATTTCCTGGAGGTAAACTCCAGGACTAAATCACCATAAAAGTGTTGAAAGGATCAAAATATCTCTCGACTAAAGTAAATAGTAGTAGAAAAACTTTAGACCAATATCTATCTCAATCAAATCTCTAAAACAACATTTTTAATCTCAAAAAATCATGAATCATTCATTAAGATGGTACAATTCCCATTATGAAAGAATCCACTTTAAAGGTGAAAAGTGGAAATAATTATCATTTTAGGAAAAACATTAGTAAAACCATGTTTTTAGTTAGAATCGTATAATTTAGTGAGCATAAAGTGTTGAACATATGCAATGACATCACCAGTGTCTAAATAGTACAATTATAAGCATCTAAATGTTGAAAGACTAAACCACATCCTTTACAAGGATAAATTACTCACCCAGAATCCAACTGATATCATAATCACGACCTTGAGAATAATCATACATAACCAGTATAATCATATCAAAATTCAAAAAACCATCATAAATAACAAAGTCAAGCAGTAAACCTTATATTAAAGGGTTATTAGCCTCAATTATATCTAACATGCTAGTAACCTAGAGTTATATAATTCTAGAAGTATTATAAGTATTTCATCTTAAGGGTAGATTCTCCATTCTATTCCCTGAACTCATAATTAAGGCTAAGTCATGGTATTCTATGAAAAATCACATCCTAACATCCCTATCTAACATGCAACATATATAATCCACTATCTCATGAAGAAGATTAGATAGATATCTACCTCGATGTAAAACAACATATCCTTAAATCGCCTATAAATTGTCCATCTTTTCTCCAAGATCCCAAAATATTGTCACGCTATAAAAATAGTAATCCACACATCATAAGTAATGAAATGAGACCCATAATTTCATATAAAGGGTTAGGTCAAAATTTGGTTCAAGAATGGGCCCGTGGGATCCACAAATAGAATCTAAAATTAAATCCACCATGATGTGTCTTGAAGGACAAGGAATGTTTTCTCAAAAGTTGAGCCCAAATGGTAAGAATCGAGGACCAAATCAGCCCCTAAAGTTTTGAAATTTAATGACCTAATTTCAAAGAATTTACCATTAAATATGATAGAAATTGATGGGAAAATTTATAGAAAATGACCAGGGAGTATTAGACTAGCTTACCTTAGCTTCAATGGATGATTCTCCACTTTTTCCTCTCTATAAGGTCACAAATTGGTTTGAAAATAGTGAAAGAATGATGGAGAATAAGGTGGGGAAAAGGGTATTAAAAGTCCCCAGGTGTCGCTAAAGCAGTATCTCGACTGCTAAAGTAGTCTGGTAGCTTGGCATGGGTGCCGCTAAAGCAGGACTAATAGTACTAAAGCTAGGTTCACATAAGCAACTCCCTTGCCGTTATAGCGGACCTAGCCGAATTCCCCTATTTAAGTAGACCATGAGGCGCTAACGTGCACGCTGCTAAAGCGGCTCCCTGAGTTCTTAAGTAATCTCATCAGGTACTAGATACTAGATTTTTCAAAGTACAAAAATAGACTTTGATCGGTTTCTCGGGATTCGTTCAAAACCTTATGAATGCAAATAAACTAGGCTACCATACCAAATTTGATGTTCCAAACTCAATGAAAACATTAAAACTTTCATTTGAGATAGGTTCAACTAAATACGGGGGCATACTTAGTTTTATTTTTCATATAATTCGTCCAATCGCCTAAAATGAGTCTGGAAGCCTCAATACTTGAACCAAGGGTCCCCTTAAACTAAAATAAATGTTTTAGATATGATTGTGCTGTTGAAATTCTCATCCGAGTCATTATCTAGGAGTTTTTATCCATAATTAGATTCTAAATAGTAAAAAGTTCCAAAATGGAGAAATGAGCCTAAAACTCAAACAAGCTATCCAATAACCGAACTGATAGTTCCGACAAGTCATAAATGACTTGTCATGGCCCAATTTATGAGTCATGATGGCACATAACCCACCAATAGGTAATCCAAACCATAACTCGAAGTTAGATACAATGAATTAACATGGTGGAAAATGACCAACTTCGGCGGAAATCAACAACACAATTGATAAATAGTTAAAACATTCGACATAGATAAAGATAGTCAATACAATATACAATCCCATGACCTGGTAGAGCCAGTACAAGAGCATCTAACACTAATACAACTCTAATGTCTAGAATTGTCAATAACATCTGTCTCGATAACAAAAGACTAAATATCAAAAGATGGAAGAAAATAGATGACTCCGACTCCAAGAGCTTACCCTATCTCTGAATCAACACAGCATGATCAACAGTCAACAACGACATTTAGTACTTGGATCTGAAGTATAGTATGAGTATCAAAACAACAGGTACTCAATAGACATCATCGACCGAATGAGCTAAATCATGATATAAGTATGATAAAATGCTAGATATCATAACTAAGGCAAAGTATAGAAACGAACCTGAATCATCCCCAACACCTCTATACATAATAAATAATTTAACCAAAATAACAATATAACACAAGCAAACAACACATGTCAATATCGTCATGCAATATAAGTAAATAAATTAAAATAATAACGCATTACGAGGCATCACAAAAGCAATCATAACAAAAAAATTTGGCTCTCATACGTCAATTGGTGTGGAAAGTAAATAACTAATCACAAACTCCCATACGCTTATAGAGTACACTCAAGATAGAATAAAGCAACCACTCATCGCTTACAAATAACCAACTCGTTATTTCATCATCATTCCACAATTTACCAATATTTGAAAATGTACCCATAGTCCATAATTTTTACCAAAATATAGAAACCTTATCATCATTACTCACTAGTCACCATTTATTAGCTAATCTTTTTTTATTAACTAATTTATTTGATTACTAGTCGTCACTCAGCCTCTTGTCGTCATTTATAAACAACATTAATTATCACTATTCATTCTTTACAAACTAATCCTCATTTATCAATTAGTCATGATTAGTCACTTAAACAATATCCACCACTAATTTTTATTTATCACTAATCATCAACTATACCACCTTATATTTATTTATCACTTTTGGGCTATAATCGATATCTCTAATACCAACATCATACCCAACTTATATATATATAATAATCATATCATAATAAATAGTTGGACTTGAACTGGTAGATTTACATGTAGGTACATCGGCATAATCATTCTCTGACCTTGCCGGATATCAATGCATCACCATAATAATCCTCTAAAATCAAATCAAGTATAATCAACATCATCATTATCTTCTGAAATTGAACTAGGTATAATCAACATCATCATCATTTTTTGAAATTAAACTGGGTATAGTCAACATCATCATCATTTTTTGGAATTGAACTGGGTATAACAACATCATCATCTTTTGAAATTGAATCGGTATAATCAATATCATCATCATCTTTCAGAATTATACTGGGTATAATCAACATTATCATCTTTTGGAATTAAATTGAGTATGATCAATATCATCATCTTCTTCTAGAATTGAACCGGGTATAATTAACATTATCATCATTTTTTGAAATTGAATCGGGTATAATCATGTAATACCCCATACTTTTACCTAGGTTGAAATCATCCCAAGTATGTTAGAAACTTACTTTGAAATATGAATACACTTTTATATATGTGAAAATTTTAAGGTTTTCACTTTTTTCATGTGGAAAATTGAATTATCTTTCCAAGATACCAATTTTGTCCAAATCCGGTATCGGGGTAGAAAGTTATGGCCGTTTAACAGAAAGTAGTCAAAACTACCCAGGTGTGACGATGACTGTCGACAGACCGTCGAGCTAGCGATGGGCCATCGCCCAAACTATCACAGTGGAGGCAGTGAGACTACCTAATGGCGATGGCTCAGGCCGACAGACCATCCAGATAGTAACGAACCGTCGCCCAAGCCATCATAGAAGATACAGTGAACCCCAATTCTACCCAGGTGCAACGGTCAGGACCGATGGACCATCGACCCAGCAATGAACCATCGTACCCACTATCGCATAGTTTGTTTAGTTATTTTAAAGTCAGTTTTAAAAGGGTATTTAGGTCTTTTCCACCCATTTTAACCCCTAATTATATCAGACTAGGGCTCATAAGTTCATTATCCATCTACAACATCCAATTATTTCTCTCAAAGATAATCCCTAATAACAAGATCCAAATCCTTCTTCAAGAAACTAAGAGATTCCAAGTTCTTCAAGTCCAAGAACTTCGAGAAACACATAACCCAGATATGTCATGTGTTGATTTATGGGTCCCTTTCACCTATGAAGCTCAAGAATGTCTTTTTAAAATCCAAGATTTGTGTATTTATGAATATTCATGATGTTGTGGGGTTTTGGTTAATGTTTGAAATTACATATTCTAATAATTGACCCTAGGATGTGATGATTTGCATAATAATCATGATAAACCCTTAAATTTCCATGTTGATGGATGTATCCATAATTATTAGATGTGTTGATGATTGTATAACCAAAGAATGCTTCCCATGTAATTGATTAAATGCCTATGTGAAGGAAAAGTATCATATTAGTTCATGCATGTTAAGTGTTTGATGAAATGTCTTAGTCAATGAATTATTCATATATGTGTAGCCATTGTGGTGCTTTAGTACTTGTACTTCATGAAATCCCCATCTTATTATATTATGGATTGTCGATGTTGGTCATGTTTTTAAGAAAGTCATGCTTTTTCAGTTTCATGCTATCGACTCCTGGGGGGTACTTGTACCCGACAATTAGCTGTGTACCTAAAGACAGCGTCATGTTTTAAAGATACTCTCCGTCGAGCCATGTTCATAGAAATTCAGTTAGTCATGTGACTCAGGAAAACTCAGTAAACTCAATAATCTCAGACATCTCTGAAATACAGTAATCTCAATAGTATTCCGTCAGTCAATGAAACTCAATTAATTCAGTCCAATTCAGTTCAATAATCCATGTTCAGTATCTATTCAGATAGGAGTAGGAATTAGCACCGAGTGAACCCAAGTATAGGAACACACACTGTCAGATGAGGGTGTGATTCTTAGAAGTAATCCTTGCATTCCAGAACTATATAGCTAGCATAGGTTGAGACATCAACACTATCAGATAAGGGTTGATGATGAGGATAAACACTGTCAGATGAGGGTCCCACTATTATATTTTGGGGCTACTATCAGATGAGGGTCACCCATAAATTTTCTTTACCAGTGGCGCAGTATTGACATGCTTCCAATTGGGGTTACAAATTGGACCCCAACTCAGTTATAATGCATTATTTGGGGCATGTCGGTTAGATGACTACTTTGCATAGTTTCAGTATAGAATCAGGACTATCAGATACAATTATTCAGTCTTAGTAATAGAACTTAAATAGTTCTACAAGATTTAGGACTGTCAGATACAGTCAACTAGTTCCATCAGAACCTAGACTATTAGATACAATCGTTCAGTATTAGCTATTTTAGTTATACAAATATTAGTATCTCATGTTATTAGTACTCAGACTCAGTAATCATTTTATCATGAACTCAGTTACAGTTATTATATATTCTCACGCTCATGTTATTCAGTCAGTTAGTATAGTTCATGCATGTGGACCCTTTGCATTCAGCCTACCTCACGTGCATACCAGTACATTCAAACGTACTGACGCATTTGCACTATGGTGTTTTATACCATAGGTTCAGAAGCATGAGCTCCAGAGCATCAGTAGCATTCCAGTCTCAGCAGTCAGAGTTAGCAGTGAGTCCTCATCCTTTGAGGATATGACCATTAATTTATTATCTCATTAATTAATTTATTTTAGTAGTTGGATTTAGTTGGGGACATGTCCCATCAACTCCTTATTCAGACAGTTTAGAGGCTTTCAGAAAACAACATGTTTCAGACAGTTTATTTTAGTTTTGGGTATTGTTATACCCCATTATAGACATTGTTTATATTTAGTATTAGTTCAGTTTTAAACTTTATGACCTTATAGCTTATATTCCGCATAATTACAATATATTATTCAGTGCTTAGTTACAGATATCAGTCATGGGTTAGTTTGTGGTCCTTTGGAGTCATGAGCATTGTGTAACATTCCGGGTACCAGATTTGGGGTGTTACAAATCAAGATCATCATCATCTTCCAAAATTAATCTTGTATAACTAATATCATCATCATCTTTCAAAATTAAATCGGGTATAATCAACATTATCATTATTTTTCAAAATTAAATCGGTTATAATCAACCTCATCATCTTCTAAAATTGAATTGGGTATATACATAGTAAATATTTAGACTCAAACCGGTAGCCACATCATCACAGATGGTGGAATAATCAAGTATAAGTACTAATATAGTCAAGTGTCATGAATTCTATAATAATTACAACCAAACTTCCTTTAAAATCAATAAGCATGAGTTCTAGCATCATTAATAACACAATTGCTAACATCTTCAATAAGAATATTTTCTAGCATGTTTACTAGCATAATTACTTAGCATGATGATAACCATAAGTAACATAATAGGAAATAACTTATCAATAGCATGGTCAAAGGTTTATCATTAGCATAATAGATAGCTTATACATGACATAACACATAGTTTGTTGAAACATGATTCAAATCTCATCATATCATAAGTGACACTCTAATCGATTAGCCTAGGAACATTAGCTCTAATGTCATCATTACCATAAGTATCAAGGGACAAGGTTCCTAAATATTGCCTTAACAGGGCATTCTCTAGGTATTTAATAAGCGTATAAAGAACTATTCATCAATTTTGACTTAAGGTGGGGCTTAGAGCGCACTTCTAAATCTCCAAAATACCTTCCAAGGGAAGTTCTACCCCAGAGTAGGATAAGGTATCTAAATCCAATCTTAGATGTATAGCAACCCACAATTAGCCATAAGGTAAAGGTTCTTCCCAAACACAATAGTAACTAAGTCACCCACCTTTAATATAAGAAACTAAAGTCAATCTTACCCCAAGCATGGGTGTATAAAGCATTTTTATCTAATTTGAGTGATCTAAGGCATTCTTATGCTAAGTATGAGATATGAAGCCTAATCCACTGAATTCATAAGGAACAAGTCATGTGTTTCAACTCTACGACTTCAAATTTGCCTAAATAGTCTAATTAACCCAAATCTTTCAATTCATCAATACAACACCTAAAACCCACTCTAAATCTAAAATAATATCATAATAATACTATGAAATAGCTAAATCTGACAAGGGATAAACCTAACCTACCTAGACGCCGAAGAAAAGCTCACAAGATCTGCTAAAGCACCGCTTTTCCCTTTCAAAAAGATTCTGCAATATCCCAAGCTATCAAAATTGCATTTTACTCATCAATATGAGAATAACGATACCCATATTGCACTATTGTTCTTTGGATCCAAAAATCAGATCAAAATCCCCAAGTAAGACTCACTTACAGAAATCACATTTCAAAAACAAACCTAATAGTCTTACACGCTCAAGAAATTATTACCCTAAAAAATGGGTGAAAACCAAGTCAAATTAGGGATAAATAAATCCCTCAAGGTTTTGGAGTTTTGAGCAAAAAAAATACAAAAATCGACCATGAAATTAGAGGAAACATATCTCAAATCTGAAGGATAACTGTGAAAACAAGTGTTAATTGAGCTTTCAAATCACCCACAAGATTCACTCTTACTTTACCTCACTATGTAGGGTTTAAGATCTTATGAAATGGGTGATAAATGGATGAATTCGTGATATAAGGATCTATTTATACCCAGACTAGGACCTTGGGAGTCGCTATCGCGAGCTGAGGCTCCACGATTACGGTATCTTATTGCTGCATAGACCTGTTGCAATCGCAAGATGTACACTGCAATCGATCGCAACCCTTGGCTCATGATCGCGGTGGCAAAATAAACAGCTGATACATAGAAAATTTTTAAGTCTCTGCCAAGCACTCGAGATTTATTTGGAATCCCATATATGCAAACAGACTATGTAACCATACCAAATTCAATATTCTGGACTCAATGGCTCAATTGGATTTTTCATCCTATGTCATTTCGACCAAATATGAGTCTCACACCTATATTTCATTTTCATAACATTTCGACCAATTGGTCGAAATAAGCTCGGATGCCTCAGGACCCAACCAAAGGTCCACCTAGCCTAAAATAGGCATTCCAGCGTTGCTAGCACAGTCAAAATTTGCATGTAAGATTTTTTTACTGAAAGTTTTGCCTAATGGCCTTTTGGAACTAGTTTAGACTTCTAAATAGAAAATAAAATCCAAACGAACTAGCCGGTAACTGAACTGCCATCTCCATAAAGTCATAAATGACTTGGGTTATCTATGGAAAGGCTCTAAGAGTGGAGATAAAAAGACATATGGAAAATAACCTGAAGGGTCATTACATGACTTGTAGTCGTTATGGGAAGGCTCAAAATTCCGAAAATATGAATAAATCAAGAAAAATAACCTAGAGGTTCATTACAATTCCATCCCTATGAGAGTTGATCCTCGTTCTCTCCTTATCACTCTACCTATAGCCTGAGGCCTGCCCCAAACTACTACCTCAACAATGGGTGCAGGTGTCACCACGGATATTGCTGCAAGTGTTGCCGCAATTGATGCTATTACTACTATGGTGAAATGAATATTAACCATATGCAAACAAGAATAAAATAATTAGATACAAATTGGGATCACCAGATACCAATTGGAATCAAGTCATAGAACAAAGAAGAAAAGAGAAGAGCTCATTCCTAAAGTCTCATATCCTTCCAAAGAAAAGTACAAATGTCTCTGTACCATTTTCAGGACTTTACTAGACATTTTCTTGTATGACGGGATCTACGAACCCCCTGGAAAAGGTACCATCTCTTTCACGACCCAACCTGTCTTGATTGGCACCCGCCCTAATCTGCAGCAAGATAACCATCTTACTCTTACTTTTAATTAATGAGGCGTTACTCTCACTTTAATAATAATATATGTTGACACCTAATATTGACCCTCCACAACTAAGTTTTATTCCGAGTTGCTTCGATTAGAAATAAAATTAAAATATTTATTTTATTTGGATAAAAAACTTTTTAAAATATGTGTCTAAGCTAATTTTTCCTTTTAAGTAGATATTATATGTTTTAGTATTCTTATATACAAGGTCGTATAATATTTTGTCACTTAAATAATTATTTTATCAAAAATTAATTTTTAGAAAATATTTATTTGATTTTATTAAACAAAGAAGCTCAAAATTGAATCGGTCATTAATTTATTCCAAACTTTGATTAAACTTAGTCAATTTATTAAATTTGATCTTAAATGGAATCATTTTGTTCACAATCATTGTAATTGTGATGTTGGGTGTATTTTGCACATTAGTGCTACTATTCTAGACTATTTAGCCTTGTTTTGAGGATGATTCATGTGATTAATGGATTCAGAATGATATAAATTAGAATTTATGTGTACAAGTATGTGTTTACAATGTTTAATTGTGGTTTCACATGAGTTTTGATTCAAATTGATCATTTAAAAGGCAACTGAGAAAACTAGTGTAACTAGCTTGAGCTAGGTGTTTTTCTAATCTATTGTGTTGGATTATAATGTGTTTTAATGAGTTATTAAGGTTTATATTATGTATTTATATGTAAAACAACTTTGTTATAATTTTCAAGGGTCAATTGGATCAAGAAAAGAGTCAAAACAATAAATTTAAGCTTAATGTGAATTTAGCCTACGCTTAGCTCGTGTTTCTTGTTCATCGGTGAGGATGTTGTATTTTTTTAAGCTCTAAATTGTTGTGTTTAATGCTATAGTATGATTTTTTAATGTATTATGATGGATATACAAGCTCAAATCAAGTGGAAACAACTTAAAAAGGCTCATAACTGGCCACAGAAACACAAGATGAAAGCTGGACGCAATTTTGGACCCTTGAAAAGTATTGAGCGCGTGTAGAGTTTGTATTTGGAAATATGGCATGTGATACATTCCATTTTATTTGTAAGGGCCCCAAAGTGTTTAAACACCACATTGCGGCATCGCGGAGCCATGCCGATTCGTAATTTTCCAAAAATAATATCTCTGCGCGATAACACTGCATCACGTTAAGGACCAAATTCGGGAGAAAAGTACCAAGTGATGCCATTTGACACTATAGAGAGAAGCGGTGGCCACCAAAATTTGAATAATTCAGCCATGAACGATGTGTAAACCTAATCCAAGTGGAGTTATGACTTATATACTTTAAATATAATGTCTTAAAACACGTTTTGGACAATCTTTGAACCCCTAGATTACTTGGAATAACATTGAAAGTTACCAAAAATTCTTTTTAGGTTTTTATTTATTTAATTTAGCTTTCTTTTATGGTTTTAATCATTCAAAAAAATTAATTGGATGTTGATTATGGCTATGAGTGGCTAAAAACTCCCTTTCCGAGGTTGAAGCCAAGAACATGAGTACGATTATTTTGAATTAAGTTCGTTTGATTTGATTATCATTATTTGTTGTTTATTTATTCTTGTTATAACTATTTTAAGAATTCTTGTCCCTTAGAATACATCAATTGTCTACTTTTTTATCTCAAGAGAGGGAATAGGGAGATAGAACATTGGAATAAACAAAGTATGTGTTCTTATTCTTTTATAAAATAAAGAATTGAACTTAGCAACTAAGACAGGGATGTACTTTGATGCCTTACTTGATTAAAATGTAGGATGATAGCTTTAATTAACTTAATTGGATTATTATATCCCTGCTCAATGATGTAGTTGTAATGTCCATATAAGGTAAAATATTAGAGGATCATGAAAACCTATGAATCAACAACCAAGATAAGAAAGTTAATAAATGAAATTCAATATCATAGTATGATTGTTCAAAGTTCTTTAACCCTAGATTTTCTCCTATTGATTGTTCCAAGACTTTTAATTTATGCATTGTTTAATTCATTTTTAATTTACAATATTGCAAATTATTTTTGGATACGCTAGCATCAATTGAATCAAAATTGCACACAAGAATAGAATAGTTGTTAGATCAAGTCTCTGTGGGATCGATACTTGGCTTTCATTACGACACTTTACTACTTGATTAGGACACGTACACTTGCGTGTGCACTGTCAAGTTTTTTGGCGTTGTTGTCGGAGACTTGTATTTTTGCAATTGTTTATTTTAGTTTTGCTTTTAGATTTATTTGGTGTTTTTATGCTTGGTCTGGGTTTTGTTATTGCAGGCAACTGGTTTTTAAGTTGATAAGCTGGAAAGGGATCGGGAGTTGGTAGAACCAAGCCCCTAATCAGAGTAAGACTTTCATCAATATAGGAGAGAAACAATCCTTCTCCCCAAAATTCCTCAAATTGCAGAAGACCATGTTAATTTAGCACTTATGGCTGAAAAACAAGCAACACGTAGAATTGTTCGGGAAGTGGCAATCCCACTTCTGACAAATCTAACTTAAGGTTTTCAGAAACCAGCTACTGGAGGGAGGTTTGAGCTTAAAAATAATAGGGTACAACTATTGATAAGAAGTGGATAGTTCACTGGGCTATCACATGAAGATCCACAGGTCTACTTGCAGAATTTCATCGAGCTCACTGACACATTCATTCCGGTAGATGTGAATGCTTATTATGTGAGGATGATATTCTTCCCTTATTCTGTTATTGGGGAATCTAAAAAGTGGTTGAATTCGAAACCAACAAATTCAATCACATCATGGGACAGCTTGGCTAAAAAGTTCTTCATCAAATTCTTACTGTCTGGTAATACAGCAAAACTCCGCAGTGAGATTGTGAGCTTTAAACAAAGGCCAAATGAAAATCTTTATCATTCTTGGGAAAGATTTAAGGATCTTCTTCGAGACTGTCCACACCACCAAAAGTCAAATGAGGTACTTGCTCACACTTTTGTAAAAGCTCTTGATCATAATACGAAGATTTTGCTAGATTTGGCCACAAGTGGTCAAGCACTTGAGTCGACTTATGATGAGTTATACATTTTACGAAACCACATAGCACAAGTAAATCCTAAGTGGCATGGTGATTCTAGTAGTGCCACCAAGAAAGTTGCAGGCTTTTAGAGGTGGACTAATACACTACGTTATCAACCAAGGTTTCTGCACTACAAAATTTGATAAATACTCACTTCAACAACATAAAACTGGGAGCTCCACAACCTACCTCAATAGTGAATGTAGTTCAACAAACTACTGGTTAGTGTGAGATCTTCAAAAATAATAATCATATGGCAGCCATGTGTGCTTCAAATCTAGAATTTGTGATGTATGTAGGCAATGGACAAAGGTTAAATTATGGTAATACCTACAATATGAAGTGGCATACTCAGCAACCAAATCAAACATGAAATGCCCCAGAGTCACAGGCCCAACAAAATTTGACAACTAGCAACGTGGAAGAAATGTTGAAGTAGATCTTAGCAAATCAGATGCAGTTGACTGCATACATGCAAAATCAACAAGCAGTTACGAGAAGTTTAGAGTTGCAAGTGGGTCACTTATCAAAATCAATGAACACTAAACCACAAGGTGGTTTTCCAGCAGAGATAGAAAATCCAAAGCAGGTTATGGAAATCACTTTATGCAATGGTAAAGACCTTTAAGGAGAACCTCCCAAGGTAACAAAGAAGGTAGATGCTGATATGATGACCCAAAAGGTAGATGAAACAGTTGCTGAAAATTCAAGGAAGTCTGAGTACTTGAAAGAAAATGTGGTTGTTGAAGAAGTAAAGAAGATGCCGCCACTCCCTTTCCCTCAAAGGCATATAAAAGCGAAGGATGATGCCTTGTTCAAAAAGTTTTGTGACACATTCAGAGAGCTGTATATTAATTTACCTTTGCAAGATATTTTTGTAGAGTATGCCTATGTATGCAAAGTAATTGAGGGATGTGGTAGCGAAAAAGGTGAAATTATGAGATGTGGGAGCTATAACACTCACTGAAGAGTATAGCATGGTGATGACATAGAAAATCCCTAAGAAATTGAGAGATAAGAGGAAGTTTGCTATTCCTATTCAAATTGGGGGCAAAGAGATCCATACACTGAGTGACTTTGGGGAAAGCATAAATTTAATTCCCCTATCATTATTTAGAAAATTTGGCTTGGGAGAGTCTAGATTTACCACCGTTGTGTGGCAGCTGGCAGATGGGTCATTTACATATCCAGAAGAAATCATTGACAATGTCCTCATAAACGTTGGTAAATTTATTATTCCTGCTAACTTTTTTGTTCTTGATTTTATGTAAGACGAACAAGTACCAATCATCTTGGAGCATCAATTATTAGCAACTGAAGGGGCCTTGATTGATGTTAGAGAAGGAACACTCAAAATGAGAGTAGATGATGAAGAGGAGGTATTGATGTTTACAAAATACCCATTAAAAATTCCCAATAAAAAGATTTATGCATGATTAATGTGATTAAAAGGGATGAGTGTGGGGTGATTAATCCACCAAAGACCTTTTTGGGATACCTGATTAAGCGGCCTGAGATGAACCCACTAATTCCCAATATGTTAAAAGGTAAAAGAGGTCAGAAAAGAATTAGAAAATAGCTCAAAAAAGAGAGTGAAAGGGTGAAGGAATATGGTTGAGTTGATATGAGTCGTGCCGCGACACTAAATCAGGCGCTGCTTGGGAGGCAACCCAAGTTAATTTGGTATGCTTTCTTTTTAGTTTTAGTTTTTGTTTCACATACTTTTTATTTTTGATTGAGTCATAGGTTGATGAGAAGTCTGAGTACCATAAACTTGAGCTAAGGAGCATGGAAAAGACAGAGTGTGGGGTCCACGGACCTTCTTGATACAAAAAATGCTACTATCTAGGACTAGAGGTCTCAGGGAGTATCTCTATCTCTTTCTTTAAAAATTCACTTTGGGGACAAATTAGATTTTTAAGTGTGGGGTGGGGAAATTCCCAAATTTGGGCTCAATTTTTTTTTATTTTTATGTAAGATATTCTTGTTGATACTATTTTTTATTACATGATGCAAGTGGGTTTAGTTGTAAAAACATGTGATTTTGGAGAATTACTACTTTTTAGACACTTAGGCTCATGTTTATGACTCTTGTACTTGTTCGCTTAAATTTAAATTTGTGCTATTATTTTATTGGGAGTCTATGATAATCCTATTGAATTGAGCATGTGCCATGTGTGGTGTGAGATTTTTGTATATTCCTTGTTGCATGTGATGTATAGAACTTGCCCGATGTGTGTGTGAAGTGAAATAAAAAATGTGGGTTTAGGAGATGATATAGGCATTTCTTTGATAGCCTTGTTTTATACCTTCTATTTATCCTACCCTTGTGCTTTATCCTAGTTAACCCCCATTAAGCCTTTAGCTTTTTGTTTGGCAACCTCATAATTAGCCTAATGCTTTCTTTGATAGACTATAATTTGATCCAAAAAGCTCCTAAGTGCTTTAATAAAAAATTAATTGAGTAAGGAGTTTGAGAAATTGAAGAAGAAAAAGGTAAAATTGATACCCAAAGGAAATAGTTACTGGTGTATATAATTAATGTGTGGTGGATTGATGTAATACAAATGATGGTAGAAATATTCCCATGATTGTAGAGAATTAGAAAAATTGAATCTTGAAAGAATAAACTATGCGTCCACCAAGTATTTTGTGAAAACGCTTAAAAGAGATGGGGCAAAAACAAAAGGTATGGGTGAATGAAAAAGTGTAATTTAGTTATTAGAGATTTATTTTAAATGTTTAATGTAGTGTATTAAAGAACTTATAAAGGTTAGTCACTATTCCCAAATAGTTCCTACCCGTCCCTTAGCCTACATTACAATCCAAAAAAGTCCTAATTGATCTTATACATTACATTCCAATATTAGTAGAGCATTACACTAAGGGAAAGACTATGGTTCATTATGTGTAACTTTTGAATTCTTTGTGAGAGTGAGCATAACTTGATTTGTATATCCATTGTCATAATTTGCATTATTATGACTGATTATGGGTAACTCTCTTGTGGTAAGGGGCATATGTTTAATAAATATGGGTGATTCGTGTGATTTCTTTGATTGAGCAATAGGCATGAGTTTTCCACTTGTGGATTCCATTGTTTAGGTAGGATATTTTGGAAGTAGGATTTTTGAGTTTTCAACTACGTATAATATGCTTAGTGTTGTAAACTTGCATTCCATGTAATCATTGTAGTGCTAGTTTTAAGGTCTTGCATGTAGTATAAGTGTGGAGTCTCTTCATCTCATGGTTTTTATAGTTAAGAGTTTTTCGAGGACAAACAAGGCTTTAAGCGTGGGGTGGTGATGTTGGGTGTATTTATGCACTCTAGTGCTACTATTCTAGATTATTTAGCCTTATTTTGAGGATGATTCATGTGATTAATGGGTTGAGAATGATATAATTTAAAATTTATGTGTCCAAGTATGTGTTTACAATGTTTAATGGTGGTTTCACATGAGTTTTGATTCAAATTGATCATTTAGAAGTCAACCGAGAAAACTCGTGTAACTAGCTTGAGCTAGGTATTTTTCTAGTCAATTTTGTTGGTTTCTAATGTGTTTTAATGAGTTCTTAAGGTTGTTATTATAATTTATATTTAAAATGACTTATTTATAATGTTGAAGGGTTAATTGGATCACTAAAAGAGTCAAAACAATAAGTTTAAGCTCAATGTGAATTTACCCTATGCTTAGCTCGTGCTTCTTGTTCATCGGTGAGGATGTTATGTTGTTTTGAGCTATAAATTGGTGTGTTTAATTCTATAGGATTCTTTTTTAATGGATTGTGATGTTATATGAATGATATTCAAGCTTCAAATCAAGCGGAAACAACATAAAAAGGCTAGGAAATTACCACGGAAATACAAGATGCAAGCTCGACGCAATTTTGGACCCCTGGAAAGTATTGATCGCGTGTAGAGTTTTTTTTTTGTACAAATGGCATGTTCTGAATTCCATTTGATTAATAAGGGGCCCAAAATGGTGAGGAACCACATCACGGAGCCGTGCCAATTTGCTATTGTCCAAAAATAGTGTCTCAACGCGATAACACTACTTCGCGTTAAGGACCAAATTCGGGAGAAAAGTGCCCAGTTGTGCTCAGTGATGCCATTTGACACTACGGCGTGACGCGGTGGCCACCAAAATTGGGATAATTCTTCCATGAACAATGTGAAAACCTAATCAAAGTGGGGTTGTGACTTATATACAATAAAAATAACGTCTTAAAACATGTTTTGGACAATCTTGGAACCCCTAGATCACTTGGAATAACATTGGAAGATACCACAACTTATTTTTAGGTTTTATTTATTTAATTTAGCTTTTTTTTTTTATAGTTTTAGTCATTCATACAATTAATTGGATGTTCATTATGGCTATGAGTGGTTAAAAACTCCCTTTCTGGGGATAAAGCCAAGAACACGAGTACGATTGTTTTGAATTAATTTTGTTTGATTTGTTTATCATTATTGGTTGTTTGTTTATTCTTGTTATAACTATTTTAAGGATTTGCGACCCTTAGAATACATCAATTGTCTACCTTTTGATCTCAGGAGAGGGAATACAGAGATAGAACATGAGAATAAACAAAGTATGGGTTCTAATTCTTTTATGAAATAAAGAATTGAACTTAGCAACTAAGATAGGGAAATACTTAGATGCCTTACTTGATTCAAACGTAAGATCATAGATTTAATTAACTTAATTCGATTATTACATCCCCGCTCAATGATGTAGTTGTAATGTCCATTTAAGGTAAAAGATTAGAGGTTAGAAAACCATGATCATGCAATTAAACCTATGAATCAACAACCAAGATAAGCAAGTTAATGAATGAAATTCAATAGCATAGTATGATTGTTCTAAGTTCTTTTACCCTGGTTTTCTCCTATTGATTGTTACAAGACTTTTAATTTATGTATTGTTTAATTTATTTTTAATTTACAATATTCCAAACTCTCTTTTTGGATACGCTAGCATCAATTAAATCTAAATTGTGAACTAGAATAGAATAGTTGTTAGATCAAGACTCTGTGGGATTGATACTTGTCTTTCACTAGGACACTTTACTACTTGATAATACCATGTACACTTCCGTGTGTGCTTGGGCGCTGTCAAATTTGCCAACTGATTTTCAATTATACCAAAATTTAAATGTAATTGACTGAAATCCTAAAGATTAGGCTATTTAACAAATATCCTAATTCATCAATGTCTGACCCTAATTAAATCTATCCATCTCCCTTTTAACTTTAAACCCACCCGAGCTGAAAACCTTTTAAACTGAATCGGCCCACCTTATAACCCCCACTTCTCTTCTTAACATACAACAACATTACAACAACAACATAAGTAGAGAAATGCGACAACAAACCCAGCTATAACAACAACCAAATGATGTCAACCTCCATTAACACCTTGTTTGGATCTTGGTTTCCCATGGTTTCATAATGTAAGTTACTATACAGTATGGTATTATATTTTACAGTATAGTACAATAAAATGTTTGGATGAAATATATCATTCACTGTTGTTTAATAATAGTTTTATTGTTTGGGGTTATGTTATGATATTGTACCATAAATTGTAAGTTTACTAAAATACTCTCAATTATTATCAATGTTAAATTTATCAATAATTGTCAATAAAATAACTTTTTTCCTACTAATTTGTCACAAATTATGTTAAGTAAATATATTAAGTTGTTAAATTCATTTAAAATTCTAACAAAATCAATAAAATAGTAGATCAAAATAAATGAAATCGGATTCATTTTCTATAGGAACAAATTTCTTTTTTTTTTGTTTTTGTTTTGAGACTTAACATCATAGACAAGTACAAAGTTTGAACGCATCTTTTCTGCATGCTACGGGTGTGTTCTGTATGAAATCCAAAAGACCATTTCTAGGAAAATAAATTGTTTCTTACTTGTCTTCTTGTATTTGTTACGAAAATAGAAAAATATATTATAAAAGAATTTGTATATATTTAACACAAAATAATTAGAAAAAATAAGATAAGAGGGGGTGGGGTAATAAAAAGATTAAAATTTTAAAAAAAAATTAGGGTGGGGGTAGTGGAGTGGGGGTCGGGGTAGGGTAAGGGGGGCTGGTAAGTAAAAATTTGAAACTTTTTAGAAAATAAAAAGGAAATTGGTAGGAGAGTGGGGCTGGTAGGTAGAGTGGGGGGGGAGTGAAGGTGGGGTAAGATCTTACTTCACCATGATCAAGACCTTACTCAACCTAGAATGTTTAGAAAACTTGTTGAAGTACTAATTTTTATATGGGGAATGGACAGAAATGACACTGTTGGCCAAAGTAATTCCATGTGAATAGACCCTAAATATACTATGCCACTTGAGAAAATTGAAGGAAATGTGTCTTTTAAATGTTAAATGAAGGATTGGTGACATTGACCAGCTTAAAGGGTCAAACATAATTAGAAAACTTGATTAAGTTAATTGTGGACTTGATTAATATTTTTAATACTTTCTAATCTTTTTAAAAATACAAATCAACCCACACCTCTCTTCTCTCCAAATCAACCTTCTCTCTTTTCTCTTTTCTCTCTCTCTCCCTTTCTCTCTCTCTCTCGATAGTTTATCTCAAACTTCTCCCAACCAAGAGTTCTGGAAATTTCCCCCTTCAATCCTCGGCGACTTCAACCTTCGATGATAAATAGTTAGGCTTTGAATTCTTTTTCGACTTTCAACCGTCAATCGAAGTGACAACAATGCTCTCCGACGATAACAACTTTGAGTTCTTTATCATCCCTTTTCTTCTTTCACAGGTAAAAAATTAAGTTTTTTTTGTTATGCAGAAAAAAAGGAACTTGAGCTAACATCTCTTCTAGTGTTTGTTAACAATTTAAATATTTGTTGCTTAAATTTGAAATGGGGACTGAAGAAAACCCTAATTTCTAGTATTTCTTCTCTTCTCTTTCTGGATTAAAATATGATTTTTTTTTGCTATTTTAGTTCTTATTGTCGAACTGTTGATTCGATTTATTTGTGTCTAATGAGTTATTTGTTGTTTGTCTTTGTACAATTAAAACAACAATTTTGGTGTTTTGCTCATTGTTGATGATGTTGGCGTGTGTATGTTGTGTTGGTGTTGCTGGATTGATTTGTTATTTTTCTTGGTAAAAATGGTGTATTTGATATTAAATGGTGATATTGTTGTCGTTCTATTGAATAAAATCTTGCTACTATTTTTTTTTGCAATAGATTTATGATCTAATGCAATGGATTTACCATGTGATGCAATAGATTTACCATCTGATGCAATAGATGAACCATATGATGCAACAGATTTACCATCTGATGCAACTGATGAACCATATGTTGGATGAAATCCTATCTACTATTCCAACAGGACGACATGTCCAAGACTTTATTTCTTCTGATAGATCATTCATCTGTTATGACAGATGGATCTTCTGTTGGATGAAATCTAAACAATATTGATAGTTGATAACATTTCAAACATATCACTCATATGTTGCAACAAATGAATCATCTGTTGCACAAACCAGTCATCTTTTTCAACAAATGAGTGATCTTTTGGAAAAAAATAAAACCATACTGAAACTATTTTTATTGTTTCCAACAATTACTCCTCCATTACAATAGGTTAGTTATATGTTGCAATAGATAACCCACTTGTTGCAACAGATGTGTGATCTGTTGGAACTGTTATTTTACTGTGTTTTACATGTTAGATTTACTGTTATCCTTCTTTTAATAATGCATTAATCAATTATAGTATTTTTTTTATTTTCCAGTTTTTTTAGATAATATGGCTCCCAAAAGAAAAGAAACCGAATCAAGTCCAAGTAAAGGAACAAGTGAAGCAGCTAGGCTACATCCACCACTCTGTGAGATTGTTTTACGAGCAATATCTCAGTTAGAAGCAGAAGATAATAAACATGGGAATGAGGAATATTTCAAAAGAGCTGATCAAAATGCTAATATCCCTTCCACTGAAGAGTTGGTCAAAACCTTCAGCATTAATGGTTATCATGTAACAATGTAGTGCGATGGTGCCACAGATTTAACTAGAGATTTAGTGGGTAAGTCAGCCATGGGAAAATCTTTTGGCGTATTCAAAAAATACTTCGATACCAAAAATTGGATGCTTATTTCAGGGACAACTGTTTTGGACAATATCTTGATTTGTCGGAGGACAACAATGCTCGTTTCCAAATGTCTGTGGTATATGATCTTCTCAAGTGTAGGTTTATGTATGGAAATAAAGATAATATGGATGAGATGTGGATAAATTACTGTGGCATAACTATTTATTTTGGTTGGATAGATTTTGCCATAGTTACTGAACTAAAATGTTATCCTCCTTCTCCTTCTCAACTAATACCTATTCTAACCCAAAAAGCACCCTGCACACTCAAAAAAGGCAAAGGCAAGTCAAGTGATGGTGATGACTTGGTGTCCATTGTTCGTCCAAGGTTCAAAAATAAAAATTTGATAGAAGCATGGAAAGGTAAAATACTTTCAAAGAAGCACAAGAATTCATTGTGCTTGGTTTGATTTGTACATAATATTCTTTGGGCGAGAGACGTTAACAACAACATACTATTTGGTTAAATAAATATAGCGACCCGGGAACCTATCCCAAGACATCACATGGTTTTTAGGGATACACGTGGCCTCAAGATAACCCTCTAAGCCTGTCATCACTTTCAGAACTCACTACGAAGAAAATCAAGCTAGAGTAAGAAAGAATAGTCATGCCATGAATATACTGGAATATGATGAGATACTATCCTGTACAATCAAAATACTAAAGTTCTGCACATACTGGTACTCTAGTCTGACAAAGCCTCTACTACACAAGACTGAGGATCCATTGGGACAAATCCCCCAATTGACTCGTACTGATCTAAAAGGAAACAACCATCTATTAACAAGACAAAATCAGGGACATAGGTCCTCGAACCATGAGGACTCACCAACTATAGAAATGTAGATGAAGGTACTCGAATATCACTGTAGCTACTAAGACTGAGCACCTGAACTTACATCACGAGGAAATATAGAACACAGAAGAGTATGGGAATCAGTACTTGGGAATGTACTGAGTATGTGGGTGTGTATGCAACATTTTTTCAATAATATCATAAATGTGTAAGAAAATCATGAATGCTGACAATAATGACTCTCTTCGCTTGAATTACCTGAAACATAATTTCCATAAATCATCAATAATAACACATTCTTTATAAATCTCATAAATCATTAGTCTCAACTCAAACTCTTTGACTTATGACTTAGAGTGACTCAGTAACT
The DNA here is from genome assembly GCA_030864215.1 of Capsicum pubescens. Taxonomy (NCBI): domain Eukaryota; kingdom Viridiplantae; phylum Streptophyta; class Magnoliopsida; order Solanales; family Solanaceae; genus Capsicum; species Capsicum pubescens. Next base: position 220,011,913 of record CM061541.1, read on the forward strand.
CATGAAACTTAGACTATTATGGACTTGGGAGTTTCTTATAACCGACATAAACTATGTGAGCCGCATGGAGTTCAACGTTTTGCCCTCCTAAGGAGAGAACCCCACATTGGCGGGAGCTTCATACTCTTGCCAGGGAGTACAACCTCAACTTAGTGATCACAAATTCATACTCGGCCTCTGGCCCACAATTATCAATATCAATCCTATGGTGACACATAGTTTCAGGGAAATTCCACATTTCTCACTCGGTGCTAAATACTCCTCCCAGACGCAGCTCAGAATGCGTTAGGAGATCAACCTTAATCAATATCAACTCATGGGTATATCATAAAGACCAAAACATAAATATATCTCATCTGTAAATCATATACAACTGTGGATTCTTAACTCGACTCAAAATCAAAAGAATCTTTATCTACACCAAGTGCGCTTGCTTATCAAATCATTTCAAATATCAAAAGCTTCAAGGAAACATCATAGGACTCATTATTGACTCTCAAGCTCAATATAGATAGATATATATATTCAATAATCAAATTATCATGGAAAATCTTAAAATCATGACTCTTATCATCTATCTCCTGGAAATCGTCAATTCATAGTTGCAATATATAATTCATAGCATAAATTCTCAATTTAAGAAATAAAACAACGAAATAGTCATGTATATCAATCTTGAATAGCTCGATTTGAATAAATATATGATAAAGTAATTTGGATATAAACCCGCTTGCAAAATCATGAAATTCCAATAGTAAAAATCAATTCTTTGGGCACAAGAATAAATGATATTCTTGTTCAAGCCCTACATACCTTGGATTATGAATTTGAGATGAAGAGACTTGATTGGAACTTCTTTCTCGTACTTTTGAGCTAAGTTTGTTGATGCCTTTGGCATGGAGAACTTAATTCTTGAACAACTTGGTGAAATCTTTGGAAGATTCTTGAATTTCTTGGAGATGATTTGATTTAGGATTTTGGAAGAAACCCTAGTTTCTAGAGGGTTATGGAAGAGAAAGGAGAAAAAATAAACTTATCTTCTCTACTTGGATATATATACAAGACCAAAATGGGCGGAAAAGACCAAAATACCCTTTTAAAAAAATTGAAAATTGCTGATCGGGGTCTGTGACTGTCGAACTGACGGTCCGTCGGAGGAACAGATGGTCCACTAGATCGTCCGTCACTCGAGTACCAAAACTGGGAAATTCTACCTCGACGTGATGGTCGAAGTAATGATCCTTCAGGAAAATGAAGGTCCACTAGATCGGCCGTCACTCAGGGGCCAGAAATCGGACATTCCGCCTCGACTTGACAGTCTGTCAAATTTTTGGTGGCCCACCATTTTGGCCATTGCACAATGGCCAGAAAAAGGGGTTACTGCCTTGGCTTGACGGGACAATTGACGGTCCATCAAGGACTTGGCGTTCCTTCAGGTCTACCGTCAGGCCTGGGGGATTCCGACATCGCTTAGTAAAACGGCCATAACTTCCTCGTCCGATGTCGAATTTCGATGAAATTGGTATCGATGAAAATCTTATTCAATTCTCTACATAACAAAAAGAATAAATTAGAGAAATACATCATAATATAAACATCAATTACTTTGGAAGCCACCCTTATCCACTCAAAAGACAGATTTAGGCCTAAGGAACGATTGAGGTATTACAATATATCTCCCCCTTGGAAACATTCGTCCTCGAATGTTGCTAGTTAGGATCAAGACCAAAGAAAAAATTGGAATTACTTTATGGGAACAATTTTCTCAATCGACTTACTTCACTCTAGAATTCCGAATTCTTCATAGAATACACGAATCATAGAATAGACATTTATATAATTGAATATGCTAGATTTGTAGGGAACTTAATTTAAGAAGAATGGTACCTTCATCTTGATTCAAACTTGCAGAGAAGAGATAGGGGTACCTAACTCGTATGTCTTCTTCTGCTTTCCAAGTAGCACCCTCAAATGATTGATATCTCCACATAACTTTAATCAAGGGAACTTCTTTGCTCCATAGTCGACGGACTTGATAATCTAAGATCTCGACTGGAACTTCATCATAAGAAAGGATATCCTGAACATCAGAGATTTATGACGGATCAACAATAATAGAATCACCAATATATTTCTTGAGCATAGAAATATGAAAGACAGGATGGACAACTGATAACTCTGTAGCAACTCAATCTCATAAGATGCTTTCCCAACACATTACAAAACTCTATAAGGGCCAACATATCTGGGACTAAGCTTTCCTTTCTTGCCAAACATTCTCACCCCTTTCATGGGTGAAATTTTCAAGTACACCAAATCATCAACTTCAAACTCAAGAGCTTTTCTCCTCACATCTGCATATGACTTCTGAAAACACTGGGCTGTCTTCAACCTCTCACTAATCAGCTTAACTTTTTCCATAGCCCCAAACACAACATCAGGTCCAATCACAGCAGCCTTACCCACTTCGAACCAACCTATAGGTGATCTACATCTTCTCTCATACAAAGCTTCAAACAGATCCATTCCAATGCTAGCATGAAAAATGTTGTTATACGGAAATTCAATCAATGACAAATGTTCATCCCAACTTCCTTTGAAATCAAGAACACATGACCTAAACATATCCTCCAAAGTCTGGATAGTCCTCTCAGCCTGACCGACGGTCTGCGGATGAAAAGCGGAGCTAAGATGAACTTGGGTACTGAGACCCTTCTGAAAATCCCTCCAAAATTGAGAAGTAAATTGGGTACCTCTACCAGAGATGATACACAATAGAACTCCATGCAATCTGACTAACTCTTAAATGTACAACTTAACATAGTCCTCAATGGTGAAAGATGTATGTACTGGCAGAAAATGTGCAGACTTAGTCAACCTGTCTACAATGACCCATATAGAATCAAGATGACGACAAGAATGACGTAAACCAGTCACAAAATCCATGTTCAACTTTTCCCATTTCCATGTAGGAATGCTAAATTCTTGCATCATCCCACCAGTTTGGTTCTCTATCTTACCTTGTTGGAAAGTTGAACACTTCTCTACGAACTTCGCTATATCCCTTTTCATACCATTCCACCAATAAATTTCCTGCAAATCGCGGTACATCTTGGTAGCACCGGGATGAATAGAATATCGCGTGCCATGCGCTTCAGCCATAATTCTCTACCTTAAATTTTCAACATCAGGAATACACAATCTATTCTGAAATCTCAATACACCATCTCCCCCTTGGGAGAAAACCTCCACCTTTTGGTCTTTGATGGACCCTTTCAGTTTAACCAAACGAGAATCCATATCCTGCTTCTCCTTCACTTTCGAAACTAGGGAAGATTCGGAACTACTCTGAACCCAAACATTACCCTCAGTTGAGTCAAGCAATCTAACACCTAACCTAGCTAAACGATGTACTTCGCGGGCCAACTCCTTCTTATATTCTTCTATATGCTCTACACTGCCCATGGAAGATCTGCTAAGGGCATCTACCACTACGTTGGCTTTGCTCGGGTGATACAACACATTTATATCATAGTCCTTTAGCAATTCCAACCATCGCCTCTGCCGAAGGTTCAACTCTCTCTGAGTAAACACATACTGTAAACTCTTGTGATCCGTAAAGACATTAACATGAACACCGTACAGGTAGTTTCTCCAAATTTTAAAGGCAAAAACTACTGCAGCTAATTCGAGATCATGGATCAGATAATTCTTCTTATGAAGTTTGAACTGTTGGGAGGCATAGGCTATAACCTTACCCTTCTGCATCAACACGTACCCCAAACCAACTCTCAAATCATCACAATACACCACAAAATCATCTACACCATTAGGCAAGGTCATCACATAGGCTGAAGTGAGTCGAGTCTTCAACTCCTGAAAACTCTTCTCGCAGGAATCTGACGACAGTAATTTAACTTTATTTTGGGTTAACCGGGTCAAAGGAGCAGCAATGGAAGAGAAACCTTCCACAAAACAATGATAGTAACTAGCTAGGCCTAAGAAACTCCTAATATCAGACGGAGAGATAGATCTAGGCCAATTTTTCACATCTTCTACCTTTTGAGGATCAACTCGAATACCTTCAGAAGAAAGAATATGACCCAGAAAGGCAACTGACCTTAGCCAAAATTCACACTTGCTAAATTTGGCGAACAACTGATGATCTCTAAGGGTCTGCAAGACAATTCGAAGATGATCTGCATGGTTGTTTTCATTTCAGGAGTACACAAGAATGTCATCTATGAATACAATAATAAACATATCCAGGTACTGTCTGAACACCCGATTCATAAGGTCCATAAAAGATGATGGGGAATTTGTTAGCCGCAGGACATGACCAGGAATTTAAAATGACCATAACGGGTGCGAAAAGCTATCTTTGGAATATCACACTCTCTGACTTTAAGTTGGTGATAGCCGGATCTCAAATCTATTTTCGAGAAATAACTGGCACCTTGCAGCTGATCAAACAGGTCATCAATTCTAGGAAGAGGGTACTTGTTCTTGACTATGACCTTGTTGAGCTGACGATAGTCAATGCACATACACAATGAACCATCTTTCTTTTGTACGAATAGAATGGGTGCTCCCCAAGGAGATACATTAGGCCTTATGAAACCCTTATCAAGAAGATCTTTGAGTTACTCTTTCAACTCCTTAAGTTTTGCGGGGGCCATACTATACGGAGGAATAGAAATAGGCTGCGTATCGAGAAAAAGATCAATCCCAAATTCTATCTCTCTATCGGGAGGTAACCCTGGGAGATCTACCAGGAAAATATCAAAAAATTCATTGACAATGCTAATAGACTGAATAGTCGGAGTCTCGGACTTAGTGTATTTAAGTTGAACCAAATGATAGACACAAACCTTGGATATCAATTTCCTGGCTTTAAGGTAGGATATAAAATGACTCTTGGGAGCTACAGAATTTCTGGACCACTCAAAATCTGGCTTGTTAGGAAACTGAAACTTGACTACACGAGTACGATAGTCTATAGATGCACAGCAAGAGTGAAGCCAATCTATACCTAGAATAATGTCAAAATCAACCATATCTAGGTCAATCAAATCTGCAAACATGATTCTGTTAAGGACAGTGATAAGACACTTCTTATACACTTGCTTTGCAATAACAGATTCACCCACTAGTGTAAAAACTAGAAAAGGCTCAAGAATCTTTTCATCACTAATTTCAAAATTCACAGCCGCCAATGGAGTCACATAAGAAAGACTTAACCTAGGGTCCATCAATACATACACATTGAAATAAAATACATGAAGCGTACCAGTAACAACATCTGGTGAATCCTCCTGCTCCTGGCGGGGTGGTTTAGCATAAAAGAGATTCTGGCGCTGACCACCTGCAGTACTAGACGAGGCACCCTAAGGAGGAGTAGGATGAACTAAAGGGGCTGGAGCACTAATAGCCTGACTCTGGGGACGAACATCACAACTCCCCTATATGGCATGTGGGCAATCCCTGAATCTGTGGCCCAACTTACCGCAACTAAAACAACCCTTCCTATCGACAAAGAACTCACCATGATGGTCCCTACCATACTTCGAACATGGGGGAGGACGAGGTCTGTTACTCACACTTTCCTGGGACCTGGACATAGTAGGTCTATTACCCTGCTCCTGCCTAATTCTGAATATAGGAGTACTGGCTGATGAAGGCACTGGCACAAGTGGATGACTTTGGACTGAGGACGGATCCCTCCCGAAAATCTAGTCTGACTATACCCCTGCTGGTCTGATCTAACCCTCTTATTTTCCCTTACTCTCTCTCTCCTTTACCTTGTCCGCTTCAATCTACTGAGCATGTATCATTAGTCTAGAAAGGTCCATGTCCCTATTAAGCATAGCGGACCTACACTCTTTCACAACATAACCAGATACACTAGCCAAAAACTTACTCATACTGGTTCTCAAATCAACCATCATACCGAGAGCATACTTAGATAACTGGTTGAACTTATGACAATACTCCTTAACTATCATAGAGCCCTGTCTCAAGTTCATAAATTCTTCTAATTTTGCTTTCCTCAGTTCTGGGGGAAAGAATCTGTCTAAGAACGCGTCCTAGAACAACTTCCAAGTCATGGAAGCGGCATCTTCCCCTCTACTCTTTCTCCACATCTCCACCCAATCATAAGCAACATCTTTTAAGCAATAGGAAGCTAGCTCTACACTTTCTTCCTCTGTTACATGCATAATTTGGGTGATCTTTCTCACTTTATCTAAGTACATTTATGGGTCCTCACCTACCTTCGACCCGTAGAACTCAGGCGGATTCATCCGCCTAAAGTCATGAACCTAAGATGCAGCAAAATTATTCACTTACAGAGGAGAAATAGTAGCCTGGGTGTTGGCTTGAGCATTAGCGGTAACTGCCTGGGATGGCGCCTAAAAAGCTGCCCGGAATTCTGCATGTGACACATGCTCGTTCAGGGGATCAACGGGTTGAGGTTTCTCGTTATTTCTACGAGCTCGATGAGGAGGCATTTTCTTTCATAAAAGAGCACAAATTAACAGCAGAAAGAAACAGTCATAGGCACGATAGACTTTTGAAAGAAAGAAACAACTTTTCCTAAAATGCCTCATATCCTCTAGCTCATAGATGTGGCGCGCTACACAACGATGATCAAGACTCTACGTAACATGGCTTGTCAGACTCCCTAGGACTCTTTGAACTTTAGGCTCTGAAAGAAAGATTGTAACGACTCGGGAACCTATCCTGAGATGTCATATGGTGCTTAAGGCCACAAGTGGCCTCAAGCTAACCCTCTAAGCCTGTCATCACTTTCAGAACTCACTACGACCAAAATCAAGATAGAGTAAGAAAGAATAGTCATGCCATGAACATACTGGAATATGAAGAGATATTGTCCTATACAATCAAAATACTGAAGTTCTGCACATACTGGTACTCTAGTCTGACAAAGCCTCTACTACATAAGACTAAGGAGCCGTTGGGACATATCCCCTAACTGACTTGTACTGATCTCAAAGGAAACAACCATTTATTAATAAGACAAAATTAGGGACATAGGTCCTCGAACCATGAGGACTCACCAACTGTATAAATGTAGATGAAGGTACTCGAAGATCACTGTCGCTGCTGATACTGAGCACCTGAACCTATATCACGAGGACATATAGAACACAGAAGAGTATGAGAATCAGTACTTGGGAATGTATTGAGTATGTGGGGGTGTATGCAACATTTTTTCAATAATATCATATGTGTAAGAAAATCATGCATGCTGACAATAATGACTCTCTTTTCTTAAATTAATTGAAACATAATTTCCATAAATCATCAATAGTAACACATTCTTCATAAATCTCATAAATTATTGGTCTCAACTCAAACTCTTTGAATCATGACTTAGAGTGACTCGGTCACTCATGAAACTTAGACTATTATGGACTTGGGAGTTTCTTATAACCGACATAAACCATGTGAGCCATATGAAGTCCAATGTTTTACCCTCCTAAGGAGAGAACTCTACATTGGCGGGAGCGTCGTACTCTTTCCAGGGAGTACAACCTCAACTTCATGGTGACAAGCTCATACTCGGCCTCTAGCCCACAATTATCAATATCAATCCTAAGGTGGCACGTAGTTCCGAAGAAATACCATATTTCCCTCTCGGTGCTAAATACTCCTCGCAGACTCAGTTCAAAACGTGTTAGGAGATCCACCTTAATCAATATCAACTCATGGGTGTATCATAAAGACCAAAACATAAATATATCTCATCTGTAAATCATATAAAACTGTGGATTCCTAACTCGACTCAAAATTAAAACAATCTTTCTCAACACCAAGTACGCTTGCTTATGAAATCATTTCAAATATCAAAAGCTTCAAGGAAACATCATAGGACTCATTCTTGACTCTCAATCTCAATATCGATATATATATATATATACATATATATATATATATATTCAATAATCAACTTCTCATGGAAAATCTTAAAATCATGACTCTTATCATCTATCTCCTGGAAATCATCAATTCATAGTTGCAATATACAATTCATAGCATAAATTCTCAATTTAAGAAATAAAACAACGAAATAGTCATGTATATCAATCTTGAATAGATCGATTCTCATAAATCAATGATAAAGTAATTTGGATATAAACCTGCTTGCAAAATCATGAAATTCCAATAGTAAAAATCAATTCTTTGGGCACAAAAATGAAAGGATATTTTTGTTCATGCCCCACATGCCTTGGATTATGAATTTAAGATGAAAAGACTTGATTGGAACTTCTTTCTCGCACTTTTGAGCTAAGTTTCTTGATGCCTTTGGCATGGAGAACTTAATTCTTGAACAACTTGGTGAAATCTTTGGAAGATTCTTGAATTTCTTGGAGAAGATTTGATTTAGGATTTTGGAAGAAACCCTAGTTTCTAGAGGGTTATGGAGGAGAAAGGAGAAAAAATTAACTTGTCTTCTCTACTTGGATATATATATACAAGACCAAAATGGGCGGAAGATACCAAAATCCCTTTTTAAAAATAATTGAAAATTGTTGATCGGGGTCTGTGACGGTCGAACTGACGGTCCGTTGGAGGAACTGATGGTCCACTAGATCGCCCGTCACTCAATTGCCAAAACTGGGAAATTCTGCCTCGACGTGATGGTCAAAGTGATGATCCTTCAGGAAACTAACATTCCACCAGATCGCCCGTCACTCGGGGGCCAGAAATGGGATATTCTTCCTCGACTTGACGGTTCGTCAAATTTTTGGCGGCCCAGTATTTTGGCCACCGCACAATGGCCAGAAAAAGGGGTTATTGCCTTGGCTTGATGGGATAATTGACGGTCCACCAAGGACTTGGCGGTCCTTCAGGTCTACCGTCAAGCCTGGGCGATTCCTACATCGCTTAGTAAAACGGCCATAACTTCCTCGTCCGCTGTCGGATTTCAATGAAATTGGTATCGATGGAAAGATTATTTAATGTTCTACATAACAAAAAGTAGAAATTAGAGAAATACAACACAATATAAACATCAATCACTTTGGAAGCCACCCCTATCCACTCAAAAAATAGATTTAGGCTTAAGAAACGATCGGGGTATTGCAATAAAGCTCTGCGAGGATCTTGAGGCTTTTAACAGCTATCCTTGAGGTTATGAAAGATTAAAAATAACTGTCAAATATTTGTTAACTCCATTAACGCCAAAGACAGTCAACTTATATGGCTTTTCATAGGCTTTCATGGTAAATATTTTTTTTATTATAATTTATTTATTTTTATTAAATAATGCTTTTGATTTATTGGCGTTATTTTATAGGCTTGGCCATTTGAAGTCATTCCTTCTTTGAGATAACAAGTGAACTACTAGGAAGAAGTTTTATGTCCAAGAATCCTGAGATGGTTGTCGGGCAAAACTGATAAAAAAGAAAAATTTATTGATCTCTTCAACCCTCCGAAGGAAGCAGTAAGTCTAATTCTAATTACTTTTTTATTTTAATTAATGATTTTTTAAATAATTTAATCAACATTCTAATATATGTACTGATTTATTTCAGATTGTTCATCCGTGTCTTATTTCAACCAATTGAGAGTTGAAGATTCCATTTTACCCTACTTTACAGTCTGTGCAAACTTTATCGGACCCTAAGATCATTGATAGAATAAAAAAGGAATTATTTGGAGCAACAACCATCACAAGAAAAATAATTTAGGAGGGTGGGCTTGTTGTTGTTTATGGTGTTAGTGGTGATGGAGTTGTTGGTGGAAGTAGTAGTGGTGGTAGTGGTAATGGTGCTACTTTTAGGGCTAATGATGCTTCTCTTTGTAGTTTTTAAAATAACAAACCATTGTGATTATGTGCATACTGGTTTAACAGATTTTGTCTCTCCTAGTGAATGTTCTGGATGCAATTGCCAAAACTACAAGGTGAAACATGATGGAGTGATTAATGTTATTAATACATTAACCACTTTTGTAATAGAATTAACATCTAAGAGGAGTGTCATTCCATCAAAGAGGATTCCATATCCATACACTCCATTAGAGATTAATGCAACTAAGCGAAAACGAAAAGAAATCTCTAAGGCATTATCAAGCATCGAAAAAGGTAAAATTGCAACTTCTCTGTCTTTGTCTCGAACTTTTGATCAATATACAAGAGCCACCGGAGTGCAGAATGGGCTGAAGAAGGTGAATATTTATCATCTATTCCAACAAATAAATAGACTACATGTCTGTTTCAATAGATGACACATCTGCTTAAAATTACCAAATAGATATAGACATTTGTTGCAACAAATTCCCAAGCCAAAAAAATATAAACAAGAAGCAAACCAAAAAAAGTCATTATAATTATTCAATATAAACTAATGCAAGAGTAAACAAATAGTGATTAAATTTACCATAAAAGACCAAGGAAAGCCGTATAAGGTGATCGTCTTTGGGGATAGCTATGTCAATAAATATTTGATAGTCAACTTGTAGTTGTCATATCCCGAGGGATAATTGTTGAATTTCTCAAAATCCTTAGCAAGCTCCAATAAATCATCTTCTTTGACTTTGTAGATGTCTCTTGCCAATATAACGGAATGGAAAAAAACAAACTAAGAACAATTAATTCTTGTACTTCTTTGGTATTGATTTATCCTTGATATCTCCTAACAACATCATGGCTTTGTATCCATGTCCATCAATGTCCAACAACCCATCTATTTTTTCCTAGCATTTGTTGGTTTTTGTAGGTGATCGCTTGGACAATGTCTTACCTTTATTTGATGTTGATGGTTTGGTTGTCCTGTTGGCCTTGAACTTTTTGAGGTGTGTTTCCTTGATGAGAGGTTCTCTTGGATGATCGAATCTTAAGCTTGTCACTACGAAAAATTCTTTCATGCCAAAACAAACCGACATGCCACAGTTGTTGATCTGGATTTCATCCATAATTTTTGCCCCTCTCCTTCAAAAATTTATCATCCCCCACGTACTTGATCTTTTGCTTGAGAAGACTATATACCATGCTCATTTGGAAATGGGCATTGTTGTCCTTAGACAGCTTAAGACAGTGTCCAAATTAGCTCTTCTTAAAAATTCCTCTAGTTTTTCCTTCTTCATAGTATTGCTAAATTTAACAAAAGATTTCCTTAATTGATATTTTACTACCAAATCACCAGTTAGTTTTGCAGGGTAGTCTATCTACATCTCAACTTAAAAACTGTCAATATAAATAGTTTTGATAGGATAATGCTGGGATTTCAATCTTAATTCGCGTCCCATTGGTGATGCGTTATCATCATTTTGATCATCATTATCTTTCCCACTTTCTATTTTCACCTCTTCTTGTTTATTTTCTTCTTCTTTCTCCTTACTTTTATTTTCCTCACCACCCTCTACAGACCCTTCTCCACCTTCCTCAACATTGTTTTCATAACTTTCGTCAGTTTTACTTTTTCCTGGCTAAGATTGTTCAGGAAGCTCCTCTGAATCCATCTGTACTCTAGCCTTTTTTGTTAGGTGGTCAGAGGTTGATACATTTTCAGTTTATTTTCTTTTGGGAGATATCTTTTACCTACAAACAATAGAAAAAACAAAATATATTACAACTGATGTCTGCATAATTTAAAAAAAAAGGTAAGACAAAATTCAAGAAATTTTTATACGTCACAATGCAAAAAATACTTCAATAGATAACCCATCATCTGGAACATATGAATCATCTGTTACAACATATGCACCATTTGTTGGAACAGATTAATCATCTATTAAAAAAGATGCACCATCTGTTGCAACAGATGAACAAGCTATTAGAGGAGATTAAAACAGTCTTGCTACTGGTATGTTTTATGCCAACAACTAAACCTTTGTTGCAACATACGGGGAATTTGTTTAAAGACCTATTTTAATATACCAACAGATGGTCCACCTGTTGTAATAGATGGACCACCAACACAAATATCAATACCACCACCAATACCAATATCAATACCAATAACACCACCAACATCACCAATACCACCACCAACACCAACACCACAAATACCAACACCACCAACACCAACACCAATAACACTATAACCAACACTACTAATACCACCACCACCACCACCACCAATACCAATACCACTGCCACCAACACCACCATCAATACTAATACCAATGCAAATAATATCAATACCACCACCAATACCACGACCACCACTAATAGCAACACAACCAACACCAACACCAACACTAACACCATCACCAATACCAACACCACCACTAATACCAACACCAATGTCAAGACCACCAATACCAACAATACAAACACCACCAATAACACCACAAACATCATCCAACAATACCACGATAGTCAACCTAACACTGCGACAAAAACTAGGGTTTTCTTGGGTTTGTCTTATATTTTTTAGCATTAAAACACAAAATTGTTAACACATTCTTAAAAATAATACAACTAAAAGTCTTTTTTTCATCACTAAGTAAAAAGAACTAATTTTTAGAAAAAATAACAAATGTAGAACGCTTCTCAAACTCTGTTACTTGCCAAAAGAGAGAAAATTATAGATACAAGCAAGAAAGAAGTTGAAAATAACAACTATGTGGTAGGAAATAGGAAGAAAACTAATCTGTTGTGAAGGGTTGAGCAATATGTTGAGTAGTTGTTGTTTGTATTATTGGGAGAGAAAGAAAAGAGAGATTACTTGATATTTGAAATAATGAAATATTTTTTCCATAAATGAATGATTTGTATGGGTTGATTTGTATTTTGGAAAAGACTGACAAGTTTTTAAAATGTTAATTTGGTCCGAATTGATCTTAATTAACTTTTTAAAAGAGATAAACTTTAACTGTTCCATAATAAATTATATTAATTTCACTAAAATTAGTTTCAGTTATTAAGTTCAATTGAAAGAGTAATGAATTTAAAATAAACTTAATAATAATTTAATATGAATTATTTCAACTCAAATTGATCAATTGATCACTCCGGTCAATAAAAACACAATACCAACATCATGCAATTATAATGACTTCAATTGAAATTGTAGTCGAACCTATGAACTCATCGCTAATTCTATCTAAATCAATTTAAATATTTCAAAAAATGGCTTGATTTGAATCTTTTCATCTCAAAATAATGAATTGATGACTCAGGTCAAGACGAACGCAGTTCCAACATAATGCAATTGCAACAACTCAATTGAAATTATAGTTGAACCTGTGAACACATCCCTAATTTAAGTTAAATCAATTTAGAAATTTCAAATAATGGCTTTATTTGAATTGTTGCAACTTCAATTGATTAATTAATAACTCAGGTCAGGACGAACTCAATACCAACATCATGCAATTAGAACGACTCAATTGAAATTGTAGTTGAACCTATGAACTCATCCCTAATTCTAGCTAAATCAATTTAGCTATTTTAAACAATGGCTTGATTTGAATTGTTTCAGCTCAAATTGATTAATTGATGACTCGGGTCAGGAAAAATGCAATACCAACAACATGCAATTGCAATGAATTAATTGAAACTATAACTTAACCTATAAATTTATTCCTAATTCTAGCTAAATCAATTTAGATATTTTGATCAATGGCTTGATTTGAATTATTTCAACTCAAATTGATCAATTGATGACTCAGGCTAGGACAAATACAATACTAACATCATCCAATTGGAATGACTCAATTGAAATTATAGTTAAACCTATGAACTCATCCCTAATTCTAGCAAAATTAATTTAGGTATTTCAAATAATGGCTTGATTTGAATCATTTAAACTTAAATTGATCAATTGATGACTCTGGTCAAGACGAACGCAATACCAACATCATGAAATTGCATTGACTCAATTGAAATAGTAATTGAACCTATGAACTCATCCCTTCTAGCTAAATCAATTTAGATATTTTAAATAATGGCTTGATTTGAATCATTTCAACTCAAATTGAATAATTGATGACTCTAGTAACGACAAACGCAATATCAACATTATGCAATTGCAATGACTCAATTGATATTGTAGTTGAATCTATGAACTCATCACTAATTCTAGCTAAATCAATTTAGGTATTTCAAACAATGGCTTGATATGAATCATTTCAACTAAAATTGATCAATTGATGACTCCGATCAGGAAGAACGCAAAACCAATAACATGCAATTGCAACGACTCAATTAAAATTGTAGTAGAACCTTTGAACCTATCACTAATTCTTGATAAATCAATTTAGGTATTTAAAATAATGGTTTGATTTGAATCTTTTCAACTCAAATTGATCAATTGATGACTCTAGTCTGTATGAAGTAAATACCAACATCATGCAATTGCAACAACTCAATCGAAATTGTAGTTGAACCTATGAACTCATCCTTAATTCTAGCTAAATCAATGTTTTTATTTCAAACAATGGCTTGATTTGAATCATTTTAACTAAAGTTGACCAATTAATGAGTTTGTTCTGGACAAATGTAATACCAATATCATTCAATTGCAACGACTCAATTGAAATTGTAGTTGAACCTATGAACTCATCCATAATTCTAGCTAAATTAATATAGAAATTTCAAACAATGGCTTGATTTGAATCATTTTAACTCAAATTGATCAATTGATGACTCCGATCAGGAAGAATGCAATACCCACATCATGTTATTGCAATGACTCAATTGAAATTTGTAGTTGAACTTATGAACTCATCCCTAATTCTAGCTAAATTAATTTAGATATTTCAAACAATGGCTTGATATGAATAAATAGATGACTAACCTTTTGCAATAGATGACACATCTATTGAAAATTATCAAATAATCATAGACATCAATTAAACCAGATGTTCAACCTATTGCAACAAATGACCTATCTGTTGGCTATTATCAAACAGATAATGTCATATGTTACAATAGATGTCATGACCCAAACTAGAGCCAAGACGTAATGGGAATCACAAGTCCAACCAGAAATGGGGACCACCCCTATTACCCAACCCAACCACCTATATCCAGCCTTAGTGGGCTGAATTTTGAACATATAACAAGATAGCGTAAATGTTCTCATAAAGACTCTGGAATAGGGTCAAAACCGTTACCAACCCAACCGAGTACATCTGTACCAAATAAACCATCCAACCATATGAGGACAAACCAAACGCCATAAACCATCCCATAACCGAAGAGAATACCAAAACATAATATATTAATCAATACCAAAATGTAATACAATGGAACAGTGAGAAATCATGTCTGATTATGTCAGTCTCCCAGCTTATTCCAATGCCAAGGTTGACACCAATACTAATCCCACCCATACCAACCCCCAGAAGTACCATAATGCCTCTATCCAAAAGAGTAAAAATATTTTGTTGGGACATGCCTACAACTATGGCCGAAACAGTATCCAAAATAAAATAAAAATGTCTAAAGATGTCTTCAAAATAAAATGGAGCCTTCAGAAAGGATGAAAGCTCACCACTTTAGTTCAAATACAGATACCAAATACGCGTGCTAGACAAAAGAAGTAGAATGGTCGGTTCATGCATAACATAGGTATACAGCTACCAGTAGATGGGTTAGCGAGTGATCGCTATCATGAACTCATGATAAGGATAAAATAATGTCATTTATGAAATTAAGTAAAACTATCCATAATGCATACAACCATACATACATACATACATACATATATATTTATTTATATATATATATAAATATATTTATATATATATATATATAAAAGTGTTGGGAAAGGGAATGTAGGTTTAGAATGCATTTAAAACATTTACCTGGGTTGTGTAGCTTTGCCGTCCTAAAGCACCCACAGGCAATATGTGTTCATCTCCCTCTACTAAAAGAGCCCCAGTGTGTGTAGCTAAACGACCAGGGAAATATCCTATTGGGATGACTTGTACATCCCCCAATATGAGGTGTGACATTATGTACATAGTCCACTAAGACCAACCTCATACCGACAAATATGAGTTTCTAGTTTTAATCCCCCCAAGACCTCGACCTTCCACGATTTAGCTACACCTCCTTTTTAATGCCCAATTAAAAATCATTTCCTAACAACCTATTTTCCATTTATTAACCAAGGTCATTTAGTGGTGGTATCGTCATACCAACTATACTTGCAAGTACTATCGATAGCCAAGCGCATGTAGATATAGGGGACCTTAGGTGCCCTTCTAATTACCATATTAAATTCACTTGGGGGAATTCGTACCCCAAAAGCATAACCATTTAGCTATTTACATTTCCAAACCATTTAATCCATGCATAAATCCTTTACTAAGTTTAAATCAAGCAAGAGTTCCATTTAAAAGAAGTCAATGCAATGAACATATCTTTATAAGCATTTTGTCAAACACATTGGGGGCATAATATATATATCCAAAAACAATTTCAAATACCAACAACCATTCACATATAATGTAATTATCCAAAACCACCATTAATGCATAGAAAAGCTTAATTAAAACCATAGGAAACCATAACCAACTATTCATAAACAAAACCGCAAATCATATTTGAAAACCCAAAAGTATCCTATAATAAAATCACGAAAAACAATAGTAAAATCATGCCTTTAGTTTGAACTAACAATGAGAGAAGAGAACATGCCATATACCGAAGAATTGATGGAATGAAATCACCAAAAAAAGCCTTAAATTAGTCCTCAAGATGAAACCCTATCTTTCTTTGCCCAAAGCTTTTGAGAGGATTTTAGATTGTTTAGGAGTAGTTTCTAAGTGCTAAAGATAGGAATAATAAAGTAAATAGCGTCCCAATTGGCTAGAAGTCATGGGATCCTATTAGGGTAAATAGGGAAATATACAGATTACCCATACTTAAGTTGCATAAAAGTCCTGTCACAGGGATACGACTAAACCATACAAGTCATACCCTTTCAATACAAATGGTACTCATCACTCGTATCATACCCAACACCTGGACCCAACACTGTCCATCATACGACTCATCCAACCAAGTCGTATCTAAAGTATACGATCCGTACATTCCATCCGTATCCCTGGCAGAATAGAATACCAAGAGGATTAAATACTGTCCCATATACGACTCGTACCCAACCATACGACTCTTATACCCTAAGTCATATCCATTCTTATAACTCATCTACCCCACCAACCAACACCGGTTAGCATAAAACTGGACTGTACCACTCGTACACCAATATACAGCTTGTGGCCATAAGTCGTATTGAGTCTAGAAAACAAAATTCCAGGAAAAATTCTAAGGGACAAAACCTAGGATACAATATTCTCCCCCAGTCAAAACATTCGAACCCAAATGACAGATAAGGTAGAGGTAACCACACCTAGGGTTATTTGAATTATCAAACATATTCCCAATCATCATCAAAGTTTGATAGCAACGAGATAAAGATATCTTTCCATTAACAAACTTAAAAAATAAAGATATGTTCAAGAACACATACCTTCCACATGAATCCCGGGAGCAGAAAATAAGAGAAGATATTTGGACTTTATGTCCTCCTCCATTTCCCAAGTAGCTTCTTCCGCATTATGGTTTTCCCACAGAACCTTAACTGATGCCACATCCTTGGTCTACAACTGATGAACCTGCCTATCAAATATCTCAACTGGGACCTCTTCATAAGACAGAGAATCCAAAATACCCAATCCCTCTAATGGAACAATCGAAGAAGGATCACCTATTTACTTTCTCAACATAGAAACATGAAAGACAGGATGAACCAAACCTAAACTAGCAGGAAACTCCAGTTGATAAACAACATTGCTAACTCTCCACAAAATAACATAAGGACCAATAAATCGGGTAATGAGCTTTCCCTTATAGCTAAACCGCACTACTCTCTTTATGGGAGTTACCTTTAGGAATACCTTTTCCCTTTCCTCAAACTCCAAGTCTCTATACTGAATATCTGCATAAGACTTTTGGCGACTCTAGGTGGCCTTAAGCCTATCACGAATCACCTTCACATTCTCCATAGATTGATAAACCAAATTCGGACCAAACATGTCTGCCTCACCAAGCTCAAATCAACCAATAGGAGATGTACACCTCCTACAATACAATTCCTCAAAAGGGGCCATACCAATACTGAAATGATAGCTATTATTGTAAGCAAACTCCACCAAAGGTAGATGCTCAACCCAATTGCCACCATAGTCAATCACACAGGCCCAAAGCATATCTTTCAATGTTAGAATAGTTCTCTCTGCTTGCCTATCTAATTGGAAATAAAAAGTAGTGCTCAGAATGACCTTAGTCCCTAACCCTTTCTGGAAAGACCGCTAGAAATGAGATATAAATTATGTACCACGATAAAAAATAATTGAGATAGGTACCCTATGCAGCTTCACAATCTCCTAAAGATACATCTTTGCATAGTCCACCACCGAAATGGTAGTCCTCACCAGTAGAAAGTGAGCAGACTTTGTCATCATATCCATGACGAACCAAATCAAATCAAATTAGTTTCTATACCGAGGAAGATTGGTAACAAAATCCTTATTGATCATCTCCTATTTCTATTTGAGAAAATCTGTTTCTTGATGCAATACACCAAGCCTCATGTGCTCAACCTTAACCTGTTGACTCACCATGCACTTGACCACGAAATCAACCATATCTTTCTCCATACTGTTCCACCAATAGATCTCCATGAGATCATGATATATCTCTGTCAAGCTGAGATAAACAACATACCGCGACTCAGTGCACTAGCCAAAATCCTTTGCCGCAAATCATTGACATCAGGAACACACAACCTCCCCTAGTATCGCAAAGTACCATCACCACAAATCTCAATCATTGCCACCTTTTTCCCACTAATATCTCTCTTGATTTTCATCAAGACAGGATCTAGTACTTGTTTCTCCTTAATATCTACACCGAGTGATGACCAAACAACTTCTTGTATTATCAGAACACTATCCTTAGAGTCCAAGAGAGAAACTCCAAGATTGGCAAGCGGTAAATATCCATTACCAATTCCTGCTTTCCTTCCTCCACATGAGCTAAAAAACCCATAGACGACCTGCTAAGAGCATTAACAACCACATTAGCCTTACCTAGGTAGTAGTGAAGACTCATATCATAGACTTGAGAAGCTCAAGCCATCTCATTTGCCTGAGATTAAGCTCCTTCTACATGAATATGTACGGTAGACTCTTATGATCAGAAAAGATATCCACATAAACACCATACAGATAATGTCACCATATTTTAAAAGCAAACACAACCATCAACAACTCCAAATAATGAGTAGGATAATTCCTCTCATACATCTTTAACGGCCTGGAAGCATAGGCAATCACCTTCCTATGCTGCATCAAAATACAACCCAACTCTACCCAATATGCATCACAATAAACCACAAACCCATCATTGTTATTTAGGAAAGTCAGAATTAGAGTCGAAGTGAGCTTATCCTTTAACTTATCAAAACTCCCCTTACAAGCATCTGACCAAGAAAACTTAGCATTCTGCTGAGTCAACTTAGTCAAAGGATTCACTATTGATGGGAAGCTTTCCAAAAACCTTCTATAATACCCGGATAAACCAAGAAGCTCCAGATATTGGGTTGAGTCATGGCCTAGGCCACCCCTTCACCACAAAAACCTTTTAAGGATCAACCATTATCCCCTCACTAGAAATAATATGACCCAAGAAAGTCATGGTATTAAACTAAAACTCATACTTAGAGGATACTTGGCACCCTATAATTGATCAAACAGATCATCTATCCTTGGGAGAGGATACTTGTTCTTAACCATTACCTTATTTAACTGTTTATAGTCAATGCAAATACGGAGGGAACCATCCTTCTTGTGCACAAACAACACCAGTGCACCCATGGAGAAACTCTATGGTGAATAAACCCCTTATCTAAATAATCCTTAAGTTTCTCCTTTAGTTCCCTTAACTCAGCTAGAGCCATTCTATTCGAAGGAATAGATATTGGATTAGTGTCCAAAATCAAATCAATACCAAACTCTATATCCCTATTCGAAGAAACACCAGGATGATCATCTGGAAAGACTTCAGGAAACTCATTAACCACAAAAAATAAATGTAAAGAAAGACCTTACGAGTTAGAATGTAATACCCCATATTATTCTTAGCTCATTTCAGATCTTAGTTGCATGCATAAGAGGATTAAAACCTAAAAATTTCACTAAGTGTTGGAAAATTAGTCAATTTTAAGGACTCTTAACTTTGAAGATTTTTAAATTAATCTTCCCAACCCCAAGAAATTAGTTTTTGAGCTAATTCATGTTTAGTGGTGTAAGGTACATCTCTCAAATAAGTTTTGGGTTTTTTGGATGCGGATTGGTTCATGTTTGGATCACAATTCTAGAAGCTCATCATAATAGGGTCGCATCGTGGTGGTAATAGAGATGGAACCCTCATCGCATCACGGTAACCTTATAAACTACTTCTAATTATGAATTTAATTGCCTGAGGATCAATTATGTCATTCCCCCTCAATTCAATTCATCAAGTCATAAATTATAATGTTAGGGAATTATTTACCCATCTAATTCAATTATCCTCTTAAAGAAACCCTATTCACCTCCCAAGAACACCAATTTCCATTATTTTCTCTCCAAGTAAACTAAGAATTCAAGTTCCCAAATTTAAGAACCTTCAAGAAAATATCAGGATAGGTGTTTCTTATTCAAGCTTAAGGGTTTAAGGTATGTGTGAAGTTCATCCATGGGACCTTTACACCCATGGAGTCCGAGAGTCTTTTTTTTATTTTTAAATTATGAGTTTTTACATGTTCAAGTTGAATTATCTCCATGAAGCTATTATTGATTTGGAGTTTGAGTTATGTTTACAAGTGTATTTGATGGGATGAGCCATTACATGTTTTGAATATTGAAATCTTTATATTGAAATCCCTAATTCATGGTCTTAGTATTGTAATCATGTATCCTCGCATGTTTTACCCGTTACCATGCTTAAATTGATGACTCTCATATGTTCGATAAAATGTCTAAATGTTGGGATTTTAGAAAGGATCCCCTACTATGGATTTTAAAGCTTTCTATGTAATAATTGTTATTTCCATTCAGTGTTGGTGGGTTATAAATACTCGATACCTAGTCGTTTACATAATTTCAGTATTTTTAGAATAAATTTAGATAAACCATGAACATTGTCATTAAGTTAGTTGTTATGATCAGTTGTTTGCTTAGTTAAGCTAGTTTAGTCTAGTGAACAATGTCATTCAGTTGGGTGTAGGATTTAGCACTAAGTAAACCCAGGGATGGGGGCATTCCTACCAGTTTAGGGTTTGACCCTTAGTAGAAATCCTTGAGTTATAGAACTACGTAACCAACATAGGTTTGTCATGTCTTCCTACCTATTTAGGGTTGACAAATATCACATGAGTTTCCTGCCAGTATAGCGTGACTCTTTAGTCCTTCGGGACACCAGTTTAATGGATCCACATAGCCATTGTTAGTACCCATGGTACGATACTGACAACCTTCTAATTGAGGTTATAGGTTGGACCTTGATTAGCTCAGATTAGGGAATGTTAGTTAGATGATACTTCCCACGATCTCAATATAGTATTCAATCTAGAATTTAGTTCAGTTTTTCTTGACCAAAGCATACAGATTACCGATCATTCAGTTATTAGATTTTAGTATTTTTGTTTACAAATTTTTTAGAAATATGTATATATATATATGCTTGGTCTTGGATTCTCGGATATATTAGTTTCCATGCATTTATGTTCATTTATCTCATGCTACATAGTTAGTCCTTATTTTGCATGCACAATACCCTTGGATTTCAGCCTGTCCTTATTGCATATACTAGTACATTAAAAGTACTGACCGCATACTCTTCTTTGCGCTATGATGTCTTATATAATAGGTTCGGAAAATTAATTTCCCAATCATATCTAGACAGTCCAGTGCTTCAGTAGCAGCAGCAGTGGTGAGTCCTCATCTATCGAGGACCTATTTTGTTTATTCAGTTATTTCTACATTTTTATTCAATTAGTTAGTTGGAGTTAGTTGGGGTCTATCCCATCAACTCCTCCATCAGTTTAGAGGCTTTCAGACATTTAGGCAGTCAGTTAGATAGTTAGTCAGTTTATCAGTATTGTCAATTGCATTTTAGTATTGTTATCATACATTAACAGACTTGTGATTGAATCACGCTTTCAGTAGTTAGATTGATTTTGGCCTTATTGGTTTATATTCTACATACATGTTTTATTGCCAGTTTATTCAGTGCTCATAGATGGTACCAGCTCATGGGTTACTTTGTGGTCACTTATGACCATGGCACCGTTGTCGTGGCTAGGGGTAGTCTTGGCTTTTGAAAAAACTTGGTATCAAAGTCTAAGTTTTATAGTGTCCTAGGGAGTCTGAAAGTCGTGTTGAGTAGAGTCTTGTGCATGGGTGTGAAGCACACCGCACTTATGGACAAGAGGCTATAAGATGTTTTAGGAAAAAATTTCCTTCTTTCAGTATTCATGTAATGTGAATGAGCATATGCTCTATTTAAAACTTCTTTCTAACTCATTCTTTCTTTCATTTTTAGACAATGCCTCTAAAAAAATTAACAAAAAAAGAAGTGGAAATTAGCCCGCACCTCTTCCTTTTAAGAAGATCCCCTGAATGAGCACATCTTTCATGATGAGTTTAGAGATGCATTCACTACCTTAGCTTACTCAGTAACTTCTCAAAACAACCATCAGGATACTTCCCCAGCTAACCTAGTGGCAAATACAGCTACATTAAAGATTCGGGATTTCAGTCAAATAAATCCCCTTTTGTTTTTGGGATCCATGTCTGAGGAGGATCCACAGGAGTTTTTTGATATGGTTCAAAAGGTGACTGATATCATGGGTGTCACTTTGAGTGAGATTGCAAAGTTGGCTACTTACTAGCTACAGGATATAGCTCATATGTGGTATAAATAGTAGAAGAAGGATAGAGGTGTTGAGGCAGGGATAATTAAGTGGGAGGAGTTTTCCACAACCTTCTTAGACAAGTTCTTTCCATTAGAGTTATTGGAAGATAAGGTGTTGGAGTTAATTAATTTGGAGTAAGGTAATATGAGTGTGAAGTAATAATCGCTTAAGATACACAGTTCGCAAAGTATGCTTCTACGATAGTGGTTGTTAATAGGTCTAGAATGAGTAAGTTTGTTTCTGGTGTAGCTGATAGTATGGTCAAGAAGTATAGCACTGCTATGTTTATTAAGGAGATGGACCTATCTAGGCTTATGGTTCATGCTCAACATATTGAGGAACAAAATCTTAAGGAGAAAGAGAGAGAGAGAATAAGAGGGTCAAAACAGGTAACTTTAGCTTTTCTCAACCAAGATCAGAGGGTGGTAACCATTCTTAGTTTCATCAGAAATTTTCAGCCCCGGCTCCATCTTTAGCTAGTGCACCAGTGCAAAAGTTTCGGAATAAAAGTCGGGATAGGGCGCCAGGCTCCAAGTCCAAGGATTATGTAAATAGTGGTCGTACTAATCCTCTCTATGGAAAGTGTGGTAGGAATCATCAGGGAACATGTAAGGCTGGAAGTGATGTATGTTTTGGATGTGGCAAGCCAGGCCAGAGAGTCAAAGAATGTCCACAGGGGGGCCAGCAAAGTCAGCAGAGTCATTCCCAAGTTCCATACGGTCGCCCGACTCAGTAGGGTACTGCTTCTAGTACAACCAGTGGACAGTGGAAAAACAAGATGTATGCACTCCAGTCCCGACATGATAAGGAAAATTATCCCGACGTAGTTACGGGTACTTTACAGGTTTTTCATCTTTATGTGTATGTTGTGTTATACCTTGGAGCTTCTCTTTCTTTTGTAACCCCCTATATAATTATCAATTTTAGTGTCAGTCCAGACATATTAGCAGAGCCTTTCTCAATATCTACCTAAGAAGGTAAATCTATTATAGTCAGACGGGTATACAAAAATTACCTGATTACAGTATCTCATAAAGTCACTTCAGTTGATCTTATGGAGTTAGAGATGACTGATTTTGATGTTATTCATGACATAGATTGGATCCACTCGTGCTATGCTTTAGTTGACTACAGAAATAGATTCGTCTAGTTTCATTTTCTTGATGAACCAATTTATTGAATAGAGGGGTAGTACTTCAGTTCTTAGGGATCAGATTGTTTCAAATCTTAAGGAAAGAAAATGATATTTAAGGGGTGTGTTTACCATCTTATTCGAGTCAAAGAATCTAGTTCTGAGACTCCAAGTCTTGAGTCAACTTCAGTAGTAAGGGAATTTCTAGACATTATCCCTGAAGATCTTCTCGGAGTTCCTCCCAAAAGGGAAATTGACTTCATCATAGATCTTCTTCCAGATACCCAGCCTATCTCTATTTTGCCCTATAGAATTGAAAAACAGTTGAAAGATCTCTTAAATATGGGATTTATCAGACCTAATGTTTCTTTATGGGGTATTCTAGTCTTGTTTATGCGTAAGAAAGACGATTCTCTCAGAATGTGCATCGATTACCGTCAGTTAAACAAAGTCATAATCAAGAATAAGTATCCACTCCTTAGGATTGATGGCTTGTTCAACAAACTTTAGGGTGCCAGTTACTTCTCTAATATAGACCTCAAATCCAGATATCATCATCTCAGATTTAGAGAATATGGCATTCCAAAGACAGCCATCAAAACTCGGTATGGTCAATTTGAATTCCTCGTTATATCTTTTGGAATAATGAATTCCCCAACAGCTTTCATGGACTTGATGAATAGAGTATTCAAAAAATAATTGGACATGCTCTTCATAGTCTTCATTGATGATATACTTGTCTATTCCTATAGTGAAAACGATCATGCAGACCATCTCAAAATTGTATTGTAGACTCTTAGAGACCATCAGTTGTTCGCCAAATTTAATAAGTGGGAGTTTTAGATAAGATTATTATCTTTCCTTGGCCATATTATTTATGGTGATGGTATTAGAGTTGACCCTCAAAAGACCAAGGCAGTGAGAAACTGGCCCAGACCTATCTCTCCATCAAATATCGGAAGTTTTATAGGTTTCGCTGGCTATTACAGATGGTTTATTGAAGGTTTTTCCTCTATTTCATCCCCCATATCTCGATTGACTAAAAAAAATTCAAACTCTAGTGGTCGTATCCTTGCGAGAAGAGTTTTCAGGAGTTAAAAACTCAACTCAGCTCAGCCCCAGTCTTGACTTTGCCAAGTTGTTCAAATGGATTTATTGATTACTGTGATGCTTCTAGAGTTAGTCTTGGTTGTGTATCGATGCAGAGAGGTAAGTACATAGCCTATGCCTCTAGGCATCTTAAGCCTCATGAAAAGAATTACCCTACCTATGATCTTGAGTTGGTAATTGTTGTTTTTGCCTTCAAAATTTGGAGGCATTATCTTTATGGAGTTCATGTTGATGTGTTCATGGATCACAAAAGTTTGAAGTATGTGTTTTCGTAGAAGGATTTAAATCTTTATCAGAGAAAGTGGCTTGAGTTGTTAAAAAATTATGATATGAGTGTTTTGTATCATACGGGCAAGGCTAATGTAGTGGCAAACACCCTTAGTAGATTATTTATTAGTAATGTTGCTCATGTTGAGAATGATAATAGAAAGTTAGTCAGAGAGGTTCATGTGATACCCCGAGTTTTCCCATTAAATATTTTGCTCCCAAATGTGTTGAGTCGTTAAAGCCTTTTTATCTTTCCAAGAGTCCGTTAAGATCTCAGACGAAAATGTGTTGAATTCTGTTCTTTATCATGATTAATAATTTTTCTGTGTGGAATTTATGGATATGAAACCCATCATCTCTTAGAGCATTGAATAAGATTTCCAACGATATGTGGATCATCCAAAGCGAACACTCGAGCGATGAGTTATGATCATTCCGATCTAATCGTGAATAGTGGTGAACAATAAATGTGCAGGAAAAAATACTGAGGCCAGGCGAATTTTAGGGTCAAATTTAAACGATCATAACTCCTTGCACATAATAATCTGGGTGAGCTAATTTATATCAAAAGAAAGCTCTGAGAGTCCTATTTCCAATGAAATTGGTTTATTCCAATTTGTCCATCAGAGCAAAAAGTTATAGTCGATCTACTTCAGCCTATCAAAATAGTCCACCAAAGGACAGATTTGACATTATTTGATTTTTAAGGGTATTTTGGTCATTCACACTCCAATCCATCTGGGTAAACCATGGATTTAAGTCCATTAAGAGCATTCAATAGCTCATTTTTCTCCAAAATTTCCTAAGGCTCATACCCCAACCCTACTACTCCAAATTTCATCCTTCCATGTCTCTTGATTGAACCGTAGAAATTTCAAATTGATTTGGGATTCGAGTTGATCATGTTAAGGGATTCGAGAAGCACCCTTTATTTTCGTGAATAAAATTCCGGAGTCGGAAGTTCATATTCATCTTCCATTTTTAGGTATGTGGGGCTTTGAACAAGAATTATTCTTCCATTCTTGTGCCCGTATCTTTAATTTTTATTATGGATTATTATGAGTTTGGCAAATGAATTTATTTCCAAGATATCCTACCATGAGATTTTGATTATGTATATATGTAAATTGTTCAAGCTTGCCAATTATGATTATTTAATGGATTCATATGGTTCTGTAAGTTGAATTATGTCTAAATAATTTGATTATGAACTTATAAAGATTTGAATTGTAAGTTTTGAATCATAGAGTATTTGACTATTTTCGTTCTATGAATTGAGATTTAATATTGGGATTCTTGGTGTTTGTATCAAGAATTGATATATTTTGAACATGTATCCACGTTTTAAGTTCAAGAATGAATTATTGGTATTTTCAAGTGTTTTTGAGCCATGTGTCAAATTTTGAGCTTCCTTATGACGATTTGAGTTATTGGGTATATTGATATCGAAGTTGCAATGAGTCTTTGTATTTTCTGGATGGTTTTGCTGAGTTAAATTGTTAAAAATATTATGTATTGAGTCTTCATATCCTTGTCCAAATATTGAGTCGGTTATGGTTCAATGCATTAATACCTTGTTGATGTTGAGGAAGATTAAAATGTTTTGAACTAAAATATGTTGAGTTAGGAATCCACAAATTGATATGATTTGATAAATGAGAAAGAGATTTGATTTGGTCTTTATGATAGACCCTTGTGATGTTGTGGTGGATTTCCTAACGCGTTCTGATCTTGTCGGGGAGTAGTACTTAGCACCGAGAGGGAAATTTGGTATTTCCCCAAACCTATGTGCCAACGTAGGGTTGTTTGATGATGATATATTGGCCAGAGAGCCCGATTGTGATTATTGCAGTTTTAAGGTCGTAATCCCTAGCAAAGAGTATGACGGTCCCGCCAAAGGGGGTTTCAAACGTTAGTATTCCATGTAGCTCACATGGGGTTGTCAGTTATAGGAAACTCCCGTGTCCATAAGATTAAGTTTCTTGAATTATCGAGTCACTCCGAGATTTGAGTCAAAGAGTTGAGATGTTTATGATGTTTTATGGTCATTTATGATGATTTATAATTACCTATGATGATTTTTGACGATATGATAATTTATGATTATTTAGGATGATTTATCATAATTTATGATTTATAATGATTTACGTGGATTACGAGATTTTATCATAGGATCTGTTTATTATGAAATTACCAAAAGGATGATTTGATATAACTCAAGCCAAGTGAGTCATCATTGTCCGCAAGCATGTTTTCATGAAATTGATTATACTATTTATATTGTTGCATGCACCCCCACATACTCAGTACAATTCAAAGTGCTGACCCACATATTTCCATGGGCTACATTCTTACCAAAATATAGGTACAAGCTATAGCGCACATATCATGTTCAGCTGGGTCGCAGCTCTCGATCGGAAGGTGATTTGTCCTTTTGATTCAGGGACTTGAGTTGTTCAGATTTGAGGTGTATTGTATTTTCTATATTCAGTCGTATTGAGTAGGGGTAGTTGGGAGTCATGACCTGGATATCTTTAGTCAATGCGAGTAGAGTCTTCATAGACAGTCACTAGTAGTCAGTGTATTCAGTTTTAGATTTGTATATATATGACCATAATTGCGACCGCGTAAATTTACTTTCATGTTGGTCAGACTAAGTTATGGGTTGTTTCCGCATTATTCCTTCTATTTTATGTATTTTATTCAGTTGCTTTGGGTATGCCAGATGAAGGGTTAGCTTGGGGTCACTTGTGACCTTAAGCACTGTGTGACGTCTCAGGATTCGATTTTGGGGCGTTACAGTTCAATAGCTTGCTGATTAGGTATGCGGTTGGTTCATTTAGATAAGGGTAGTTTATGGGTTCAGAATGGTTCAGAATCTTCTTTGGTTGCCAAAGTTAAAGAAAAGCAAGATAGGGATTCCAGTTTGGTTAAGTTGAAGGAATTGATTAGAGATTAGAAAGTAGAGGTTTTCTCCCAAGGGGGAGATGGTATGTTATGATGTCAGGGTAGGTTGTGTGTGTCAGGTGTTGATGATTTGAGATAGTAGATTTTAGTATAAGCGCATGGCGCACGTTATTCCATAGACTAAGGAGCCACTAAGATATATTGTGATTTGTGGGAAATCTATTAGTGGAGTGGTATGAGGAGGAATATTGCAGAGTTTGTAGCTAAGTGTTCTAACTGTTAGCAAGTCAAGGTTGAACACTAGAGCCCTAGTGGCATATTTTAGGAGTTCAGCATTCCTACTTGGAAGTGGGAAGAGGTGTACATGGATTTTGTGACAGGGTTTCCTCGTACGCGTTGTCAGCCTAATTTGATATAGGTAATTGTAGACAGAATGACCAAATCAAGTAATTTCTTCCCATTTCATACTTCTTATTCAATCGAAGACTACACCAAACTCAATATTAGAGAGTTGGTTAAGTTGTATAGAGTCCCATTTTCTATCATTTTAGATAGAGGTAGTCAGTTTGCCTCTCACTTTTGGAGGGCCTTTTAGAAGGGTCTTGGTATCCAAGTTTATCTCAGTATAGCTTTTTATCCTCAGACAGATGGTCAGGTAGAGAAGACCATTCGACTCTAGAGGATAAATTGAGGGAGTGCGTTATTGACTTTAAAGGCAGTTGGGATGATCACTTTCCCTTTATTGAGTTTGCCTACAATAATAATTATCATTCCAGTATTCAGATGGCTACATTTGAGGCCCTCTATTGGAGGAGGTGTAGATCTCTTATTGGTTGGTTTGAAGTAGGAGAGGATCCATTGATAGGGACACATTCATTGTTTGATACGATGGAGAAAGTTTAATTATTTAGGAAGAGTCTTAAGACAACCCAAAGTCGTCAAAAATCTTATGAAGATTTGAGGAGGAGAGATCTTGAGTTCGAAGTTGGGGATTTGGTTTATTTGAAAATATCACCCATGAAGGGGGTGAAAAGATTCAGCAAGAAGGGGAAACTTAATCCCTAATATGTTGGCCCTTACAGAATCTTGAGCCGTTTTAGGAAGGTACCTTATGAGTTAGAATTGCCTGTATATTTGGCATCAGTGCATCTAGTGTTTCATGTTTCCCTGTTAAAGAAGTGTATTGGTGATTCAACTGTGGTATTTCTGTTAGAAAATATGGAGGTTAATGATAGCCTTTCCTTCAATGTAATACCGATCAAGATCCTTGATCGTCAGATTCATACACTAAGGAATAAAGAAGTTCCCTTGGACAAATTTCTTTGGAAAAATTAGTCCGTTGAGGGAGCCACTTAGGAAGCAGAAGCAGATATGCGTACCAAGTACCCTCATCTTTTCTCTACAAACTCAAACTCAGCTTAAGGTAACAGTTTTCCTTAGATTGTTTCTTTTCCATTTTCAGTTCCAGCTTTATAATTATTGTCATGTCATTGCATGCATTCACAAAATCAGCTCAGTTCATGTATCATGCTTCAGACTCAGTTATGTAATCATGTTTTCAGTTATGCATGTTCAGTATGTGATCTCAGTTGCTTTAGTTTAGAACTCTCAGCCTAATCAGTCACATTCAAGGATGAACGTTCTAAAGGGATAGATATTGTAATACCGCGTATTATCTTTTAGCTCAATTCATCTCCTAGTTTCATGCATAGGAGTCTTAAAACTTGAAAATTTCACTAAGTGTGGGGCACTTATTCATTTTTAAGGCCTCTTAACTTCAAGGATTTTTAAATTGGTCTTCTCGATCACGATGTGTTAGTTTTTGAGTTAATTTATGTTCAAGGTGTAAGGTAAATATCTCGGAGAAGTTTTGGATTTTTCAGACGAGGATTGGGTCATGTTTCGATCATGATTCCAGCAGCTCATCGCGATATGGTCGCGTCGTGGAGGTAATAACGTTGGAACCCTCATCGTGTCACTGTGACCCTGTAAACTGTATTACAGTTACGAATTTAATTGCCTAAGGGGAAATTGTATCATTCCCTCTCAATTTAATTCATCAATTCACGAATTATAACGTCAGTTAGGGCATTATTTGCCCATCTTCTTTAATTCTTCTCTCACAGAAACCCTATTAACCTCCCAAAAACACCAATTTCCATTAATTTCTCTCCAAGGAAACCTATAATTCAAGTTTCCAAATCCAAGAACCTTCAAGAAAGAATAAAGATATATATATTCTTGACCAAAGCATACAGATTACCAATCATTCAGTTATTAGATTTCAGTATTTCAGTTTACAGATTTTTCAGAAATGTGTATATACATATATTCTTGGTCTTGCATTCTCGGATATTTTAGTTTCCATGCATTCATGTTCAGTTATCTCATGCTATACAGTCACTCATTATTTCACAAGCACAGTACCCTATGCATTTCAGCCTGTCATCATTGCATATCCTAGTACATTCAAAGTACTGACCGCATACTCTTGTTTGCACTATGTTATCTTATATCATATGTTTGGACGCTCAGTTTCCCGCCCATACTTAGACATTTCAGTGCTTCAGCAGCAGCAGTAGTAGTGACTCCTTATCTAGCGAGGACCTGTTATGTTAATTTAGTTAATTCTGCATTTCTGATCAGTTAGTCAGTTGGAGTTAGTTGGGGTATGTCCCATCAACACCTCAGTTAGTTTAGAGGCTTTTAGATATTCAGACAGTCAGTTAGACAGTTAGTCAGTTTATTAGTATTATCAATTGTGTTTTCAACATTGTTATCAGACATTTACATACTTGTGATTGAATCAAGCTTTCAGAATTTAGATTGATTTTGGCCTTATTTGTTTATCTTCTACATATATGTTTTATTTCCAGTTTATTCAGTGCTCACAACAAGTAAGCACCGTTGTCACGACTAGTGGGAAGTCTCGAGTTAAAACATAGAATTTTTAACCTATACCTAGTGATAAAGACATCTCTTGGATATTAACCTCTAATCTCTATGATAAGAATAAAACCTTCCCCTAGGAGCTAAAGAACCACCCTCTATAACCAGTTTACCAGGAAACTTAAAGATAACCTTCCAGGTCCGACAATCTAAAGACGCTTAACAGGAGTTTAACCAATCTATACCTAAGATGACATCAAAATCCTTCATCACCAGCTCAAATAGATCCACTTATTACCAAACGGCACCATACACCCCCTATAGACCTTTTTAACAATAACTGAGTCTCCTATCTAGGTAGAAATAGAAAAGGGATCCGAAATCACTTTGGGATCAAAACAAAAAGATACAACCACAAAAAGAGTCACGTAAGAAAGAGTGGACCCCGGATCAAGCAAACAATATACGCCACAAGAAAAGAGCTGCAAAGTATCGGTGATGACATCAGGTGATGCCTACGATTCTTTTCGAGATGCCAAAGAATACAACTTGTTTCGACCAACACTAGAACCAAGAGAAGTAACAGAAGCGGACACAACACCACCAGGTGTAGGAGTAGAAGATAAAGCCACAGGAACCTTGTTCGTCCCCATAGTTACCTTAATAACCGGACAATCCGTAAGCTGATGACCTAATTGTCCACACCATAAGCATTTGTCCTTCCCTTATTCATAATAATCCCGATGAGGTTGACCAAAGAACCAACAAGGAGGGCATGGAAAAATTGACTAACCTCCACTCTCCTGAGATTGTGAACCCCGTGCCCAAAAATTGTCACCACTCTAATGACGTCTATCTCCCGACTATTTCGGGTAAGGGACACTGGCAGTAAATAAGGAACTCGAGCTCCTCCACTTCTTCTTTTTCCACTTGCCACCATCCCGACCACCCTGGGACTGTGTACCTCCCTAGTAAGAAATTTTTTCCCTCTTTCCCTACCAATCCCCAAACTTAGCCTGCCTCATCTTCTCATCCTCTGATTGCTGCGTATGGATAGTCAACCGAGAAATATTCATATCCTTAATGAGCAAAGTAGTCTTGCTCTCCAATATTAAATCTCTATTCAACCCAAAAATAAACTTGCTCATTCTCATTCTCATGTCAGCCATCAAGTCAGGAGCATACCTCGATAGCTGATGGAACTTCAAGGCATATTCCTTGACAGTCATTCTCCCTTGCTTATGATTCACAAACTCCTCCACCTTAGCTTCTCTCAGCTCTTGAGGAAAGAAACAATCCAAAAAGGTATTAGAGAAGGCCTCCCATAATTCAGATTCTTCCACATCACCTCTATCTCTGGCCAACCCCTAATACCACTGATAAGTACTATGTTTGAGCTAATAAGCTGCAAAGCTCACCCCCTCCATATTAGTATCCTATATGACCCAAAATATCTTCTTTATTTCATCCAAGAAGCCTTGGGAATACTTCTTCACCTTCACTCCAGTAAAAGTAGGAGGACCCATCTTCATAAATTGTCCAACCTTTGTTGCCTCAATTGATAACCCACTAGATACATCCCGCTTAGCCTGAGCAACAACTAACTGAGAAATAACATGGATAGATTTAATGAATTCTGCATTCGTTACATTACCCTAAGGGACCTGAGAAGAACTGATAAGATTAGGAGGAACCCAAGTAGTGTCTGAAATAGGACTTTAAAATCAAAGATGTACCCTCATCGTAGGACGTACCCCTTTAGCATCATCCCTATATGGGACAGAAGAATTTTCTTGTTTTCCAGATCTATGAAGCATGATCTACAAGAAAAACAAACAAGGATTAGACAAGACTTTAGGACTTTAGACTCCAAGCTTGAAAATAAAATACCAAGAAAGTGAAACATTCCTAAATGTCTTGTAGCCTCACTCTTATGAGTGTGGCATACTACACAAACCTAAAAGAGACTCTACTAGACATGGCTTTGTGGACTTCTCAGTTGACCATAAACCTAAAGCTCTGATACCAACTTTTCACAATCTGAAGTAGGTCTGCGATATAATGGACATCCCAAGTCCAACTAGGACTGTGGAACGCCCCCTGTTACCCAACCCAACCACCAATTATCTAGCCTTAGATGGGATGAATTTCGAGCATATAACAAGATAATATAAATGCACTCATGAAGACTCTAGGATAGGGCCACAACTGTGACCAACCCAGACGAATCTACCCATACCAAATCAACCATCCAACCATACCAAGACAAATCAAAGGCCATAAACAAGGACAAAACCAAAGAGAATGACAAAACATAATATGTTATCCAATCCCAAAATGAAATACGATAGAATAGTGAGAAATCATGTCCGATGATGCCAGCATCTCATCTTATTCCAATACTAAGCTAAAACCAATACCAATCCCACCCATACCAACTCCTAGAAGTACCAAAAAACCACTATCCAAAAGAGTACCAATACCTGATTGGGACATACCCCAACCATGGTCGTAACCAATAACCAAAATAAATTTAAAATGTCCAAATCCATCCACAACATAAAATAGAGACTTTCAAAAGGATGAAAGATCACCAATTTTGTTCAAATGTTGATACTGAATTTGGGTGTTGGATAGAAGGAGTAGAATGGTCGGTTCCTGCATAGCGTGTGTATACAACCGCCAGTAGATAGGTTACCAAGCAAACGCTAGCATGAAATTAGGATAAGGATAAAATAATGACATTTATGAAATCAAGTAAAACCATCAATAATGCATACAACCATACATATATTTAAGTGCCGGGAAAGGGAATCTGGTTTTAGCATGCAATTAAAATATTTACTTGGGTTGTGTTGCTTTGTCATACTAAATCACCCACAGGTAATACGGGTTTAAATCCTCCTGCTGAAAGGGCCCTAGAGCGTGTAGCCGCACAACCAAGGAAATATCCCATTGGTATGACTAGTACATCCCCCAATATGAGGTATGACATCATGCACATGTTTCACCAAGATCAACCTCATACCGGTAAATATGACTTTCCAGTTTTGATTCCCCCGGGACCTCCACCTTATATGGTTTAGCTACTACTCCCCCTTTAATGCCTAATTCAAAACCATTTCCAAACAATCTATTTACTATTTATTAACCAAGGCCATTTAGTAATGGTATGTTTATACCAACTATACTTGCAAGTACTATCAATAGCCAACCACATGTAGGTATAGGGGACCTCAGGTGCTATTCCAATTACCATATTAAATCTACTTGGAGGAATCCATACCCTACAAGCGTAACCATTTATCTATTTACCTTTCCAAACCATTTAGTCCATGAATAAATTCTTTACCAAGTTTAAAACAAGCAATAGTTCTATTTAAAAGAAGTCAATGCAATGAACATATCTTTATAAGCATTTTTTGTCAAACACGTTGGGGGCATAATATATATATATATCCAAAACCAATTATAATTACCAACAACCACTTCCATATGATCCAATTATCCAAGACCACCATTAATGTATATAAAGAATAATTAAACCATGGGAAACCATAACACACCATTCATAAACAAAACTTCCCAATCATATTTGAAAACCCAAAAACATTCAACAATAAAATCATGAAAACCAATAGTAAAATCATGCCTTTAGTTGGAACTAACAATGAGGGAAGATAACATGCCTTATATCAAAGAATTGATAGAAACAAATCACCAAAGCAAGCCCCAAATTAGTCCTCAAGATGAAACCCTAGCTTTCTTGACCCAAAGCTTCTGAGGGGATTTTAGATTGTTTAGAAGTAGTCTCTAAGTATTAAAGAGAGGAATATTAAAGCAAATAGCCTCACAATTAGGTTATAAGTCATGGGATCCTATTAGGGTAAGTAGGGAAATATCCAGATTACCCCCACTTAAATTGCATAAAAATCCTGTCATAGGGATACGACTAAACCATACGAGTCGTACCCTTCCAATACAAGTGGTACTCGCCACTCGTATCCTACCCCATCCCCTGGACCTAACACTATCTAGCATACGACTCACCCAACCAAGTTGTATCCAAAGCATACAATCTGTACCTTCCATCCGTATCCCTGACAGAATAGAATACCTAGAGGATTTAATACTATCCCCCTATACAAGTACAAAGTATGATTTTACCCAATCATATGAATCTTATCCCCTAATTCATACCCATTCCAATAACCCATCCATCCTACAAACCAACACTGGTCAGCATATGACTAGACCATACCACTCGTACCCCAACATACGGCTCATGCCCATGAGTATTGGGCCTGGAGAACAAAATTTCGGTAAGAATTAAGGGCCAAAACCCAGGATGTAATGACATATGATTTATCTATTGGAAATTATTAACCATATAATGACATCTATTGTAACAGTTGACTTATTATTTGGAAATTAACAAATAGATGTTGCCATTTGTTGTGACAGATGACTGATTTGTTGGAAATTTTCAAATAGATGTAGACATCTGTTGCAACATATGACTTATTTGTTTTAAGTTCTTTTTTTAATATCAAACTAATTTTCTGTCCAAAATAAAAAAAATACTAAGGCGGTAAAATTTTTTGTTGGATAACTCAAAAATCACCTCCTTGAGTTGTCTTATCTTGTCTTTTTAATGTCGTCATCTCCCCATTCTCTTCAAAGCATTTTACCATATAAATTATTAATTAATATTTAAACTCATCTTTAGAAATTTGATTTCCTTCAACAATAAAATAATTCATCTTTCTTCTTTCTCTTTCTCTACTTTTTAGGGTAATCACAACTGTCTCCATGTTTTTCTCTTTTTTCTCTTATCTTTTTTCTGAGGATCCTTTCTAATCTCAACCAATCTATATATTTCCTAGACTGAAATTGGTGTTTGATCCCTTTGCTTTTGATATGCAGGTATGGTTCACTATTTGATCTGCGATCTCTACTATTATTCTTACCTTCTCATTTTCTTCTTTGCCTGTTTCATCAAATTTATCATGTTTTCTATGATGAAAATTGAAATTGTGAATATCATATTTTTACATTGGTTATTTAATTTAGTTATTTACATTTGCTATTTTTATTTATTTACCCAATATCCATATCCTATTTATTGAGAAAATTGAAGAAAAATTGTCTTTTAAGTCTTGAATGAATGAACTTTGATTTTTATTCAAATATGAAAAAAGTCATCTATTGGGAAAACTTAAAAATCCTTGTTGGCAGTATTGGTTTTTCTTGTTTGTTTTTGGTTTGTTTTTTGTTTGTTCGTATTGTTGGTGATGCAGGTTCTGTTGGTGGTGCAGGTTCTGTTGGTGGTGTTGGTGTTTCAACAGATGGAACATATGGTGAATGATATTAAAAGAGGTCTTCTAGAAGATTCCCTATATATTGAAATTGATGAATCAACTATTGGAATAAATTCAAATAGTTATTCCAATAAATAACTCATCTATTGCAACAGACAAAGCTTTTGTTTGAAGAAATCAAACCATTAGCAAAGATGGTTTGATTTCTTACAACAGATGACCCATTTGTTGTAACATATTTGTCACATGTTGCAACATATGAGTCACCTGTTGCAATAGATGGGAAATCTGTTGCAATAGATAGGTCATCTGTTGTATTTATTGAATTTTATGCTACCCTTTTTTTTAAATTATATAGGCGTCAATCGTAATGTTATTTTTTTCACTTATTTGTAGATAAAAGATGTCTCCTAAAAGAAAAGAAAGTGAAAGTGGATCAACTTTTACCCGACCAACATAAAAGCCTAGAGTTAAGATGGGCTTGGAGGAATGAACTACTTGCAGCTAGAACCACTTCATATGTGGGAGGTATGTATTACTGATCATGTTATCATGAAATCACACATAGTGTACATGATTTTGTTAATAATGTTTTACCGATTCAGCATTAATCATTAAAATAAGTTATTGCATTTTACAGTAAAGATTGATAGGTTTGCACTGATAAGGCTGAGGGACCAAGTAGGTGGTGTTGATACCCTGTTACAACTTAATGATGGTTTTGCTATTGTATATGTGTCAAGTTTGGAGAAGGGATCAAGTTCTTGGTGACAGTGTAAAAATTCAGTAGTGATTGGACTAATTTTAAGTGTTCAATGAACTTTTAAATGGTCTTCAAAGCCTCGCACTATTGCAGACAATGGAAATCAATATACTTATTTCCCTGGTCTAAATTTATATGGCTTGGTGAACTTTATGTGTGTTGTCACGATAACCTAATAAGTAATACATAACTCCCAGACATGAAAATGGATCCATACATCTGCAAGCACCTTATTCTTCCAACCCCATCAATGTCAAACAATGTTTAATCTTCAGTTCCCATCGTAAAGTAGTGTACAAAACTATAGAGGCTCAAAGCGTAACCATCTTCAATGTTAAAGGACTACATTCCCATCATGAAAAAAATGAGTGATATGTATGTAATGCACCATGATCGTTGTAATTGTAAACTTGTGCTGTTGTTTGGTATGGACTTTGATAATTTTAACTTATTGTTGGGGAATAAGTGTTATTATTTATTATCTATAATATGTTTTTATAAACTTGTGCATCAATAAAAATAGATAAAATAGGAATTAAATATGACAAACTACAAAAAATATATTCAACAGATTACCCATATGTTGCAACAAATGGACATTGGCTGGAAGAACACAATACAGTTCATCAGTCTGTACTGCGTTCACCCAACAGATTACTAATATGTTACAAAAGATGGTTCATCTGTTGGAAAAAACTCAAAACCCTCTTCTTGCAATAGATGACACATTTGTTGCAATAGATCGGTTAGACGAGCACAATACAGTTCTTGCTACAGGTTTATGTTCTTCGAACAAATGACAAATCTGTTTCAACAGATTGTCCATCTGTTGGAAAAAATGAAAAAATGATTATTAATAAAAAAAGGGTTATTGAAAGGGTGAAAATTCATGACTTTTTGATTATTTAATAAAGAAAAATAGTTCATACATAAATAATAAGGAAATAAATGATAAACATAATTTGAAATCGTGAAAATGGTTATTTAATTTTAATAAGTGATGTTAATATTAAATAGGCAAAAAGTCATGAATTTTCACTTTTTTGTTTTTCAATCTTTTTTTAAATTTAAATAATTGAAAAGTCACCAGTTTGGATTAATTAAGATATATGATTATTAAAAAAAAGGTGAACACGTGACTTTTTGTCTAACACATTCAAAATAGTTGATGAATCAAATTTCCCATCTGTTGAAATTGATGAATCAATTATTAGAAGAAATCAAAATAGCTCATCCAATGGATGCTCTATCTGTCATAACAGATAACCCATATTTTGCAATAGATGGCAAATTTATTGCGACAAATAGGTTATCTATTGCAACAGATGGATCATCTATTGCAACAACTCAATAAAAATAGTTATTATTAAAAGAAATAGTTATTGAAAATGTGAAAAGTCTTTGATTATTTAATTGAGAAAAATGGTTATTTAATTTTAAAAATTAATTAATACTAAGAAGCTGAAAAGTCATGGTTTGTCACAATAATCGAAACATCACCAACTTGATATAATTAAGTCTTGACTTTTCACAGCAATTAAAAAGTCACCAGTTTGAATATAATTAATAAAATGAAGGTGAACAGTCGTGCTTTTTTTCCTAACACATTCAAATTCAATCCTCTATAAAGACCAAATTCCTTTTTCATTGAGGTAAGATTTTTTTGTGACCACAACTTATATTTCAATTAGGAGGTTATTTACCCTACTATTCTATTATTAAACACTTAGAAAATATTCTTAAATCCTCTCTAGAGTTCTTGGGCAAAGGAAGCTAGGGTTTTATCTTAAGGAGTAAATTCGGGCTTGTCTTGGTGATTTCTCTCCATCATCATCTTGGTTTAAGGCATGTTCTCTTCCCTCATTGTTAGTTCCAACTAAATGCATGAATTTCATACAATGTTTTCATGATTTGAATAATGTATTATTTTGGGTTTTCAAATATGATTTGGGGATTTTGTCTATAAATTCTTGGTTATGTTTTTTCCATACTTTAATTATGTTTTTATATGAATTAATGGTGGTTTTGGATAAGTAGTTGCATGGGAATGGTTGTTTAGTAATTGGCTTTTGTTTTGGAAATACTATGCCCCCAATGTATTCGATAAAATGCCTATAACAATGTTTTCACCATAATATTGGGTTTTCAATGGAACTTATGCATGGTTTAAACTTGGTAATGGAACTTTAAATGATATAAATTGTTTAAATAGTTTGGGAATGATTTTTATTAATAAACATACTTGTGGGGTCAAGGGAATCCTTCAAGTTAATATGGTAATAAATACTTGTGGCGTACATGGGAATCCCCCAAATTAAATGGATAACATAGTCTATGGATACATGGGAATCACTTGACCACTAAAAAATTTGGTTAAGGACAATCAAAAGTTATAGTCGGTATGATGATACCACTACTAATAGCCATTGTTAATAATAATGGAATAATGGTTTGGTTGAAAAATAGTTTTAATTGGGCAATAATGGGTGGGTGTGAAAGCTAATCATGAAGGTGGGAGTCTAATGGATTAATACTGTAAAATCATGTTTGTTGACATAAGGGGTAGGTCATGCCGACCTTATATAATACTTATGAGGTACACGGGAATCCTCTAGGTACACTGTACAAATTTATTATTGAGAGTGAAGGGTACATAGGAATCCATGACTCTTATGGTATCTTCAGTTTATGTGGATACACGCATCGGGGCTCGTTCAAGGGGTTATACTGGACCCATATAGCCCGTAAGTGGAATTAGGAAGGTTAAGCTTCACATCCCTAGGTTAATGGTTTTAAATGCATACTAAATTAGCTTTCCTTTCCTGTCATGGTTATATATATGTATGCATTGTGTTCATATGGATGGTTTTACTTGGTTTTCTTAAATGGAATTATTTAATCCTTATCATGAGTTCATGCTAGCGTTCACCTGCTAACCCATCTTCGAGCGGTTATATCCCCACACGATGTAGGAATCGGCTATTCTACTCCTCTTGCTTAACATTCCAGGATTTAGGGGTAAGCTTTGGATTAAAGTGGTGAGCTTCCATCTTTCTGGAAGGCTCCATTTCATGGACGTTATTTAATACTTTATATTATTTATGGATATTGGTTTTGGCTATGGTTGGGGGCATGTCTCAATCGGATTTTTGTTTTTTTTTTGGTTAGTGCTTTTGTGGAACTACTATAGGTTGGAATGGGGGAGATTGATATTAGTGTCATCCTTAATATTGGCATTTGTATTGGGGCTGACATCATTGTAAAAAATTTCTCACTATTCCACCGTATTTCATTTTGCTATTATATATTTAATAATTAATGGAACTTATTTGGTTATGGTCGGATTTATGGTTTTGGATTGGCTTGGTATGGTTGGATGGTTGGTATGGAAAGGTTGGACTTAGTTGGTTCGGTCATGTTTATGATCCTATCTAGAAGTCTTCATGTGAGTTGTTACGCTATCTTATTATATTTTCGACACTTAGCCAACCCATGGAAGGTAGCTGAAGGTTGGGTTGGGTAACGGGGGTAGTTTTAATCCCTGTCGGACTTGGGTCTCCCATTATGATAAGGCCCTGGGTCGGGTCAGGTCTACTTGGTATCAAAGCTTTAGGTTCATGGTCAATTGGGAGTCCACAAAGCAATGTCTGGTAGAGTCTCTTTTATAGGTATGTAGCATACACTCATAAGAGAGAGGCTACAGGGTATTTAGGAATGTTTCACATTCTTGGTATTTTGTTTATAACCTCGGAGTCTGAGTCCTAGAATTCTTCTCTAATCGTTGGTTGTTCACTTTTTAGATCATGCCTCAATGATTTGGAACACAAGAAAATTCTTTTGTCCCATCTGGGGATGATGTTGATAGGGTACGTCCTATACCTGGAGTTTGCACTT
Organism: Capsicum pubescens; assembly: GCA_030864215.1. Taxonomy (NCBI): domain Eukaryota; kingdom Viridiplantae; phylum Streptophyta; class Magnoliopsida; order Solanales; family Solanaceae; genus Capsicum; species Capsicum pubescens. The sequence goes on from CM061541.1 coordinate 220,053,142, forward strand.
GTTCTCAGGGTCCTGTCCTTGATTGTTCTGGAGTTCCTCTAGTTGCTACTAGTCCTCCTGAGGGTGAGGTGACTAATGTGGAATTTTGCCAATCTATTCAAGTTATTACTAAGTTGGTTGCAGCTCGGGCTGAGCGGGATATGTCTGGTGGGTTTTCTGTTGAGGCCATAATGGTTTGCTAGTTTATAAATTTGAATCCTCCTACTCTTACTGGTGTAAAGGTAGACGAGGATCATCATGGTTTATTAGATGAAATAGAGAAGATATTCAGCGAAATGCAGGCCACAAATATGGAATATATAAATTGTACAGCTTATCAGCTCAAGGATATTGTGTACCAATGGTCCGAAGAGTGGGATAGGGGTAGAGGTGATGTGTAGGAGTTGTCCTTATGGGATGCTTTTTCTAGTGCTTTTTTATATAATTTCTTTCCTAAAGAGATAAGGAATGCAAAGATGGAGAAGTTTGTGAATCTCAATCAAGGTAAAATGTCTGTCAAGGAATATGCCTTGAAGTTTTATTAGTTATCAAGGTATGCTCCTAATTTGGTGGCTGACATGAGGGAGAGAATGAGAAAGTTCACTTCTAGGCTATCTCGAGATCTGATCCTTAAAATTACGACTTCTTTAGTGATCAAGGATATGGACATTTCAAGGTTGGTTGTCCATATAAAACATATGGAGGAAGAAAAGAGAAAACATACAGAGTTTGGGGAAAGAATGGGTAAAAAGAGTAGGTTCTCTAAGGAGATTAGTGGTCAACAGCAGGGCAGTCGAGATAAAGGTAAATGACAAAAGAAGAAGTAGGGGAGTTTTGGTTCCTTCTCTACTGCTAGTGCTTCTTATTTGAGACAATAGGTTTATAGGCATACACAAGGTAGTGATAATTTCGAGGCACAAAGTGCCCAATCATAGGTGAGTGGGGGTTAGTCGGCTTCTTTATTCCCTTCTTGCTGGTTATGTGGTCATATTTATTGGGGCTATTATGATAAAGTTAGGGATAAGTGTTTTAAATGTGTCCATCCAGGCCATATGCTCAGAAATTATCTGGTCGAAAAAGGTACATCGGGAGCAGTCCAAGATCCAGTTGCTTCATCTTCTACTCCTGCACCTAGAGGTGAAGCTTTGACATTTTCTCCTACTTCTAGTGTTAGCAAAGGCTAGAATAGGTTGTATCATCTTGCATCTCGCCAGGAATCTGAGTCATCAATTGATGTAGTTATTGGTACGTTACAACTTTTTACTTGAGATGTGTATTGTCTTCTTGATCTGAGGTCAACTCTTTCTTATGTAACCCTATTTGTGGTGTTTGTATTGGTTTTGATCCTGAGGATGTCTCAAATTATTTTTCTATAGGTGACTGGGTTATTGCTGAAAGGGTTAATAGGAGGTGTGTGGTATCTGTTGGTAGCAAACAAACCTTGGAAGATCTGTTTGAACTGGATATGGTGGATTTGACATTATTCAAGGGATGGATTGGTTGCACTCTTGTTATGCATTCTGGGATTATCAGACCTGTAAAGTTGTCTTTAGGTTCCCTAGTAAATCAATTATAGAGTGGAAGGGTGGTTCCCTAGATTCTAAGGGGAGATTTATTTTTTATCTTAGAGCTAAGAGATTAATCTCTAAAGGTTGTCTTTATCACTTGGTCTGGGTTAAGGATTCTAACTTAGAAGTTCCTTCTTTACATTCAGTTCTGGTGGTAAATGAGCTTCCTGAGGTCTTTTTGGATGATCTTCCTGGTGTTCCTCCGAATAGGGAAATAGAGTTTGGTATTCATTTGGTTCCAAACACTCGTCCAATATCTATTCCTCCTTATAGAATGGCTCCGATTGAGTTGAGGGAACTCAAGGACAAACTTAAGGATCTTCTTGATAAGGGGCTTATTCATCCTAGTGTATCCTCGTGGGGTGCACAGGTATTGTTCGTACGTAAGAAGGATGGTTCCCTTCGGATGTACATTAACTATCAGTAGTTGAATAATGTGACAATCAAGAACAAGTATCCTCTCCCAAGGATAGATAAATTGTTTGATTAGTTGCAAGGTTCTAAGTTCTTCTCTAAGATAGATATTCGATCTGGGTATTATCATCTTGAGATTAGGGAGGAGGATATCCCTAAGATGGCTTTTCGTACTCGTATGGGCACTTTGAATTCTTGGTGATGTTATTTGGTTTGACAAATGCTCCGACAATATTTATGGGCTTGATAAATAGGGTTTTCAGGTAGTTCTTGGATCTCCTTATCATTGTGTTTATTGATGACATTTTAGTTTATACCAAGAGTGAGGTGGATTATGCTAATCAACTTTGTGTGGTATTCCAGACCTTAAAGGAACAACAATTGTATGCCATGTTCTCTAAATATGAGTTTCGGTTGAACACTATGACTTTTCTTAATCATATTATTTCTAGAGAAGTGACAATGATGAACCCTCAAAAGGTGGCGGTGGTAAAAAGATGCCCTTGACCTACGACTCCAACCGATATTTGAAGTTTCTTAGCTTTGGCTGGGTATTATCGGTGGTTTGTGGAAAGATTTTCGATGATAGCCTCTCCTTTGACTAAGTTGACTCAAAAAATGTGAAGTTTTCTTGGTCAGATGCTTGTAAAGGGAGTCATGATAAGTTGAAAGATAAGCTAACTTCATCTTTAATTTTAACATTGCTTGAGGACAGTGAGGGGTTTGCGGTTTATTATGATGCATCTATGGTTGGGCTTGGTTGTGTCTTGATGCAACATGGAAAGGTGATTTCCTATGATTCTAGGAAGTTGAAGGTGTATGAGAGAAATTACTTCTAATGATTTAGAACTGTTGGCAGTAGTTTTTACTTTGAAAATATGGCGGCATTATCTATATAGAATGCACGTAGACATCTTTTCTAATCATAGAAGTCTACAGTATGTGTTCACTCACAAGGAGATAAATCTCAGGAAGAGGAGATGTTTGGAGCTTCTTAAGGACTATGATGTGAGTCTTCACTATCACCTAGGTAAAGCAAACATAGTTGTTGAAGCTCTTAGTAGGTTGTCCATGGGTAGTTTGGCTCATGTAGAGAAAAAAAAGTGAGAATTGGTTAAAGATATTCATCGCTTGAATAATCTTGGAGTTCATCTCTTGGACTTCGAGGATAGTGGCGTGATGGTACAAGAAGTGGTTCGGTTATTTCTTGGTGTAGAGATTAAGGAGAAGAAAGTGCTAGATCCAGTCTTGATGAAAATAAAGAGCAATATGGGTATGCAAAAGGTAAAGGTGTTCAAGATCTGTGGTGACAGTAATTTACGGTACCAAGGAAGGTTGTACATTATTGATGTCGATGGTTTACGACAAAGGATCTTGGCTAAGGTGCATGAATCACGCTATGTTGTACATCTCGGCCCGATGAAGATGCATAATAATCTCAAGGAGATGTATTGGTAGAATGGTATGAAAAGGGATGTGACTGATTTTATATCCAAATGCATATGTGTCAATGAGTTAAAGTTGAGCACATGAGACCTGGTGGGTTATATCAAGAAACTAATTTGCCTAAATGGAAATAGGAGGTAATCAATAAGGATTTTATTACTAGTCTTCCTCGGTCTCGAAACCAATTTGATTCTGTTTGGGTCATCATAGAAAGGATGACAAAGTCTGCTCAATTTTTCTTAGTGAGGACTACCTTTTTTATGAAGGATTATACGCGGATGTATCTACAAGAGATTGTAAAGCTGTAAGGGGTACCTATTTCGATTATCTCTGATTGTGGTATACAATTTTCATCTTATTTCTAGTGGTCTTTTCAGAAGAGATTGGGTACTAAGGTGAGTCTGAGTACTGCATTTCATCCTTAGACGGATGGGCAAGTGGAAAGGACTATTCATACATTAGAGGATATGCTTCAGTCATGTGTGATTGACTATGGTGGAAGTTGTGTTGAGTATCTACCTTTTCTTACAACAATAGCTACCATTCTAGTATTGGTATGGCCCCTTTTGATACATTGTATATTATGAAGCATAAATCTCCTATTGGTTGGTTCAAGCTTAGGGAGGCAGATATATTCAGTTCGAATTTGGTCTATCAGGCTATGGATAAGGTAAAGGTGATTTAGGATAGGCTTAAGGCTTACCAAAGTTGCCAAAAGTCCTATACGGATGTAAGGCGTAGAGACTTAGAGTTTGAGGTTGGGGATAGGGTGTTCTTAAAGGTATCTCCCATGAAGGGTGTGATGCAGTTTGGCAAAAAGGAAAGCTTAGTCCCCGATTTGTTGGTCTTTATGTGATTTTGTGGAGGGTTGGTAATGTGGCTTCTGAATTAGTGATGCCTTCTAGTTTGAGCTCCATTCATTCGGTATTTCATGTCTCCATGTTGAGTAAGTTTCTTGGTGATCATTCTTCAATTGTTCCTTTAGAGGGGTTGGGTATCTCAGACTCTCTATCTTATGAAAAGGTCCTTGTTGAGATCTTGGATAGGCAGGTTCATCGATCGCGGACCAAGGATGTGGCTTCAGTTAAGGTTTTTTGGGGTAATGATAAGGTGGAAGAAGCTACACGGAAGCAGAGAAGGACATAAAGTCCAAGTATCAATATTTGTTTTCTGCTCCTGGCATTCTTGTGGAAGCTAAGTGTTTTGCAACATATCCTTATTTTCTGAGTTTGTTATAGGAAAGATTAATATCTTTGCATCTTTGTTTTCAAACTTTATTAAAGATTGGGAATTTATTTTATAATGAAAATGATGCCCCTACCTTATCCATCATTCGAGGATGAATGTTCGTAGTGGGGGAAACTAAAATACCTTAGTTTTTGGACCTTAGAAAACTTCCTTGATTTCTGATTTTTGGGAAAGATACGACTTAGGGAATGAGTTTTACACTTGGGTACGGGTGGTATGGTCCAGTCGTATGCTCACTAGTGTTGGTTGGTGGGGTGGATTTTATTACTGGAATGCATACAACTTGGGTATGAGTTATATCGGTGGATACGGTTTGTTTGGTTACTTCACTTAACCTTGAACTTGGTAACTTAGGTTGGATCTGAGTACGAGTGGATCACCAAGATCCATAAGCTAGGGTACGAGTCGTACCCAGGACTCGTACAAAGGGACAGAGTTCAAACCTTCTTGGATTCGTTTCTGCCATGGGTACGATATAGAGGTACTAGTCGTACACTTAGATACAACTTGGGTTTGGGTGTGTCGTACCTTGGAAAGTGTTGGGTCAAAAGGGGAAAGCCTAGGGTACGAGAGGTGGGTACCACTTGAACAGGATGGGTACAACTCGTAAGGGTTAGTCGTACCCTCTGACGGGAATCAAGTGCAGTTTAAGTGAGGGCAATCAGGATATTTCCCCACTTATCCTAATAAGGTACCACGATTTATATTGCACTTGGGAGGTATTCAATGCATGCTAAACCCGGTTCCTTTTCCCGGTATGGTTATATATATATATACATACATATATATATGTATGTATGTATAGGTTGTGTGCCTATGGATGGTTTTACTTGGTTTTCTTAAATGGAATTATTTTATCCTTATCATGAGTTCATGCTAGCGTTCTCCTGCTAACCCTTCTTCGGGCGGCTATATCCCCACGCGATATAGGAACCAACCGTTCTACTTATCCTGCTTAGCATTCGGCCATTTGGGGGTCAGTTTTGGATTAAAGTGGTGAGCTTCTATCTTTACGGAAGGATCCATCTCATGGATGTTATTTCATACTTTTGATTATTTATGGATATTGGTTTTGTCTATTGTTGGGGGTATGTCCCAATCGGATTTTTGTATTATTTTGGTTTGAGGCTTTTGTGGAACTACTATGGGTTTAAATGGGCGGGATCGGTATTAGTGTCAGCCGTAGTATTGGCATTGGTATTAGGGATGACATCATTGGACAAAATTTCTCATTGTTCCATCATATTTTATTCTGGGATTATATATTTAATTATTAATAGAACTTACTTGGTTATGTTTGGATTTAAGATTTTGGTTTGGCTTGGTATGGTTGGACGGCTGGTATGAGATGGATGGACTCGGTTGGGTCGGTCACGGTCGTGATCTTATCCTAGAGTCTTCATATGATCTATTACGCTATCTAGTTATATGTTGGAAATTCAGCCAACTCAGGGAATGCGGCTGGAGGTTGGGTTAGGAACGGGAGTAGTTTCCGATCTTGGTCTGACTTGGGACGCCCATTACGACAAGGGACGGGTCTGATCATGTCATTGGTAGTATACATTCCATTACATTAGGACTCTTTTCTTTACTTTTTTGTTTATGTTTTTTGTTAATTCATGTGTTTTCTAGATATGGTTGATCCTGTTTGGTACCTTTTTATTCTGTGCAACACCGTTTGGGAACTTCAGAGGTAGGTTAATGATCTGTAGTGGGAGTTGGACGCCGTTAAAGCAAGGATGCTCCGAGAGATTCACAGGATGAAGATGGCCCTATTGCTGTCGGTTGATGATTGGCCGGCTGACAATAATAATAATAATAATAATAACTAGGTTATGTTTTTTTAGCATATGTATTTTTTATTTATATCCGATCTATCTACGTAATGTATTTTATTATTGCTTAGTGAAAGAATTTATGTTTGGTCGACTTTTACTTTCTTATTCTTATTTAATTTTCAACCTGTCTATTTCTTCTCCTCAACATGTCGACGGTTGGAAGTAAGGATTGAGCATTTGATACAATTTTGAATCTAGTAGCAGTAACAAGAGTTTTGAGTTCTTTAAACAGATGGACCATTTGTTGAAACATATTGGTCATCTGTTGGATGAACACAAACCAGTGGAAAGAACTGTATTGTGTTGTTCCAATAGATTATCCATCTATTGCAATAGATTGGTCATCTGTTGCAGGTCATCTATTGGAGGAACACATTCCAGATTGATAAATTGTATTGTGTTCTTCCAGCAAATGTCCATTTGTTGCAACAGATGGGTAATCTACTAAAAATATTTTTGTATTCTGTTGTATTTCGTTCTTGTTTTACCTCTTTTTATTGATGCAAAAGTTAATAAAAAGATACTTCATATACTAAATAATAACATTTACATTCACAACAATGAGTTAAAAATATAAAAGTCTATAACAAACAACAACACAAGTTTTACTATTACAGCTATCATGGTGTATTGCGATCCGGGCATGTATATCTTTTGTGGACAGTGTTCTTACATACGGATCACTATTTTTTTCTTTATGGAAATGATTCTCCGACTCTACACCTCCTCTTATATCTCCTTCTAACCAGTTTGATAGTGCTTGAGTCAATATATGGAGGAGGTACTAATCTCTCCAAAATCTCTACACAAAAAAACCAAGATTCTTCAGGAGGCACCAGTTAATATTCTCACTATATGCCATTAAATATCTTTTGCACCAAATAATATAGAGACGAGTACTCATAATTTTGAGTTCCATATTATGCACCATATTGGGCTTGAAGCACTGCCATAGCATGTGGATAGGGTATTTTATTCAAGTCAAAAACTCTATATATACAAGATCTTGTTTGAAAATCAACCGTGGCAATATCACCATGACCGTCGATACAAACTTTTAATCTGCTATTTGATGAGCAAATAACCTATTTCCCAAATAGATGTTTGTTGATATTTTTTTTGGTTCTAGAATGAATCTATTTCTTGTGTTCGCATACTGCATACGCCTTTCGTGAAATAATTTGGCATACCTCTTGCTTATTTCCTTAAACATTGCCACAATGGAAAATTCTCTTTCAGTGCCAAACATTGAATTCAATGATTCAACAATGTTTGACATCATAATATTATACCTATACACAAAAATCACTTTGTACGACATCATACAGTAAGTATTACAAAGTTGTAACTCAAAAAAGACATTAAATTCATAAGAATTTACCTATTTGTCAGACAAAATGCCCAACTTCATCTCTCAAAATTGGCATGTTCGAAATGTTATGCTGTATTGGGATGCATATCCCTTATTTGACTAAAATGGTCAAAAACTCAGCTCTATTATATGCTTTAGCTTCTCTGTAAAAAAGAGTCACAACACTTTCGTTGTGAAAGTTGTTGCGAATATTTTCTCCAAGATGCCTCATGCGACAACCAAAGTGAGCTGAAGTAAAGAAAATTGAACCCATCTTTCGGATATTTGGATGCCTATCAAAAATTATACACAACTCTTTGATATCGTCAACACAAATTTGTAATTGTTAAAAAAAATATGCATATGAGCCATCACATTCCTTGTCCACTACACAAAAGGAAATGGGAAAGATGTGACGCTCGACATCCTGTGCCACCGCTAGTATCAAAACTTCATTATACTTTCTCCTCAAGAAAGTCCCATCGATGGCTATGACTTTCCTCAACTATTGAAAATAAAGAATCTAAGTACCATAGGATACCAAAAAAGTACTTGAATCTTCAATTTTCTTCAACATGCAACGTCGTCTTACTTCCATGATTTATGGACTCAAGCATGTAACGGTAGGCATCCAGGACTGCATACCCATGCTCATGTGTCCCCCTAACCAAGTCCTTGTCAATCCCCATATCCATATAAATCTTCCAATAATTGACTGTAACACCTAATTCTGTATAGAGGTGATTGGCTATATCACCTGTAGAAGGGCCTTTGCTATTGGAGAATCTATTTTGGAAATAACTACCGAGGACCTTTGTCGTGGCGTGAGAATTTTGGCATAATATGCTCTGAAACACATGTGTGATACTTTTGATAAAAATTAATGATGAATCTATCAGAATTTAAGTATTTTCACAGCCCTCAACCACCACTTGCAGTTCGGATTAGCACATCTAAAACAAAAGACTTTGCTTGAATTAATCACCTTCTTTAGCGTGAAATATTTTTTTAAGCAAACAATAAACAAAGAAGTAGATAGTTCTATCGTATCCTTAAATAACATTCCCTTGTAAAAACTAGTCTCGTTATCTTGATGATTGTCTGACTGTGTTGATTAATAAGAACTACCCATTGTATTCCTCGCAATAACGGGCTTAGGTGTTTGATCATCATCTGAAATATTCATGTCTGAATCATCTAATTTATTATCAAACATGTATTTTTGTTCTTCTTCTACATTTTGGTTCTCATTATCTCTCGGTTTTTCAACCACGTATACCCTTAACATCGGCCTAGGTTAATCACTTATATAAGCACATAATTGAACTTAATCGATTATATTGAAAGGTAGTACCCTCTGATTTTTAAAGGAATTGTGCATGTAGTTGATGATGAGTTATTTTGGTTGACAATTCAGTCTACAATAGCTGATGATTAAGTGCACAAAATCATCATACAAAACATCACTTTAGACTATCATAGATATCATCTATAGCATTGCACTTACCAAAAAATAATGAGAAATTAAACTAAACATCATAATTTCACTTACCAAAGTCACCTATGGAGTAATGCCAAAGTGATGTACGAAAATAAATTTGACCTAAAAAATTGATCAAGTAGCAATAGTAGATCTAACACAACAACAATAGTAACAAGAAAAAAATGATGATGTAACGCCCCGAGTCTGCACCTCGAAGGCCACACGATGCTCATGACCCCGAAGGACCATAAGCTACCCCATAACTAGTAACTGCTATGAGTACTGAATAGTAATAATGAAATAATACAGAAAATAGGCTGAAATGATATAAGGTTCATAATCTGAAGACAAATACTGAATACTGATAAATAAATACTTAAACCTGAACATCCGTATGAAATAATCTAGCCTGAAAAGCCTTTAACTATCTGAACATAGATTTCATGGGACAACTCTCCAACTAACTCTGACTACTGAATATACTAAACTACTGAAGTACTAAAATGATAACTCTGTCCTCAAACTATAAGGAATCACCACTAAATCTGTTGCTGATAAGCTGTGCTGCTAAGTACGGTCAGGAGCCCGTGCATCTGAACCTATGATATAAGACATCATAGCGCAAAAGAAAGAGTATATATTAGTACTTTGAATGTACTGGTATGCTAAGTGAGGTAAGCTGATATGCAATGGTTCAAATGTATGAACAATAACTGACTGAGTAACATGAGTATGAATAAATGAGAGTACACATATATCTGAAACTACTATAAATACTGATTATGCAATGTTGCATGTAAATCTACTTTACCGTAACTGAGATTGCTGATAACTGAATTACTGAGAACTGAGTTTCTGATAACTAGGTGACTGTTTCTAATAGTCTTGATTCTGTAGAACTAAATTGAGTTCTATATTGAGTTGGGTGATTGTGCTTGACAGTCCTGATTCTGAAAATTGATCTGAGGTTTTATACTGAGTTTGAAACTAAAATTATAACTATGGGAGTATTTATCTAACCGACATACCCGATTATAAACTGAGTTGGGGTCTAACCCGTGACCCCAATTGGAAGGGTGTTAGAACCTTGCCAAGGGATACTAATAATGGTTGTGAGTTAACCTATCTGGAAGGAAGACATTTCGTCAACCCTTATAGGCAGAAAAACTTGTACGAGATGTATCAACCCTTATCTGGAATGAAGATATCTCAACCAACGCTGGCTATGTAGTTCTGTAACATAGGGATTACTACTACGGGTCAAACCCTTCACTGACAGGAATGCCCCCATCCCTGGGTTTGCTCGGTGCCGATTCCTACTCCTAACTGAATAGACACTGAACTAATTTCTAGACTGTACTAGGCTTGACTGAACTTAACTTGACTGAGTTCACTGAGTTCTGTTAACTGACTGAATACACTGTTTGTGATACTAAACTGAACTGGACTGATACTGAGTTTCACTGAGTTCTGTAACTGACTGAATACTACTGTTTGTGATATTACTGAGACTATTTTGTAACTACTGTATCTCTACGTGAACTACTAGATTTTCGGGTATTGAATACCCCCAGCACTCGAAAGCATAGAAAGTAAAGCATGGCATAATCTTGAAAGCATAACAATAAATACTTGTTAACAATACATTTACCTAGGCATTTTGTCAAACACTTGAGATACATGAACTTGTACATGAATGGGTCCACATGATGACATAGCATGATTTTACTATTCAATTCACATAGGTATTCTATCAAACACTTGGGGGGCATGGTAATTTCACATGAGGATAGTCAACATATGAACAACATAGATACAATAATCAATTGTAATTTCAAGGGTTTAACATGAAAATCATATAATTCACCACACATGCTAATTTAATTTCATAAAATTTGTAGTAAGTCATGGATTAAAACCCAAATAATATCATGAACATGAATACAATCAAATTTAACATAAAATTCATGAAAGCAATCAACTTGTAGTTTAAAAGAGGTTCTTGAACTCCAAGGGTGGAAGGAAACCCTTAGATGAACACCTAACATACATTGGTAATCGATTTCGTGAAGATTGATGGTGTGTTCTTGAATCTTGAATTTGAAATTTAATGCCCTAGGGTTTTTTCTTGAGAAAATTAGAGAGAGAATGAGTGATTTAACCTTTAGAAAGGCTTAATCTCATATTTTTGGGGATGATATAAGGTGGGAAAATGACCTAAATACCCCTCTGGGCGCGGACTTTTTAATTACTGAAAACATGCCCAGTGATGCGCAGACCGACACGCCGCATCGATGACCAATGCGCCATATCGAGTTCACATTGGTTCACTAGAATTTGCACTGAAAGCTGGGGAAAATATCTGTCAACACGATGGGTGACACGATGCTTCGAGATTGCATCGACCCACAGTTTTGGTCACCCAAATATGATTCAAACGATGTCCAAAAAATCTAAAACTCACCCGAAGTGACCTATTGATGCACCTGATGGTGATTCAATCCAAGGATCAATATTTTAAGGTCATAAGGGTCGTAAAATAAGATCATCAAATTATGAAGGCTAAAATAATTCCAAGTATAAATACTTAGCTGAAATTTCTAAGTCTGGGATCTCTTTTCATGCAATAAAAGACTGAGTTAATCTAGGATTCTGTGGGATCTTATAATATCTCCCCGTTGGGAACATTCTTCCTCGAATGAGACTGACTAAGTTGAGAATACTGATAGACTGAGTCTACTTACTGAACATGCACAACTGAAGCATGATTACATGACTTAAACTACTGATATGCTAAGTTTTCATACTGGACATGCATAACTGAAGCATGATAGAATTCTAAAGACATGACACATGACTAAGCTATTTCATGATGGTATGCATGATATGAGAATGTTATGCAACTAGAACCGATATAGATTTTGTAAAGGTAATCTGAGCATGGAACTAAGTAATTTCAAGAAAAACTGTTACCTTAAGTTGATTCTGAGTTTGCAGAAAAGAGGTGAGGATACTTGGTCCGCATATCTGCTTCAGCTTCCTAAGTTTTTCCCTCCATGGACTGATTCCACCAATGAAATTTGACTAGAGGAACTTCTTTGTTCCTCAGTCTACGAACCTGATGATCAAGTATTTTGACTGGAACTTCTTCATAAGAGAGACTATTTTGAACCTCTATAACCTCTATAGGGATTACAACTGTTGGGTCACCAATGCATTTCTTAAGCAAGGAGACGTGAAACACTTGGTGAACTAAAGCTATGTCCGAAGGCAACTCAAGCTCATAAGCTACCTTTCTGTAATGGCTGAGAATTCTTCTAGGACCGACATATCGGGGACTGAGCTTCCCCTTCTTGCCAAACCTATTCAATCCCTTCATAAGAGAGATTTTCAAATATATATAATCACCAATCTCAAACTCAAGATCTTTTCTTCGTACATCTGCATATGATTTATGTCGGCTCTGAGCTGTCTTAAGCCATTCCCTGATTAACTGAACTTTTTCTAAGGTATCAAATACCAAGTCAGGACCTACCACTGTGGTGTCACCAACTTCAAACCAACCAATAGGAGATCTACATCTCCTTCCATAGAGCTCCTTAAACGGAGCCATCAGAATGCTGGAATGATAGTTGTTATATGGAAACTCAATCAAAGGCAAGTGGTCATCCCAACTACCCTTAAAGTCAATAGAACACGCTCTTAACATATCTTCTAAAGACTTAATGGTCCTTTCTTCTTGACCATATATCTAGGGATGAAAGGTTGTACTAAGGAAAACTTGGGTACCAAGACCCTTTTGAAAGGCTTTCCAGAAATGAGAGGTGAACTATGTACCTCTATCTGAAATTATGGACAAAGGAACTACGTACAATCTGACCCACTCTTTAACACAGAGCTTGGCGTAATCCTTGGTTGAATAAGAGGTATGAACTGGTAAGAAATGAGATAATTTGGTCATCCTTTCAATAATGACCCAAATCGAATCATGCTGAAGGCGAGTACGGGGCATACCCATCACAAAATCTATGTTCACCTCCTCCCACTTCCAAGTGGGAGTATTGAACTCCTTCATAGATCCACTAGGCTTCTGATGTTTGATCTTAACCTGCCTACATGTCGAGCACTTAGCTACAAACTCTATAATGACTTTCTTCATCCCAATCCACCAATAGACATCCTACAAGGCGTGGTACATATTGGTGGCCCCTGGGTAAATTGAGTAGCGTGCACCATGCGCTTCTGTAAGAATCCACTATACCATGCCATCCACACATGGCACACATAGTCTACTCTGGCAGCCTAATATACCTTCTCCCCCTTGGGAGAAAACCTCTACTTTCAGATCTTTGACTAACTCTTTTAGTTTAACAAAACTAGGATCCCTGTCCTATTTTTCTTTTACTTCGGAAACAAAAGCTAATTCTAAACTATTCTGCACCCAAAAACTACCATTCACTGAATCGACTATGCGGACACCTAGTCGGGCAAGCTGATTAACTTCTGGAACTAACTTCTTCTTATCATCCTCCACGTGAGCAACACTACCCATAGATATCCTACTGAGAGCATCAGCCAGTACACTGGCCTTTCCCGGATGATACAGAACACTCATGTTGTATTCTTTCAAAAACTCTAACCACCATCTCTAATGCAAATTCAAATCTTTTTGAGAGAATACATACTGCAAACTCTTGTGATCTGTGAACATATCAACATGCAATCCATACAAGTAATGCCTCCAAATCTTTAAGGCAAACACTACAGCTGCTAACTCAAGATCATAAGTGGGATAGTTCTTTTCATAGGGCTTAAGCTATCTAAAGGCATAGGCTATGACCTTACCTCTCTGTATCAAAACACACCCCAAACCGACTCTAAAAGCATCACAAGATATGACAAACCCATCTGAACAATCTGGTAAAGTCAAAACAAGGGTTGTAGTGAGCCAAGTCTTGAACTCCTGAAAACTCTACTCACAAGAATCTGACCACTGGAACTTGACTTTCTTATGAGTCAATCTGGACATGGGGATGCAATAGATGAAAAACCTTAAAAAAACCATCGGTAATAGCCCGCCAAATCCAAAAAAAATCCAACTATCTGATGAAGAGATAGCTCTGGGCCAATTTCTTACTGCTTTAGTCTTTTGAGGATCAAATCTAATGTCATCACCGGAAACTATATGACCAAGGAAAGATACTGACCTTAGCCAAAATTCGCATTTACTGAATTTGGCGAACAACTAATGTGCTCTGAGGGTTTGTAACACTATTCTAAGATGGTCTGTATAATCATATTCACTGCGGGAGTAGAAAAAAATGTCATCAATAAAGACTATGACAATCATGTCCAAGTACTGCTTGAACACACTATTCATCAAGTCCATGAAAGCTGTTGGGGCATCGGTAAGATCAAATGATATGACTACGAATTCAAAGTGACCATACCAAGTTCTGAAAGCTATTTTTGGAATATCACATTCTCTGACTCTGAGATGATGATAGCCTGATCTGAGGTCTATTTTAGAAAAGTAACTGGAACCCTGAAGTTGGTCAAACAAGTCATTGATTCTGGGAAGTAGATACTTTTTTCTTGATCGTGACTTTGTTCAACTGACAATAGTCAATACATATTCTGAGAGAACCGTCTTTGTTACACATAAATAGAACTGGTGCACCCCAAGAGGATACTCTAGGTTTGATGAATCCCTTATCTTGGAGATCCCTTAATTGTTCTTTTAAATCTTTAATTTCTGTTGATATTATTCTATATGGTGGAATAGAGATAGGCTTAGTATCGAGAAGAAGGTCTATTCCAAAGTCAATTTCTTACTTGGGAGGGACTCCAGGAAGATCTTTGGGAAACACATATGGAAATTCACATGCTACTGGACCTGACTCAAGAATAGGAGTCTCAGAAATAGAATCCTTAACTCGAACAAGATAATAGACACACCCTTTAGATATCATTTTTCTCAACCTTAGGTAAGAAACAAGCTGACCCTTAAGTGCTGAAGTACTACCCCTCCATTCAAGGATAGGTTTATTTGGAAACTGTAAATAGAAAATTATATTTCTACAGTAAACTGAAGCATAGCATGAGTAAAGATAATCTATGTCGAGAATGACATCGAAATCCATCATCTCTAGCTCTACTAAGTCTGCCGATGTAACTTTTTGAGATACCATAACCGAACAGTTCCTGTATACCTATCCGGCGATGATAGATTTATCCACTGGGGTAGAGACTGAGAAAGGCTCTACTAGGATTTCATGACTGACTCAGAAATCAATAGCTATTTAAGGAGTTACAAAGGACAGAGAAGCTCTTGGATCTAGCAAAGCATAAACATATAAATGATAAATTTGTAACATAGCAGTGACCATACCAGGAGAACTTTCCTGATCCTGTCGGGACTGGAGTGCATAGAGTTTAATTGGGTATTACCTACTGGTGGCACTGGAAGCGGCACCTTGCTAATTCTAGCGACCGAACTAAACTGGGGGTCGATTATGCTGACTCTGCAAACCCACCTGAGGACACTCTTTGACCCTATAGACGGGCTTAGCACATTTGAAATATACATCACTGCCAGCTCTGCAGACACACTGGTGGTTCCTGCCACATTTCTGGCAAAGAGGATTTGTTTTGGTACAGCTAACTCTACCCTGGGGTCTAGGGCCTGGTGCCCTATCTTTATTGTCATCTCTAAATTTTGGCACTAGAGCACTGGCTGAGGACGGAGCTGGAACTGAGGATTTTGGGCAAAACTAAGAATGATTTCCACCCTCTGACTTAGGCTGAGTGAAGTTGAAGCTACCTATTCTAGATCTTTTGTTCTCTCTCTCCTTCTCTTTATTCTTAGCCTCATCTGTCTGCTAATCATGGACCATGAGCTTGGATATGTCCTTCTCCTTAATCAGCATTGTGGTCCTACACTCCTTAACCACACTGTTAGACACACCATACAAAAACTTACTCATCTTAGATTTGCTATCTTCTACCACATGAGGAGCATATCTAGCTAACCGAGTAAACTTGAGGGAATACTCTTTCACTGTTATGTTTCCCTATTTCAGATTAATAAACTCCAAAACCTTGGCTTCCCTCAAATCCAGTGGGAAGAACCTATCAAGGAAAGTAGTAGAAAACTTCTCCCATTCTATGGGCCCTTCATATGCACCCCTATCTACCCTTCACTTCTTAAACTAAGTTTGAACCATATCCTGCAATTGATATGCATCTAACTCAGCACTCTCACTGGAAGTCACCCCCATGATATCTATGATTTTTTACACTATGTCAAGGAATTCTTGTGGGTCCTCCCCAGACTTAGACCTGGTAAATAATGTAGGATTCATACGGTTAAAATCCTGAATTCTAGCTTTAGCAGTATTGGCCACTGGGTTGGCCTGAATGACAACTGGGCATTCATTTTGGGCTGCTACAAAATGAACCAAAGTGGTGAAAGTTGATCTGAATTCTGTGTGGGAGACATGCTCGTCCAAGGGATCTGCCTGAACGGGCGGAGATGCTGGCTGATTTCAATTTCTTTTTTCGTTAGTTCTTTTGGGAGGCATGCTCAGTAAATGAAAGGGGAAAATTGGTTCATACTAAGAGTTTAACTTGAGCTCATGCTCACCCGTAAGACATGAATACTGAAAGAATGAAAACTTTTCCTAAAATGCCTCATAGCCTCTTGTCAATAAGTGTAGCGCGCTACACACCCATGCATAAGACTCTACTAGATGTAACTTTTAGACTCCCTAGGACTCTATTAGTAATGCCTCGAGTCTCCACCCCAAATGCCACACGGTGCTCATGACCCCGAAGGACCACAAGCTAACCCATGACTTGCACCAGCTATGAGCACTGAATAATAATAATAAAATAATATAGAAAATTGGCTGAAATGCCATAAGGTTCATAATTTGAAGAAAATACTAATATATAAATACTGAAAGTTGAACATCTGTCTGAAATAATCTAACTTGAAAAGCCTTTAACTGTCTGAACATGGAATTGATGGGACAAGTCCCTAACTAACTCCGACTACTGAATATGCTGAACTACAAAATTACTGAAATAATAACTCTGTCCTTAAAATATGAGGAATCACTACTAAATCTATTTTTGATAGGTTGGGCTACTAGGTACGGTCAGGAGCTCGTACGTCTGAACCTATGATATAAGACATCATAGCGCCAAAAAAAAGAGTATGCGTCAATACTTAGAATTTACTGGTATGCTAAGTGAGGTAAGATGATATGCAAGGGTTCATATGCATGAACAATAATTGATTGAGTAATATGAGTATGCCTAAATAATAGTACATATATATCTGAAAAATGTTGTAAATACTGATTATGCAATATTGTATGTAAATCTACTTTACTATAAATACGATCGTTGATAACTGAATTACCGAGAACTTAGTTACTTATAACTAGGTGACTATTTTTGATAGTTATGATTCAGTAGGACTAAACTGAGTTTTATACTAAGCTGGTTAATTGTGCCTGATAGTCCTAATTGTGAAAACTAATCTGAGGTTTTATACTAAGTCTGAAACTGAAACTGTAACTGTGGGAGTGTTCATCTAACCAATATACCTCAATTATAAACTGAGTTGGGGTCCAACTTCTGACCCCAGTTGGAAGGGTGTTAGAAACTTGCTAGGGGATACTAACAATGGTTGGGAGTTAACCCTATCTAGAAGAAAGACATTTCATCAACCCTCACTGGCAGGAAAACTCATACGAGATGCATCAACCCTTATCTAGAAGGAAGATATCTCAACCTACGCTAGATACGTAGTTTTGTAATACAGGGAATGCTACTAAGGGTCAAACCATTCACTGATAGAAATGCCCCCATACCTGGGTTCGCTCAGTGCTGATTCATACTCCCAATTGAATTGACATTAAACTGATTTCTAGACTGTACTAGGCTTGACAGAACTATTGCTGATCGTGCTAACTGACAGAACTAGACTGAGTTCACTAAGTTCTATTAACTGACTGAATACACTATTCGTGATACAGAACTGAACTGGACTGATATTGATTTTCACTGCGATCTATAACTGACTGAATACTACTGTTCGTGACATTACTAAGACTATTCTGTAATTACTATAGCTCTAGGTAAATAGCTAGATTTTTGAGTAATTAATACCTCCAAGACTCGAAAGCATGGAAAGTAAAGCATGGCATTATCTTGAAAGCATAACAATAAATACTTGTTAACAATACATTCACCTAGGCATTTTGTCAAACACTTGAGATACATGAACTTGTACACGAATGGGTCCATATAATGACATATCATAATTTCACTATTCAATTCACATAGGTATTCTATCAAACACTTATGGATTATGGTTATTTCACATGAAGATTGTCAACACATGAATATCATGGATACAATAATCAATTGTAATTTCAAGGATTTAACATGAAAATCATATACTTCACCATACATGCTAATTTAATTTCATGAAATTTGTAGTAAGTCATGGATTAAAACCCAAATAATATCATGAACATGAATACAATCAAATTCAACATAAAATTCATGAAAGCAATCAACTTGTAGTTTAAAAGAGGTTCTTGAACTCCAAGGCTGGAAGGAAACCCTTAGATGAACACCTAACATACCTTGGTAATCAATTTTGGAAAGATTGATGGTGTGTTTTTGAAGCTTGAATTTGAAATTGGATGCCCTAAGGTTTGTTCTTGAGAAAATTAGAGAGAGAATGAGTGATTTAGCATTTATAAAGGCTTAATCTCATGTTTTTAGGGTTGATATAAGGTGGGAAAATGACCCAAATGCCCCTATGGACACGAACTTTTTAATTACTGGAAACGTGCCCAGCGATGTGCAGACCAACACACCGCATCGATGGTATCGATGCGATGACCAACACGTAGCGTTGAGTTCACGTTGGTTCACTGGAATTTGCACTGAAAGCTGGAAAAAATATCCATCGATGTGATGGGCGACGTGACGCATTACGTCGACCCACTATTTTTGTCACCTAGATATGATTCAAACGAGGTCCGAAAAATTCAAAACTCACCCGAAGTGACCTATTGACACACCTGATCATGATTCAATCCAAGGATCGATATTTTAAGGTCATAAGGGTCGTAAAATAATATTTCCAAATTATTAAGGCTAAAATAATTCTAAGTATAAACACTTAGCTGAAATTTCTAAATCTAAGACCTCTTTTCATGCTCTAAAGGACTGAGTTAAGCTAGGATTCGGTGGGGTCTTACAGATGGTGATAATGAAGATGATGATGATGATAATGAAGCAGAAGATGATGAATAAAGAAGAAGCAATAATGAACAACAAAAATCGCGAAGAGTGAGAAAACAACAATAAATTAGAAGAGATAGAAATGTGCGTTTTTGCCTCCATTTTAAGTTATATTAGGTTTTAGTTGAATCAAAGTATAAATTAAAAAACTTGTGGGTTATTCTCAAACATTCCCAACTTTCTTAATCTCTAATGAAGTAATTGTCACCTATACTCAATTTTTAAAACTTGAGTAACGTACACCTTATTTCAAAATTCCTTTGTCACTTTTAACAAAAAAACTCCATGTCACTTTATGGCCATCGCCTCACCTAATCAGCTGCTCCTTTTTTTTCCCCTTTTTTAAAATAAGCTTGTATTGCAATTATTAAAAATTCATTTTTTGCACTATTTTTTTTTTTATTTTTTTGCTGTTTTTTTTTAAAAAGAAATCTTTTGTTTCTGTTTTTGTTATTGATAATTAAATAAAATATAGTAATTTTTTTAAAATACAATAAAAAATACAAATTTATAATATCGTAATCAAATAAAATTTTGTAGTTTTTTTAAATATATATTTTTTTAAAATCATATTTTAATGTTACATATACATATTTTAATAAACAATGATACAATTTTTACTCACATTTGTAGAGACATATTCTATACAACGATGATATAATTTCTATACGCATGTTATACAATATTTCATACAGTAATTATACAGTTTTTATACACATTATATATAACCTTTAATTGTAATTATACATATTCTGTACAACAATTATGTTGTTTTTATACAACAATTATTCACAATGATACAATTTATATAAAATAACTCTACAATAATTATGCAATTTCTATACAATAATTATACAATTCTGATACAACAATTATACAAATTGATACAATTTTTATAAAATAATTATACAATTATTATACAGTTTCTACACAACAATTATGCAGATAGATATTCTACACAATAATTAAATAGTTTCATAAAAATATTATACATATACATATCTATTTAGTAATGATTTAATTTCTATACACATTGTACACAGTTCCTATGCAATCTATATAGTTTCTCTAGAAATCTTATACTTATACATACCATATACAATAATTATACTATTTTTATACAACCTCCATTTCTACAATTAATAAGGATTAAATTTAAAAAGTGAAGAAAATCAATTGTTCTAATTATCTCCATCATATTAACTACAAATAGCATCCTCAAATATAAATCCACAAACGAGGCTAGAAAAGGGTAGAATGTACACACAATAAGTAAACACCAGACCATCAAACATATACTTACACTAGAATTCCAATCCAAAAATGTAATTCACTCTAAATTTCAGAACAATTATACTATCAATTTTTCTCAACGTACAATTCTGAATTTCAAACTGAGATTGCTAAAACCCATCATACATAACACGAAATTCAATATAGAAAAATCGATTTTTAAGAAATAAATAAAAAAACTCAATACAATTTCAATCAAAAACACCTGGTATAGTGACCAAAAAGATATTCAAATCTCACCCCACAAATTTCACTATTTTATTTTTCTTTTACTACAAACAAAAAATTGCAATCTGAGGTAAAGAATTAAAGGTCATACTGGAGAAGCAATGAAGAGGAGAAACTAGAACAATAGATTTTTTATTCTTTTTTTAAAAAAGAGTAGTGAATAATGAGAAATGAAATAATAGAACAAAAAAGAAAGGAGAAGCAGAGCACGGAGAGAGAGAGAGAGATTGAAAGGGAAAGAGCATGAAAATATTTTAAAATGAAAGTGGCTATTTCTTAGAATTATATTGACCGATAGGTCATTTTATGTCCAAATTTCCAATCTTGGGTCATTTATTTTATAATGGGTCATGCATTGTCCTTTTCCCTTTTTATATTTGTTTATGTGGCATGTGAAATTCCGCGCGTCTATTTGGACTCTATCTCCCTCCTCTGTATCATCTATTGGCACAAACCCCAATAATTTTAATGAGTCCAAGCCCCAAGACAAGTACAAAAATAGGATGAATATGTTGCTATATAGTAGATACATGAGAATATACGTGATATACAGGTGCCATACAGTAAATGAAGGCAAGGAAGTAAAGATACCAATTTTTATACACTAATATACAAGGTGTATACAAGAAAACGCAATAAAATGAGGTTGGTATACAGTCAATATAGAGTTGATATACAATGTAGAAAAGTGGACCAAAGTCCATAGGATCTTGAAGCCTAAATTTGTACAACATTTGAATATGCTAGAGGCCCGCTCCCTCTCTCCTTTCTCTTTACTAGAGGAACATGGCCTGTGTCAGTACAGGCCCAACATTAAGATATTTTGACTATATACAATAAGTTAGATTGATGTCAATTTGAATTATGAATTATGAAACATGAATACACAAAACATATTTACTACTTGATAGTTTTTTTCAAGGAGCCAAATTATCTCACAAGATAATTATGTATAACTTACTCATATAAATAACAAAATTCGATGCATTTTGAAGTTTAGATCTTTAATCATATCACTTAGATTTGCTACATTAAGTATAGAAGATGAGATTAAAATTGATACATAAGACTTGACAACTGTTGTATAAAATAGAAAGTAGTTGTTGAAAAAGATAAATGGTTATCTAGTCATTTCATATTACATCACATGTGGATTGCAATTAATAACCAAAATTGTATACTATATTAAGCCGACATAAACATCCTTTTCTTTCATTTCTCCTTCTCTTTTATTTGTAAACTTGTTCTTTGAAGTTAAATTAAATTAATATCTTAAATTTAAATTTTAAGTGTTTCAAAAATTATATAAAAAATCAAATTATAAGTTATCATTTGTCATATTAATTTAAGTTATTTGACTTTGAGAACACGATAAAACATACTTCTGTAGATTTTTATCGAACTTTATTTTTGTATAAGTCCCTTCTATTGAAACGTAGGAGTCATTGTTAGATTGTATAAAAATAATTTTGAATAAAATGTATTAATAATTTTTGCATTAGTAATGCTTGTATTAGTAATACTGGTATTATTTATGCTAACATTATTTCTTATACACTATTTGGTGTGCTGTATTAGAACTTGCCTTTTCAATCTTGATATATTTAAATAATTTTTTTTTAAAAAAAGATTGCATATACATTCTAAGATTCATTCGGATCTAGCACGGGCTCAATATATGTTATTTTTTATCTTGATTTATGTGACACAAATAGAATTTAGATAATCAATCATACTTTTAATATGTATTTAGATTATTTAAGTTTTAACAATTGTACTTTATAATATTCTTTATGTAATTTTCAAACTATATACATTAATTTTATTGTCCAGACTTTTGTTGATTTGATAGTCAATTATATTTTTAAAATAACTTAAGTTTTTAGTTATGCCAATTTGATACGAGAATGACAACGAAAACACGAAAAAAACACCCAAAACAGTCCACTAGTCAAGGAAACCGTAGACCCTTTGGATGACCCCTCTTGGATTCAACAAACAACAATAATAACATAATGTCTTGTGGTGTTTAACACCTAAAAACATCCAACAACAAACTATGTTAACAACAAGAAGATAAAGAACAACAACAATGGAACAGGAACAACAAGTCACGAGTTTGGATTACAAGAACACAAACAAACTATTACAACATAAACAAAGTGGATAAATAGTTAGACCTTGGTTGTTATAATCTTAAAGACCCAAGAACATGTGATACTCTTGGACCCTTAAAACTACACACAAGGGTTAACCTAACTCCTACATTGACACAAGAGGAACTTTACCTCCTCTAAGCACCAACGTATCAAGCCAACATTGCAACACAAGTTATATCCACACTTGTTGCCCTCATTTCGATGTGGTGGCTATTCCAAGCCCTACAACTAAGGGTGTTACATGTTTCAAGTCTTATATCAATAAACAACTAAGTCCTAAAATCCCTATCTTGTTCTATTTATATTACATTATAAAAATAGACAAATGACTACATTACCCTTAATGAGAGGGGTGGCCACGGAGTACATTTTGGAAAAAGTGAAATGACCAAAATGCCCTCAATGAAGATGGCCCAAAATTGTGGGCTATTAAGTCTCCAAAACCGTGAATCCTCGAGTCTTCCACTCACGGCCTGGATGAATGGTATGCTCAATAGTAGGCTCAAAATGGGTGTTTCTTGGATATTTTTTTTCCCTCGGGGTTATCAAGTCTTGAGCCTTTAAGTGATGGTCTCCAATCATGTCTTCAAAAATTAGGGTGGCCATTTGACTTGTATCACAATTTAAGTGACACTAATATAATTTTGAGAGTCAACCAAATATTTATATCTTTCAAATTTTGTAAGTTATTAATTATTGTGATTTATAGTATTTTTTTATGTATCTTGTTGAAATATATAACAGATTAAATTATTTTTAGATATTTTCAGTTGTTAACTATTGTAATTTATAATATTTTTTATGTAATTTTTGAATAACACATGTTACACTCTTTGTCCAGCATTTTGTGTCATCAATAACCAATTATATTTTTTAAATAATTTAAAATTTTAATTATTGTAATTTATAATTTTTTTCTATTCCAATTTAAGTGGAACAATGATTAGATGACCATAATAATTAATTAGGGGTGATATAGTAAAATCACGATTGAAACAACGAAGCATAAATGTCTTAAATGACTTATAAAAACTAATTAGAAGTTACATAGCAAAATTACTAAAAAAATACTTGTGAAAAAAATTTAAGCGGACCTCATAAAAGATATCAAATTACTTTAAAATATCAAGAGTTAATTTATCATTTTTATATTTATTTTACTTTTTTTATTAAATATTACTAATTTTTAATGCTTAAATGACTTATAATAATTAATTAGGGGCGATATTCAGTAAAACTATGGTTGAAGTAGCTGAAGCAGACATGTCATAAATGTCTATTTTACTTTTTTAATTAAATATTATTAATATTTGAATACATAAATGACTTATAATAATTAATTAGGGATGATATAGTAAAATTACGGTTGAAGCAGCTGAAGCAGATATATCATAAATGTTTATTTTATCTTTTTTCAATTAAATATTATTAATTTTTTAATACATAAATGAAACACCTTGGTTTCTAGACCTTAGAAAAATTTCTGAAATTTTGATCTCTGGACCCAATACGACTCATGGGTATAAGCAGTATGTTGGGGTATGGATGGTAAGGTATAGTCGTATACTGGCCAGTGTTGGTTGGTGGGATGAATTTTGGTTGCTAGAATAGATACAACTTAGTGGTACAAGTCGTATTGGTGGTAACGAATTGTTTGGTTTCTTAATCTTATACTTGGTTACTTAGGTTGGATCTGAGTACGAGTGGCTCACCGTGAGCCGTAAGCCAGGGTACGAGTCATACCCAGGAATCGTATGGTGGACAATGTCTAAATCTCCCTTGGGTTTAAATCTGCCAGGGGTACATATTGTATTCTTTAGATACGACTTGGTTGGATGAGTTGTATTATAGACAGTGTTGGATCCAAAGGTTGAGGCTAGGATACGAGCGGAGGGTACCACTTATATTGGAGGGTATGACTCGTGTAGGTCAGTCGTACCCTTGGGATGAGATTTTTTGCAACTTAAGTGGGGGTATTCTGGACATTTTTTATAATACCCCGTAAAAGTCTTAGCCTATTTCATCTCTTAATTGCATACATAAGGGGTCCAAAGGTTAGAAAAATTAGCCTAAGTGTTGGTACATAGTCATTTCCAAGGCCCCTAAACTTTGATGATTTTATTTTTGACCTTTCCAACCTCGGATCATCAATTCTTAAGCTAATTCATGATTGGGGTGGTTAAAAATACATCTCGGGTGAGTTTTGAAATTTTCAGTCGAGCGTAAGGGTGTGTTTGAAAATCCAAAACACTAGCAAAACCGGGGTAAGCCCGCGCCACGCCCTCCAGTGCACCTCTCTAAAGCGGGTGTCGAGCCCTCTAGTGCACCGCTCCAAGCCCGCGCTGCGCCCTCCAGTGCGTCGCTCTAGAGCCCACGTCGCCCTCTTCTTTTTTGTTCATCTTTTGTTCCTCATTATTTAAGGGCATTTGGGTCATTTCTCCATACTCAAACTCATCCATAACACAAAATGTAGGTCCCAAAGGAGCATTATTTGCTCCATTACTCATAAAACCTCTCAAGAAAACTATCTTCTACCTCAAGAACAAACCCTAAACCTTACTCAAGATATCAAGGAATTCAAGCTTCAAATATCAAGAAATTCTCAAGAATCTTCACGAATTCATCCAGTGAGGTATGTGTGATGTTGATCCATGGTTTCCTTTCACCCATGGGGTCTAAGAATCCCTTGTTGGTTTTAAATTATGAGTTTTCATGTTTAAGATGAAATATCTCCATGAATCTCTTGTTAATTCAATTACAAGTTATGTTTATAAGTGTTTTCAAGTGGGATGAGCCATTATATGTTTTAAATGTTGTAATCTTCACATTAAATCCCTAAGTTATGATTTTAGTTTTGTTATCATGTTATTCTCGCATGGTTTACCCATTACCATGCTTAAGTTCATGACTCTCGTATGTTTGATGAAATGCCTAAGTGTTGGGTTTTGAACAATGATCCCCTACTATGGTTTTAAAGCTTTTATATGGCATTATTGTTAATTCCATTTAGTGCGGGTGGGCTATGTACACCCGATACCTATGTGATTTACATAAATTCAGATTTTCAAGTATACAGATAGTTAATCCATGACTCTTATCAGTATACTTATATATTTATGATCATGATGATCACTATCAGTTATGTAATAATGTTCAGTCTAGTTCAATCCAATCCAGTATTAGTGTTGGTTCAATTAGGAGTAGGATTTAACACTGAGTGAACTCAGGGATGAGGGATCACCTGGCAATAGAGGGTGTGACCATTAGTAGCAATCCTCAAGTTAAAGAACTACGTAGACAGCGTAGGTTAGAGATGTCTACCTGCCAGTTAAGAGTTGACAATGTGTTTACCTGCCAGTTGAGCATGACATATATCTCATTAGAGCAGCTTCCAGTTAAGGGTGACTCATTGGTCCTTTGGTACTCCCATTTAGTGGATCCACACAGCCATTGTTAGAACCCGTGGCATGGTACTAACACCCTTCCAACTAGGATTACAGGTTAGACCCCGATTAGCTCAGATTAGGGCATGGAGGTTAAATAATACCTCTCACAGTCTTAACACAGTATTCAATATAGTTTCAGCCCATGGTTTCCTCACCAAAGCATACAGACTCTCAGTTATTCAATTATCATATTTTAGTCTTTTAGTTTATAGATTATTTCAGATATATGTTTATGCTTGGTCTTGCATTCTCAGATGTTACAATTTTCATGCATTCACGTTCAAATATCTCATGCTATTCAGTTAGTACTTATTTCATATGCATAGTACCCCATGTATATTAGCCTGACTTCATCTCATATACTAGTACATTCAAAGTATTGATCGTATACTCTTCTTTGGGCTATGATGTCTTATATCATAGGTTTGGACACACAGTTTCTCGACCGCAGTAGACAGTTCAGCATAATCTAGCAGTCATAGTGGTAAGTCCTTATCCATCGAGGACATATTATATTTATTCAGTTATTTTAGTATTTCCTTTTATTCAGACAGTCGGAGTAACTTGGGGGTCGATCCCAACAACTCCTTAGTCAGTTTAAAGGCTTTTAGACATTCAGACAAAATAGTTATACAGTCAGTTAGTTACTTTCAGTTCTTATCAGTTGTTTCAGACATTCAGTATTTTGAATTTTCATTATTCAGATTTACATTTCCTTCTCAGTTTATCTTCTGCATATATGTTATGTTCATGATTATTCAGTGCTCATAGAAGGTACCAACTCATGGGTTAGCTGTTGGTCACTTATGACCGTAATCATCGTTATCATTACTAGGGGGTAGCCTCGAGTTATGACAAAACTTGGTATTAGAGACCAGAGTTTTAAAGTGTCCTAGGGAGTCTGAAAGCTGCGTTAAGTAGAGTCTTGTGCATGGGTGTAAAGCACGCCACACTTATGGACAAGAGGCTACTAGATGTTTTAGAAAAAGTTTCCTTTCTTTCAGTATTCATGTCGTACGAAAGTACGTGAGCTCTTATTTTGTTTCTAACTCATCCTTCATTTTGTTTATAGATAATACCTCCCAAAAAAATAATGAAACAAGGAATGGGAATCATCCCGCACCACCACCTGTTTAGGAAGATCCCCTGAAAAAACATGTCTCTCATGCCAAGTTCAGAGCTACTTTTACTACCTTAGCCTATTCAGTAGTTGCTTAGAACAATCAGAAGGTTGTTGCCTCAGCTAATCCAATGGAAAATACAACTGCAGTTAGGATTCGGGACTTTACTCGAATGAATCCTCCTTTATTTTTAGGATCCAAGTCTGAAGAGGATCCGCAGGAGTTCCTTGATATTGTATAGAAATTGATTGATATTATAAGTGTCACGTCAAGTGAGAGTGCAGAGTTGGCTATATATCAGTTGCAGGATATAGTTCACACCGAATTTAAGTAGTAGAAGGAAGATAAGGGTGCTGAGGCAGGGCCTGTAGAGTGGGAGGAGTTTGCCATAACTTTTCTAGATAGGTTCTTCCTATTAGAGTAAAGGTAAACTAGAGTGAAGGAGTTTATCAACGTGAAGCAGGGTAGTATAAGTCTGAAGGAATACTCGCTTAAGTTTACTCAGTTGGTGAGGTATGCTCTTTTAATGGTGACTAATACCAGGTCTAGGATGAGTAAGTTTGTATCTGGTGTATCTAATAATATAGTCAAAGAGTGTAGAACTGTAATGTTGATTAAGGGGATGGATTTATTTAGGCTTATGGTTCATGCTTAATAGATTGAGAAAAAAAACTTAAGGAGAAGGAAAGAGAGAACAAGAGGGCCAGAACAGGTAGTTTCAACTTTACACAGCTAAGGTCATAGGGTGGTAACCATTCTTAGTTCTATTAGAAATATTCATCACTATCCCTGTCTTTAGATAGTGCACCATTACCTCAGTTCAGGAAAGATAGTTGGGATAGAGATCCAAGCTCCAAGTCCTAGGCTAGTGTAAACAGTGTTCGCACTAATTCTCTTTATGGAAAGTGTAGAAGACATCATCAGGGTGTGTGTAGAGCAGACAGTGACGTGTGTTTTGGATGTGGCAAGACAGGAGACAGAGTCATAGATTGCCCAAAGACCGGCCAGCAGGGTCCGTCTAATCGTCCTCCAATTCCAGCTGGTCGCCTGACTCAGTAGGGTGCCACATCTAGTGCAACCAGTGGGCAGCGTCAGAACAGATTGTATGGACTTTAGTCCTGAAAGGATTAGAAAAGTTCTCCTGACATAGTTATGGGTATGTTACAGGTCATTCAGCTTCATCTTTATTCTTTATTAGATCTTGGAGCTTCACTCTTCTTTGTACATCCTTATATAGGAGTCAATTTCGGTGCCAGTCTCGAATCTTTAGTAGAACCTTTCTTAGTGTCCACTCCAGTACGTATATTCATTGCAGCCAGGAGGGTATATAGGAACTTCCCGATTATAGTATCCCAGAGACTTACCTCAATGGAGATTGTGGAGTTAGAGATTACTGATTTCGATGTCATTCTCGGCATGGATTAGCTCCACTCATGTTATTCCTTAGTTTATTGTAGAAATAGAGTCGTTTAATTTTAGTTTCCCGATGAGCAAGTTATTGAATAGATAGGTAGTACCTCTGTGCTTAGGGGTCAAATCATTTCCTATCTTAAGGCAAGAAAAGTGATTTCTAAGGGGTGTGTTTACTATCTTGTTCTAGTCAAGGACTCTAGTTCTGAGAGTCCAAGTCTCGGGTTAGTTTCAGTGGTAAGGAAATTTTTAGATGTGTTCCCTGAAGACCTTCCCAAGGTTCCTCCTAAGAGGGAAATTGAATTCAGAATAGATCTCCTTCTAGATACCTAACCTATCTCTGTTCCACCCGACAACTAGCTACAACTGATCTTAAAATATTGAACGAGCGGTTGAAAGATCTCTTAGATAAGGGATTCATCAAGCCCAGTGTTTTCTCATGGGGTTCTCCAGTCTTGTTCATGCGTAAGAATGACGGTTCTATTAGAATATGCATTGATTACCGTCAGTTAAACAAAGTCACGATCAAGAATAATTATCCACTACCTAGAATTGATGACTTGTTCGACCAACTTCAAGGTGGCAGTTATTTCTCTAATATAGACCTAATATCTGGATATCATCAGCTTAAAGTCAGAGAATATGACATTCTGAAGACAACCTTCAAAACTCAGAATGGTCACTTTGAATTCTTAATTATGTCCTTTGGACTAACGAATTAACCTGCAAATTTCATGGACTTAATGAACAGAGTGTTCAAGAAATACTTGGACATGTTTGTTATAGTCTTCATTGATGATATCCTTGTCTATTCCCGTAGTGAGAATGATCAGCAGACCATTTAAGGATTACATTGCAAATTCTTAGAGCTCATCAGTTGTTTGCCAAATTCAGTAAGTGCAAGTTTTGGATTAGATTAGTAGCTTTTCTTGGCCATATTATTTTTAGTGATGGCATTATAGTTGACCCTCAAAAGATCAAAGAAGTGAGAAACTGACCCAGTCTCATCTCTCCATTAGATATCAGGAGTTTCTTGGGTTTAGATGGCTATAAAAGATGGTTTGTTAAAGGGTTTTCTTCTATTGTGTCCCCCATATCTAGATTGACTAAGAAGAAAGTCAAATTTTAGTGGTCAAATTCTTATGATAAGAGATTTCAGGAGTTGAAGACCTGTCTCACTTCATCTATAGTTTTGACTTTGCCAGATGGTTCAGATGGGTTTGTTGTTTACTGTGGTGCTTCCAGAGTTGGACTTGGTTGTGTGTTGATGCAGAGAGGTAAGGTCATAGCCTATGCCTCTAGATAGCTTAAGCCCTATAAAAAAATATTCTACCCACGATCTTGAGTTGGCAACTATTGTTTTTGCTTTGAAGATATGGAAACATTACCTTTATGAGGTTCATGTTGATGTGTTCATGGATCACAAAAGTTTATAGTATGTGTTCTCATAGAAAAATTTAAATCTTTATCATAGAAGGTGGCTTGAGTTGTTAAAAGATTATGATATGAGTGGGTTATATCATCCGGAGAAGGCCAATGTAGTGGCAGATGCCCTTTTTAGTTTGTCTATGGGTAGCGTTGCTCATGTTGAGGAGGATAAGAAGAAGTTATTTAGTGAGGTTCATCAGCTTACTAGTTTAGGTGTCCGGTTGGTTGATTCAGCAGAAGGTAGTGTATGGGTTCAGAATGGTTTGGAATTATCCTTGATTACTGAAGCAAAAGAAATGCAAGACAAAGACCCTAGTTTTGTTAAGTTGAAGGGGACGGTCATAGATCAAAAGGTGGAGGTTTTCTCCCAGGGGGAGATGGTGTACTTTGTTGTCAGGATAGATTATATGTTCCATGTGTTGATGACTTAAGACAACAGATACTCGCAGAAGTGCATAGTGCGCGATACTCTATCCATCTAGGAGCCACTAAGATGTACCATGACTTTTAAGAAATCTACTGGTGGAGTGGTATGAAGAGTTGTATTGCAGAGTTTATAGCTAAGTATTCTAATTTTCAGTAGGTTAAGGTTGAACACCAAAGGCCTAGTGGTATATTGTAGGAGTTCAGTATCCCCACTTGAAAGTAGGAGGTAGTGAACATGGATTTTGTGAAAGGGTTGCCTCGCACGCGTCACATCATGATTAGATATGGTTTATTGTAGATAGAATAACCAAATCATCTTATTTCGTGCCAGTTCATACTTCTTACTCAGCTGAGGATTATGCTTGGCTCTATCCTAGGGAGTTGGTTAGGTTTCATGGGATTCCGTTGTCTATCATATCAAATAATATGAGATTAAGTTGCCTGTAGATTTAGCATCAGTGCATCCATTATTTCATGTTTCCCTATTAAAGAAGTGTATTGGTGATTCAGCTGTTGTTGTTTCATTAGAAGGCATGGATTTTCAGGATAACCTTTCTTACGAAGAAGTCCCAGTTGAGATCCTTGATAGTCAGATTCATAGACTAATGAAAAAAAAAGTTCCTTGGTCAATGTTCTTTGGAAGAATCTGTCCGTTGATGGAGCCACTTAGGAAGCAGAAGCAGATATGCAAACCAATTACCCTCACCTTTTCTCCGTAATCTCATATTCAGCTTGAGGGAACAATTTTCTTTAGATTGACTATCTTCCATTCTCAGTTTCAACTATATAAACCATCTCACTTCATTGCATACATTCAGTTTATTTTAGGTATCATGTTTCAAACTTAGTTATGCAATCATGTTTTCAGTCATGCATGTTCAGTTTATGATCTCAATTTCCCCAGTATTCTCAGCTAACCAATCTCATTCGAGGACGAATGTCCCTAAGAAGGAGATATTGTAATACCCCATAAAAGTCTTAGCTCATTTAAGCTCTTAATTGCATGCTTAAAGGGTCCAAAGCTTAGAAATTAGCCTAAGTGTTAGGATCTAGTCATTTCCAAGGACCTTAAACTTTGATGATCCTATTTTTTACCTTCCCGACCTCGGAATATCAATTTTTAAGTTGATTCATGATTGGGGTAGTTAAAAATACATCTTGGGTGAGATTTGGAATTTTTAGAAAAGCATAGGGGTATGTTTAGGAATGCAAAATAGTAGAAGCATCGGGATAAGCTTGCGCCACGACCTCTAGTTCACCACTCTAAAAAGGGCGTTGCGCCCTCCAGTGTACCGCTCTAGGCCCGCGCCACACTATTCAGTGTGCCTCTTCAGAGCCCACGTCTCCCCTCCCCTTTTTGTCCATCTTTTATTCATCATCATTTAAGGGTATTTGGGTCATTTCCCCTCACCTAATCTCATCCATAACATGAAATTTAGTATCCCAAAGAGTATTATTTGCCCTATTACTCATAAAATCTCTCAAGAAAACTATCTTCCACTTAAAGAACAAACCCTAACCCTTACTCAAGCAATCAAGAAATTCAAGCTTCAAATATTAAGAAATTCTCAAGAATTTTCATGAATTCATCCATTAATATATGTGTGATGTTTATTCACAGGTTCCTTTCGCCTATGGAGTCCAGGAATCCCTTTTTAGTTTTAAATTATGATTTTTCATGTGTAAGTTGAAATATCTCCATGAATCTCTTTTTAATTCAATTACAAGTTATATTTATAAGTGTTTTAAAGTGGGATGAGCCATTACATGCTTTAAATGTTGTAATCTTCACTTCAAATCCCTAAGTTATGATTTTAGTCTTGTAATCATGTTATTCTCGCATGCTTTACCTATTACCATGCTTAGGTTTATGACTATCATGTGATTGATCAAATGCCTAAGTGTTGGGTTTTGAACAATGATCCCCTACTATGGTTTTAAAGCTTTTATATGGCATTATTGTTTATTCCACACCCGATACATATGTGATTTACATAAATTCATCTTTTCAAGTATACAAATAGTTAATGCATGACTCTTATTAGTATAGTTATATGTTTATGATCATAATGAGCACTATCATTTATGTAATAATGTTCAGTCTAGTTCAGTCCATTCCAGTATCAGTGTCAATTCACTTGGAAGTAGGATTTAGCATGAAGCGAACTCAGGGATGAGGGATTACCAGATAGTAGAGGGTATGACCTTTAGTAGCAATCCTTGATTTACAGAACTACGTAGCCAGCATAGGTTAGAGATATCTACCTTCTAGTTGAGGGTTGACAAAGTATTTTCCTATCAGTTGAGGGTGTCACATATCTCATTAGAGAACCTTCCAGTTGAGGGTGACTCATTGGTCCTTCGGTACACCAATTTAGTGGATCTGCATAGTCAGTGTTAGTACCCGTGGCATGGTACTAACACCCTTGTAACTGGGTTATAGGTTGGACCCCGATTAGCTCAAATTGGGGCATGTCAGTTAGAGAATACCTCCCACAATCTCAATACAATATTCAATATAGTTTTAATCCATTATTTTCTGACCAAAGCATACTGACTCTCAGTTATTCAGTTATCAAATTTTAGTTTTTCATTTTACAGATTATTTTAGATATATGTTATGCTTTATCTTGCATTCTCAGATGTTATAGTTTTCATGCATTCATGTTCAGATACTTCGTGCTATTCAGTTATTCCTTATTTGATATGCACAATACCCCATGTATATTAGTCTAACCTAATCTCATATGCATACTTTTTTTTCTTTGATGTCTTATATCATAGGTTCAGATTCATTTCTCGACCATAGTCAGCGTAATCAAATAATCGTAGTGGTGAGTCCTCATCCACTGAGGATTTATTATATTTATTCAGTTATTTTAGTATTTTCTTTTATTTAGTCAGTTAGAGTTAGTTGGGGGTTTGTCCCATCATCTCCTCAATCAGTTAGAGGTTTTCTGACATTCAGACAAAACAGTTAGACAGTCAGTTAGTTATATTCAATTCTTATCAGTTCTTTTAGACATTCAATATTTAATATTTTTAATATTCAGATATAGATTGCTTTCTCAGTTTATCTTTTGCACATATGTTATGTTCAAGACTATTCAGTGTTCACAGAAAGTACCAGCTCATGGATTAGCTTGCAGTCACTTGTGACCATAAGCATCGTTGTAGCGACTCAAGGGTAGCCTCGGGTCGTGACATTTCCTCACTTATCCTAATAAGGTCCCCTGATTTCTAACCTACTTGAGAGGTTATTTACCCTATTATTCCATTCATTAATGCTTAGAAACTCTTCTAAACACTCTATAATTCTCTCAAAAGATTTTGGACAAGGGAAACTAGGGTTTTAACTAGAGGATTGATTTGGAGCTTGTCTTGGTGATTTCATTCCATCATCATGTTGGTTTAAGTCATGTTCTCTTACCTCAGTATTAATTCTATCTAAAAGCATGGTTTTATGAATATTTTCATGATCTCATCGATTGTACGATTTTGGTTTACAAATATGAATTGGGGGTTTTGATATTAAATGGTTGGTTATGGTTTCCTATGGTTTATTTATGCTTTTATATGCAATAATGATGGTTTTGGATAATTGTATTGCATGGGAATAAATTAATGGTAATTGGAATTTGTTTTGGTCATATTATGTCCCTAATTTGTTTGACAAAATGCTTATAAAGATATGTTCATTGGATTGACTACTTTTAATGGAACTCTTGCTTATTTTAAAACTTGGTATGGAAATTATGCATGGTTAATGTCTTGGAAAGGAAAATGGATAAATGGTTATGCTTGAGGGGTACATGGACTCCCCCAAGTTGTTTAATACAGTAAATAAAAGGGCACTTGGAAGTCCCCTTAAGCCTATATGTTGTTGGCTATGGATAGTACTTCCAAGTATGGTCAGTATAACGATGCCACCACTACATGTCCTTGGTTAATAAATGGTAAATGGATTGGTTGGTTGCTTAGTAATGGTTTTAATTGGACAATAATGTGAAATGTGTAGAAAAGTCATGGATGGTGGAGGTACCGGGGGGGACCAAAATTGGAAACTCATATTTATCGATATGAGATTGGTATTTGTGATCGTGTGCATGATGGCGCACTATATTTTGGGATATTTACTAGTCATCCTATATTTTCTTCCATGCTCGTGCGGCTATACACACTGGGACCCTTTTAGCAGGGGAGTTGAACCCCTATATCCCGTGGGTGGTTTAAGATAGCAAATCTACACACCCCAGGTAAAGGTTTTAAAGTCATGCTAAACCCAGTCCTTTTTCCCAAAATGGTTGAACACACACATATATATATATATATATATACGTATGTATGCATGTATGGTTGTGTGCATATGGATATTTTTACTTGATTTTATAAATGACATCATATTATCCTTATCCTAATATGATATTAGTGTTCACCCGCTAGCCTGTCTATGGGCGGATGTATACCCATGCTATGCAGGAATCGGTTGTTCTACTCTTCCTACATAGTTATTAACTCAAAGAACAACATTTGAACTCAAGTGGTGAGCTTCCATCCTTTCGAAAGTCTCTATTTTATGTTATAGATATTTTTTAGAAATTTTGGTTTATTTCAGGATATTGGATTTGGCCATGGTTGGGGGAATGTCCCAAACAAATTTTATTACTTTATTTTATTAGAGGCTTTATGGTACTTTTATGGGTTGGAATGGGTAGGATCAGTTTTAGTGTCAGCCTTGGCATTGGAAAAATTTGAAGGGCTGACATCATTAGACGTTATTATTGGTTGTTCCATTGTATTTTATTATGGGATAAATTATACTATATTTTGGAACATCTTTGGTTATGTCCTAGTTTATGGACCTTGTTTGGAATGGTTTAGTATTGTTGGATTGTTGGTATGGGATGGTTGGACTAGGTTGGGTCGGCCACGGTTGAGACCTTATCTAAGAGTCTTCATGTAAGCTATTACACTATCTTACCACATGCTCAAAATTTAGCCAACTCGGGGCAGGCAGCTGGAGGTTGGGTTGGGTAATGTGGGTGGTCTCCTATCCTGATTAGACTTAGGATGCCTATTACGACAAGGTCCTCGAGCGGGTTGCGTCAAGTTGGTATCGGAGCCAGGTTCATGGTCAATTGGGAGTCCATAAAGCCGTGTTGAGTAGAGTCTCTTTGAGGGGTGTGTAGTGCGCCACACTCATAAGGGAGAGGCTACAATGCATTTAGTAATGTTTCACTTTCTTGATATTCTATTTTCAAGCTTGGAGTCTTAGTCCTAGAATCTTCTCTAATATTTGTTTGTTCGTATTTCAGATCATTCCTCATAGATCTGCAACATAAGGAAATTCTTCTATTCCATCTGGGGGTAATGCTGAAGGGGTGCATCCACTTTTGGGGTTCATCTCTGATCTAACGGTCCTATCCCTGATAGTTTGGGAAATCCACTGGTTACAACTTGTCCTCCTCAAGGTAAGGTGACTAATGTAGAATTTTTTCAGTCTATTCAGGTTACTGCTCAGCTAGTCGCTGCTCAGGCTGAGTGGGGTGCGACTGGTGCTTTATCTATTGAGGCCATAAGGGTTGGCTAATTTATGAAGATGGTTTCTCCCACTTTTTTGGAGTGAAGGTAGAAGAGGATCCACAGGGCTACTTGGATGAAATGGAAAAAGTATTTTGGCTGATGCAGGCTCCTAATGTGGAAGAGGTAAACTTTGCTGCTTATTAGCTCAAAAAGATTTCATATTAGAGGTATGAAGATTGGGACAGGGATAGGGGTGCTATGGAAGAATCAATCCTATGGGATACTTTTTCTAAGGCCTTCTTAGATCGGTTCTTTCCCTAAGAGTTGAGGGAAGCAAAGATGGGGGGTTTATGAACCTCAAACAGAGGAGGATGTATGTCAAGGAACATGCCTTAAAGTTTTACCGATTGTCAAGGTATGCTCCTGATTTAGTTGCTAACATGCGGGAAAAATTGAGGAAGTTTTATTCTGGGTTGAATCAAGATTTGATTTTGGAGAGCAAAAATGCCTTGATGATTAAAGATATGTATATCTCTAGGTTGACTGTTCATATGTAGTAAGTGGAGGATAAAAATAGGAAACAGGCAGAGTTTGGGGATAGATAGGGTAAAAGGAGCAAGTTATCTGACCAGGGAGGTGCTCAGCCTCAGGGTGGTCGGGATGGTGGCAAATGGCAGAAAAAGAAGTAGGGGAGTTCTGGTTCCTACTCTTCTACTGGTGCTTTTTACTAGTCAGACGGCAGGCATCATCATAGTAGTGATAATTTTTTAGCACAGGATGCCCAATCTCAGGCAAGTGGAGGTCAGTTAGTTTCTTAATGACCTCCTTGTCGGTTCTGCAGTCATCCTTATTAGGGTTACTGCGATAAACGAAGGAACAAATGCTTCAAGTTTGTCCAGGAAGGCCATTGGTTTAGGGATTGTCTTGTTAATAAGGATTCTATGGGGGTGAATAAGATTGATATGGATTCATCTACTTCTTCTGCACATGGTGGTGTTGCATTTACTTCTGTTACTACTCCTGGTTTTAGTATTGGTCAGAATAGGTTGTATGCTTTAGCATCTCCATTCTCGAGGCATCACCTGATGTCATTACTGGTACGTTACAACTTTTCTCTCATGACGTATATTATTTACTTGATTCGGGGTCCACTCTCTCTAATGTGACTCCTTATGTGGATGTATCTTTTGGTTTTGATTCATAAGTTGTTTTGGATCCTTTTTCTATTTCTACCCCAATAGGTGACTCAGTTATTGCTAAGAGAGTCCATAGGGGGGGTGTGGTATCTGTTGGTGGAAAATAGACCTTGGTGGATCTATTTGAGTTGGGTTTGGTGGATTTCGATATCATTCTAGGTATAGATTATTTTCATTCTTGTTACACGTCCTTGGATTGCCAGACCCGTAGGGTTATTTTTAGGTTCCTTGGTGAACCGGTTATAGAATGGGCGGGTGGTTCTTTAGCTCCTAGGGGAGATTTATTTCTTAACTTAGAGCTCGAAGGTTAATCTCTAAAGGTTGTCTTTATCACTTGGTCCGGCTGAAAGATTCTAACTCTAAAGGTCCTTCTTTCCAGTCTGCTCAAGTGGTTAATGAGCTTCCAGAGGTCATTTTGGATAATCTTTCTAGTGTTTCTCCAAATAGGGAAATAGAGTTAAGTATTAAATTGGTTCTGAAAACTTATCCAATTTTTATTCCTCCATATATAATGGCTCCGACTGAGTTGAGGTAACTCAAGGATGAACTTAAGGTTCTTTTGGATAAGGGGTTTATTCATCCTAGTATATCCCCATAGGGTGCACCGATGTTGTTTGTGTGTAAGAATGATAGTTCCCTACAGATGTGCATTGAGTATAGGTAGTTGAACAAGGTGATGGTCAAGAATACGTATCCTCTACCAAGGATAGATGATCTGTTTGACCAGTGGCAAGGTGCCAAGTTCTTTTCTAAGATAGATGTTCGATCTGGGTATCATCAGATAAAGATTAGGAAGGTGGATATCCCTAAGATGACTTTTCATACTTGGTATAGGCACTTTGAGTTTTTTGTAATGTCATTTGGGTTGACTAATGCTTCGGCAACATTTATGGATCTGATGAACAGGGTATTTTGTTAGTATTTGGATCTCTTCAATATCGTGTTTATTGATGGCATTCCTATTTATTCAAAGAGTAAGGTGGATGATGCCAATCACCTCCGTGTGGTGTTGCAGACCTTAAAGGAATAACATTTGTATGTCAAGTTCTCCAAGTGTGAGTTTTAGTTGAACAATGTAACTTTCTTGGGTCATATTATTTCTAGTGAGAGGAGCATGGTCGATCCAAAAAAGGTTGATATGGTGAAGAGGTGTCCTAGACCCATGACTCCATCCGATATTAAGAGTTTTTTGGGTTTAGCTGTGTATTATAGGCGATGTGTGGAAAGCTTTTCATTGACAGTTGCTCCTTTGACTAAGTTAACTCAGAAGAAGGTCAAGTTTTCTTGGTTAGATGCTTATGAAGCGAGTTTCGAGAAGTTGAAGGATAAGTTAAATTTGGCTCTATGTCTGACTTTGTCGGAAGGCAATGATCGATTCGTGGTTTATTGTGATGAATCTCGGGTATGGCTTGATTGTGTTTTTTAATAGTATGGTAAGGTGATTGCCTATGCTTCCATAAAGTTGAAGGTACATGAGAGGTACTATCCTACTCATAATTTAGAGCTCTTGGCAGGTGTGTTTTCTTTGAAAATATGGCAACATTATTTGTATGGTGTTCACATAGATATCTTTTTTTATCATAAAAGTCTACAGTATGTGTTCACTCAGAGAGAGCTTAATCTCAAGTAGAGGAGATGTCTTGAGCATCTCAAGGACTACGATATGAGCCTTCACTACCACCCAGGTACGGCCAACGTGGTTGCTAATGCTTTTAGCAGGTTATCCATGGAGAGTTTGGCTCATGTTGAGAAAGGAAAGCAGGAATTGGTGAAGGACATTCACCGCTTAGCTAATCTTAGAGTTCGCCTCTTAGACTCTAAGGATGGTGGTATGGTGGTACAAGAAGTCGTTCGATCGTCTCTTGCTGTAGAGATTAAGGAGAAAAAAATACTAGATCCTATGTTAATAAGAATCAAGAGTGATGTTGGCGGGCAAAAGGTAATGGTGTTTGATATTAGTCGTGATAGTACTTTGTGGTACCAAGGAAGGTTATGTATTCTTGTTGTTGATGGGTTGCGATAAAGGGTTTTCGTTGAGGCGCATAAGTCGCACTATGTTGTTTATCCCGGCTCGACTAATATGTATCATGATCTCAAGAAGATCTATTGGCGGAATGGAATGAAGAGGGATATGGTTGATTTTATGGCTAAATGCATGGTGTGTCAACAATTTAAGGTTGAGCACATGAGGCCAGGAGGGTTGTATCAAGAAATTTATTTTCCCAAATAGAAGTGGAAAATGATAAATATGGACTTCGTTATCAATCTTCCTCGATCTCAAAATTAATATGATTCGATTTGGGTCATTGTGGATAGGATAACTAAGTCTGCGAGCATTTTTCCCATGCAGACTACCTTCTTGATAGAGGATTGTGTGAAGCTGTATCTTCAAGAGATTATGAAGTTACATGGGAGATTATTTTTATTATTTCTGATAGTGGCACGCAGTTTATGTCTTACTTCTGGCTATCTTTTCAGAAAGGGTTGAGGACTAAGTTTAGTCTGAGTACTGCTTTTCACCCACAGATGGAAAGGCAAGGAAGAGAACTATTTAGACATTGGAGGATATGCTTCGGTTTTGTGTGATTAATTATATTGGCAAATGGGTTCAGCATCTACCTTTGGATAAGTTTTCTTACTGCAATAGCTTTCATCCTAGTATTGGTATGGCCCCTTTTGAGGCATTGTATGGTAGGAGGTGTAGGCCTCCTATTGGTTTGTTTGAGCTTGGTAAGGCGGACATGTTTGGTCCCGATTGATTTACCAGGCTATGGAGAAGGTGAAGGTGATTTGGGAGAGTCTTAAGGCTGCCCAAAGTAGCCAAAATTCCTATGAGAATGCTAGGCATAGAGACCTGGAGTTTGAGGTTGGGGATAAGGTTTTCCTCAAGGTATCTCCCATGAAGGGGGTAGTGCAGTTTGGTAAAAAGAAGAAGCTCAGTCCCGGGTATGTTGGTCCTTATTAGGATTTGCGAAGAATTGGTAATGTTTCTTATGAGATGGAGTTTACTTCTAGCATGAGCTTTATTTATCTGGTCTTTCATGTTTCTATGTTAAGGAAGTGCATTACTAATCCTTCTTCGGTTGTTCTTTTGGAAGGATTGGGTATCTCAAACTCTCTGTCTTATGAAAAAGTCTCGATTGAGATCTTGCATAGGCAGGTTCATTGGTTGCGGACCATGGATGTTGCTTTTTTTAAGGTTCTTTGGTGGAACTATAAGGTGGAAGAAGCTACATGGGAAACAGATAAGTACATAAAGTCCAAATATCCACATTTGTTTTCTGCTCCTGGGATTCATGCGGAAGGTATGTGTCTTCAACACATCTTTATTTTCAGAGTTTGTTAAAGGAAAGATTAATAGCTTTGCCTTTTTTTTTAAACTTAGTTAAAGATTGGAAATATATTTGATAATGCAAATGACTCGTGCGTTTGTTTAACCCTACCTTGTCCGCCATTCGGGGATGAATGTTCCTAGTAGGGGTGACTGAAATACCTTGGTTCCTAGCCCATAAGAATTTTTAGGAATTCTTATCTCTGGATCCAATACGACTCATGGGTATAAGTCATATGTTGGGGTATGAGTCGTAAGGTCCATTCGTATGCTGACCAGTGTTGGTTGGTGGGATGAATTTTGGTTACTGGAATGGATACGACTTAGGGGTACGAGTCATATTAGTGGTTACAGATCGTTTAGTCCCTTAACTTAATCTTTGACTTGGTTACTTAGGTTTGATCTGAATACGAGTGGTTCACCGTGAGCCGTCGTCCAGGGTATGAGTTGTACCCAGGACTCGTATGGGTGGCAGTGTCTAAATCATCCTTGGGTTAAAATCCACTAGGGGTACAGATAAAGGGTACAAATTGTATGCTTTGTCTACGACTTGGTTGGATGATTCGTATGCTAGACAGTATTGGATCCAAAGGTTGAGGCTAGGATATGAAGGGAAGGTACCACTCGTATCGGAGGGTATGACTCTTGTGGGTCACTAGTAACCTTGGAACGAGATTTTATGTAACTTAAGTAGCGTATTCTGGATATTTCTCCACTTATCCTAATAAGGTCACACGACTTCTCCTACTTGGGAGGTTATTTACCCTATTATTCCATTCATTAACACTTACAAACTCTTCCACACACTCTATAATTCTAACAAAAGATTTTGGGCAAGAAAAGTTAGGATTTCAACTAGAAGATTGATTTTGGGATTGTCTTGGTGATTTATTTCCATCATCATCTTGGTTTAAGGCATGTTCTCTTCCCTCACTGTTAATTCTATCTAAAAGAAGGGTTTTATGAATGGTTTCATGATTTCATTGATTGTATGATTTTGGTTTTCAAATATGAATTGGGGTGGGGGGGGGTTTGATATTAAATGGTTGGTTATGGTTTCCCATGGTTTTAATTATTCTTTTATATGCATTAATGGTGGTTTTGGATAATTGGATTGCATGAGAATGGTTTAATGGTAATTGGAATTGGGTTTGTTCATATCATGCCCCTAATTTGTTTGACAAAATGCTTATAAAGATATGTTCATTGCATTGACTACTTTTAATGAAACTCTTGCTTGTTTTAAAATTTGGTAAAGAAATCATTCATAGTTAATGGCTTAGAAAGGCTAATGGCTAAATGGTTATGCTTGAGGGGTACATGGAATCCCCCAAGTGGTTTAATACGGTAAATGGAAGGGCACTTGGAAGTCCCCATAAACCTGTATGTGGTTGGCTATGGATAGTTGTAATGCCCCAATTTTTTTCTGAACCGGAATGCTACACGGTGCTCATGACCCCGAAGGACCAAAAGCTAACCCATGACTGATATATGTACCTGTATACTACATAATATAACATGAAAATGCAGAAACATGTACTGAAAGGCCATAAGGTTCAAATATGAATAAACATCTAATAAGAATAATGTTTGAAAATGGTATAACAATACCAAAACAAATCTGAAATAACTGTCTGACATGCTATAGTATGAAAGCCTCTAACT
Source organism: Capsicum pubescens (assembly GCA_030864215.1). NCBI lineage: Eukaryota > Viridiplantae > Streptophyta > Magnoliopsida > Solanales > Solanaceae > Capsicum > Capsicum pubescens. The sequence continues at coordinate 220,096,024 of CM061541.1, forward strand.
GTACTGAATAAGGAGTTGATGGGACATGTCCCCAACTAATTCCATCTAGCAACTGAACTGAAATAATAAATGAAGTAATAATCATATCATCCTCAAATGAGAAGGACTCACTGCAACTCTGAACACTGGGATGCTACTACTGATTTGGAGCTCGTGCCTCTGAACCTATGGTGCAACATAAGAGAAAGCACCATAGCATGATTATATGTATGAACAAGGCTGACTAATATGAATGTGAGATTACATACATGTATAAGTAACTATAATTGAACTCATGGGGATACTGACTACTAAGTCTGAATACTGACAACATGAGTGTACTGATACTGGATACTAAATAACTGAATGATTAATTCTGACAGTTCAAATTATGAAGAACTGGTCTGATTAACTGTGTCTAATAGTCCAAAAACTGAATATTGATAACGTTAGTTATGATGACTGATATAACTGGTATGACTGTGATGATCGGCCTAACTGATGTAACTGATACGGAGCGACTGTATCTGACAGTCTAAATCTTCTAATAATGATTAAGAGTGACTAAGCTTGAGATCAGGCCTAACTAACGGGTGATCTCTGTAAGTACTACTACTGAATAAATTAATGTGATACTAAGCCTATCTAGAGAGTGGTCTATGAATATGTGGAACTATCTGAGTTCCTTACTGAGATTGATGACTGTATCTGACAGTCCTAATTTTTGATTTCTACTCTGAAGACTGATATTGAAACTGTAACTGTGGGAGTTCTCACTTAACCGACATGCCCCGAATCTGAACTGGTGGGTCTAACCTATAACCCCAGCTGGAAGGGTGTCAATACCGTGCCACGGGTAGAGACCTCTGCTATGGTCAAGCCTCTCTGACGGGTGACCCTGAACAGGAAGTCAAGCCTAATGCAATATAATAGTCAAGTCTAGCCTTAATCTAATGGGTGACTCCTGGTCCTGCGCTGGCTACGCAGTTCTGGAGTACAGGGATTGCTGCTAACGACTCTGCCTCTCTAACGGAGAAGCCGCTATCCCCATACTTTCTCGGTGCTAGTTCCAACTCCCAACTGAAAGAGTCTGAACTAATTAACTGAGAAGAACTTATTAACTAAACTGAACTGATTAGCTGAACTGGACTGGATAGTGTTAACTGAATTGATACTAGTGATATTATTTAGCAGAGCTAAACTAAATTTAATGAGTTCCTTTTACTGACGGAACATACTGAGTTCTGAGGACAAACTGAGAGTACTAAAATTATTGAGATCTCTAGGAATACTGCTATTACGGAGATTACGAAGATTACTGAACTACTGAGACTGCTGAGATTTCTGAGTTTTCCTGAGTCACATGACTGACTGAATTCTATAGATTATGGATTGACTGAGAGTATTGTGATAACATGACATGGCTCTAGGCACACAACTCTATTTTTCGTGTACGAGTACCCCCAGGACTCGATGAAAGGAAACTGACACACATGACTTTGTTGAATACATAATCAACATCAACAATCTATAATATCATAACTTCGGGAATTTCATGAAGTATATGGTTATCATACATCTTGTGCATAAGTAGGATTTTGCATGTAAGCATAGCATAAACTCCTAAGACTAGTTCATGAACAATCCAACAACATTTACAAGACACAATATGACATGAAAATCATTGGAACATAGGGGCATATCATAAATCCTTCACTTAGTCACAATTTAGATATATTGCATGATTTCTAGTTTCTTAGGCATTTCATCAAACACCTTGCATGCACAATTTTAGGCATAGGTATATTTTTCAACATAACAATCTTAATCCATCCAAAATTTATGGGTTACAACTGTCATACTCACATGCTTTATTAAAACACATCAAGATACAACCTTGAAACACAAACAATAATCATCAATATGAATATAGTTATAACACAACAAGAAAATCACAATTTATAATTTAAAACATGATTCTTGAGCTCCACGGATGAAAGGGTTCCATGGATGAACACTAAGCATACCTTAGCTCTTGATTTAATGAATATTGACCAAGAGATTCATGAAATTTGATGGTAGAATTTTCTTGAACTTGAATCCCCTAATTGAAATCCTAGCTTGTTCTAGAGAGGATTTTAAGAAAAGAGGTTATATTTTGGTGTAATGGAGGCTTAATATCGTGTTTTTTGAGCATATATATGAAGGAAAAATGATCAAAATACCCTCCAAGACATGGAGGTGAAATGCTGAAAACTGGGCAAGCACCAGACTTGCAAGTCTATGCCTTGAAATAGAGGTGGAGTTTCCAGGGCGATGCCTGGCAATAACAGTGGAGTTTCCTGGGTGACGCCTAGCAATATCGGTGCTGAAAGCTCGGCGACGTGGGCTTATCACTCTGAGCTACTATTTTGGAAATCCAAACATGCCCTTACACTATCCAAAAAATTTAAAAACTTACCCGAGATGTACTACAACCTTGCCCCATCACAACACAACTTGAAAATCCAAAATTAGAGATCGGGAAGGTCACAAAATAATTCGTCGAAGTTCACAAGCTTATGGAATGAAGAAAGTTTCAACACTTAGCCAAATTTTTAAGTGCTAAACTTTTCTTGACAAGCCCGAAAAGGCTTTAACGATTTGGAAAACTTGTGGGGTATTACAATAGTACTTGCTAGTATAGTCGATATGATGATACCACCACTAAATGTCCTTGGTTAATAAATGGTAAATGGATTGGTTGGTTGATTGGTAATAATTTTAATTGGAAAATAATGGCGGGATATGTCTCAAAGCCGTGGAAGGTGGAGGTCCATGGGGATCAAAATTAGAAAATCATATTTGCCGATATGAGGTTGGTCTTGGTGACCGTGTGCATGATGTCACACTATATTTTTGGGGATGTACTAGTGATCCCAGGTTAACTTCCTTGGTTATGCAACTACATGCACTAGGGCCCTCTCAGCAGGGGGATGAACCCAATAGCCCGTGGCTGGTTTAGGATGGCAAGGCTACACATCTCAGGTAATGGTTTTAAAGGCATGCTACACGTAGTCCCTTTTCCCAGCATGGTTATATATATATATGTATATGTATATGTATATATATATATGTATATATATATATATGTATATTGATATATGTATATATATGTATGTATGTATGGTTGTGTGCATATGGATGGTTTTACTTTTTTTTTATAAATGACATTATTTTATCCTTATCCTGAGATCATGCTAGCGTTCACCCCGCTAACCAGTCTACTAGCGACTGTATACTCACGCTATGCATGAACCGGCCTTTCTACTCCTCCTACATAGTAATTGACTCGGGGATCAACATTTGTATTGAAGTGGTGAGCTTTCATTCTTTCGAAAGGCTCTATTTCATGTTATGGATATTTTGGTTTATTTCAGGATATTAGTTTTGGCCATGGTTGGGGGCATGTCCCAATCGGATTTTATTACTCTTTTAGTTAGAGGTTTTATGGTACTTCTATGGGTTGGAATGGGCGGGATCGATTTTGGTGTCGGTCTTGGCATTGGAATAAATTGAAGGGCTGACATTATTGACGGTATCGTTGGTTATTCCATCGTATTTTATTTTGGGATTAATTATACTATGTTTTGGACCATCTTTGGTTTTGGCCTGGTTTATGGCTCTTGTTTTGGAATGGTTTGGTATGGTTGGATTGTTGGTATGGAATGGTTGGACTCGGTTGGGTCGATCACGGTTGTGACCTTATCCCAGAGTCTTCGTGTGAGTTGTTACACCATCTTGTGACATGCTCGAAACTCAGCGAACTCAGGAAAGGCGGTTGGAGGTTGTGTTGGGTAACGGGGGTGGTCTGCGATCCCGGTCGGACTTGGTACACCCATTACTACAAAGACCCCAGGTAGGTCGCGTCAATAAATGACTTATAATAATTAATTATGGGTGATATAGTAAAATCACGGACTTGAAATTATAAATTTTTTAATACATAAATAACTTATAATAATTAATTAGGGGTGATATAGTAAAATTACGGTTGAAGCAGCTGAAGCAAACATGTCATAAATGTCTATTTTATTTTTTGATTAAATACTATTAATTTCTTAATATATAAATCACTTATTATAATTAATTAAGGGTGATATAGTAAAATCACAGAGCAAGCAACCTGCTGAAGCAGGCATGTCGAAACCCTTTCTTCTATATAATAGAAATTTGTAGCAAATTTGAATTATGTGTATCAACTTTAACTTTAATCATCAACCTAGATAAAATTCTCAAGTATTGTCATTTTTTATTTTATTTTTATTTTTCATTTATTCAATATTCATCACTTTTTATGTCTTCAAACCTTAACATAAAAATGGATTCTCTATTCTTCTTAAGAATAAACCTTTCTAAATATGAATCTTTTAATGATAAAACAACACTTTCTTTATTTATGCGTTAAGTAGTTTTATTTTAGATTTGAGGGAAATTTTCTCATAAATTTAAACTTTTCATGATTAACTAAATATTGTGTAATTTATCTTAACTTACTATTTTTCTTTAAAGCTTCCAATTTATCAAAATTGATACCTCTATTAAATTTTATCTTAAATTGACGTTATCTTTTCTTTTCATAAAACAATTGGTTTTCAAAATTTGAAAATAAAATCTAGTTAAGTGTTCCTTCACAAAGAAATTTTAAGTTTGCTTATTTTTACTTAGAATAGAGTAAATGTCATCCTTGCAAATGATGCTCGGATAGTTTACTAATTCTTACAAAGTTAGCCATATTTTGCAAAATTTGTCAAATTGGCTTTTGGTCAATAATTTTTTAATAGATGCTTCTTGAGTTCTTTAAAAAGTTTCTCAAGGCATTACGTGAATCCTTTCCCATTTTTCTCTAAATTTTAAGAATTTGTTTCTATCTTCAAGTCTTTAAAATATTGTTTTTCTTGATATTTTCTTTAAAAAATCAAGTGGTGATTCTGTATTTTCTAAATTTATTTTGAAATCTTCTTTAAAAGTTTTGAAATATTTTTAAAATTCAAAAAAAAAATTCTAATCATTCGAGCCTAATAGGGATAAAACGGAAATGAAGACTCTGCTGGAGAATTTATTGAGATTCTAATCAAATTTTAGATTGTTTGATTGATTGATTTGAACTTTACTTGAATAAATGTGGTAACTTGATAATATCTCGCGATTATATCTATTATTTACATTCATCGCATACTTCCTCATTTTATATTTAAACTTCTTGGGGTTCACGGTTGTCATGACCACTATTGATCAATTCTAAATGAAACTGTTGGAAATATGATAGTTTAATGGTGCATTAGGTGTCTGATGGTTGTTTGTATTTTCAAACTCAAGTTGCCCACTTGGGAACTTGGTCAAAGCCCATGCTAGATACCTCATATAGAGAGAAACCAAAATTATTTTTAGACATTAGCTTAGGATGACCCAATACCTGAGGGGTTATTGCACCTATTAGAAAAATCTACTCCACATATATTGACCACGAGTTAATCACAGACGGATCATGATTATGTGCTGAAGAAGTATATGTCGATTAGTCTAACCCATTATCATTTGGGATAGGGAAAAAACTTACCTTGTTTTCTTTATGTAGTAATGACTCAACCAGTCCTTTTTAGAAGATTAAAACTAATTACAAAGTTAGATGATTTTCTTATGATTTGGTGGGCCTACATGAGTCTGAAAGATAAAAGGATTATTAAGATACATATCGTGACCTATCATTGCTTATAGATCTGGATGTTTGGCCTGAGATGATTCACGTGTTGAAAAAATTCTAGGATAATGACAATGTGATGTTTCATTTTGGTGAAGTTGAATTGACTCCTACTATCAAAGAAATGGTAGTTTGCTATGAGAGCATCGACATATGCTACCAGAGAAAGAGTTCACCTAAAAATGATGTGTTAGTACTGATTGTATGGAACCGTCAAAAGATTAAGGATGCCTTTTTAATTGAAGATTATACCTGGTTAGGGAAGCTTGATAGGCCAAATATCCCTTTTCGTAAGTTGTACTCTAGGTTTTGAAGATTTAGTTCTTTTAAAAAATTTGAGCATAAATTCATGTCTGAGTCAAAATGGAAGGATAGAAGGGCATTTTCTTTCGCGGTGAGTCTACTCGAAATCATAGTATTTCCATAAGGACAAAATGATACTATTCTTCCCAGAGTCATTATAGTAACACATGCCCTCTTCTATTTAGAGGATATTATTTAAAATCTATGTATATACTTTTTTTTGAACTGTATATGTATACTTAACAACTTAAACTAAATTAAATAAATTTGTTTTAAAATAAATAAGAGATCTACCAACTGCAGTATAGCATTGAATTTAGCAAATGTCCATCAAACCCAGTGCTCTTTACAATCAACAAGTATATGCTACTTTCTCCTCCGCCTTAATTTATCTAACGAAATTATATTAAAATATTTTTTGTAATGTTTAAAATTTTAAAACAAAGTTAATTATTTTACTTGTGATAATGTCTATCAAAAGAAGTCTTTATACCTTCAACGTAGGGGTAAGATCCATGTACCTTCTAAAGATTCAACATTGTGGATTAACACTAAATATATTGTTGTTATATTTGTTGAAAAATAGTATACAACGAAAGCTTACCAGAATCATATTGCTTATATGAACTACAGAAAACTAATAAAAATACATAGTTTATGCAAAGGATGCTTAAAATTAACCATACCTCTTAAAACGTGGGTAGATAGCTTGAAGCAAATCTGTCTTCGAATCTACGGTCTTCTATAGTGATCTCAAATTCACAGCCGAACTCTCTCAATACTTGGGTGAGTAAATACTGAATAGAAAACTAATATCTTTAGGGTATTAAATACCTATTTATAGAGATTCTCTCCCGGTACAAGGAGGAAAGAAAAATAAACGTCTATTTTTACTTTAATAAGAAAAATGTGGTGACTTCTTCTTTTCTCATAAAAAATATTATTCTGAGTTTCTTGTTTAATATGGAAACTGTTGGGACCACATAATTAATTATTGGTTCTCCCTATTATGAAAATAATTCAAAATACTCATTTGAATTAGCCTTACCATAATCAATTACAAATCATTCCAGTAAAGATTCATTATTGCACTCAGCTTTATTTTTATATTCTTCATTAAACACTTATGCAATTCGCCATGTTAAGATTATAGGTACTAATCAATAAATTAAATTACTTATAAATTTGATATAATAATAATTTTCTTTAGAGAAATATTTAACTTATTTCATATGGCAGATACATAAATCCACCGGCTGAATTTACACAAAAAAACTTATAAAGTATAATAAAAGGCGTATCATCAATCTCTATATCGAGATATGAATATCCTCAATTAACTTATTATTTCACCAATATATTATTATCATCCAATCTACCAGGAATATTGACCCATCTCAAAATCTTACCTTTTAATAAATCAAAAGGATAAATAATATGTATAGATCATAATTGTTATATCAAGATTGAGAGTATAAGTACATTTAACAATTTAGAGAATATGTTTTTAACAGTCATTCTAAAACAACTATCTCTACACGGTCCTATTCAATACATTAAAAAACACTAGCATAAGAAGTTAAAACTAGACTACTCTCATAATCAAGATAAATTATATTTAATCTCGTGCTATAGTCATTTTGATGATTTGTCCAAATTTTCATCTATGATAGTGAATTATAACTTTAACTTATAAGAACCACTGATTTAATCTTCTGTGTATAAGCTTAAACTTTATACACCAAATCATCTACTGTATAAATTGAGGACACATATATGACAGTGATTCATTTAATTTACAATTTATCGAATTAAATAAATAAATAAATAGATAATCGTTCAATAAATAATACTATATAAAAATGAATGTTTTGCAGTATATCATAACAATCTCTCACTTAGACTCATAAACATGCATCCACAACTCTAACACCCAATCCTTCTACATGTCTTTCAAAAGCTTTCTATGGTAAATCTTTTGTAAAAGGGTCTGTCAGGTTATTTTCAGATGCAATCTTCATAGCCACCGCATCTCATCTTCACAGCCACCGCATCTCATCTTCACAGCCACCGCACCTCATATTTGGTCTATGTATCGAATCAAATGATATTTACAATCAATGTGTTTTTCCTTATGGATTTGTGGTTACTTTGAATTTGCAACCACACCACTATTCTCAAAATAAATTATAAATGGTGTTTCTATCATAGGGACAACCACCAAGTCTTTGAGAAAGATTCAGAGTTATACTACCTCATTAGCTACCTTAGAGGCTACTACATACTCGACTTCCATGGTGGAATTCATAACACAAATTTTCTTGATGTTCCTCCAAATAAAGGTTGCACCTCCCAAAGTAAATATATTTCTATAAGTCAACTTTATAGAGTCCTTGTCATACTGGAAATCTGAGTCTGTATACCCAATAAGCATCAACTCCTTTGAATGGTAAACTATCATGTAATCCCTAGTCCTTTTAAGGTACTTGATTATATGCTTAACTATTGTCCAGTGTTATCTTCCAAGGTTAAACTGAAATCGAGTAACCATGCCTACAATAAATAGATATCAGGTCTAGTGAACAGCATTGCATACATGAGGCTTCCTACATTTGATGCATAAGGAACTACCTTTATGTTTTCTATCTTCTCCTCTGTCATAGGACATTGATCCTAAGATAGAGAAATTCCATGTCTAAAGGAAGAAATATTTTCTTGGAATCATGAATTCTAAACCTTGTAAGAATTGTATCAATATAAAAAACTTGAGATAAGCCTAACATCCTTATTTTTGCGATCACATAGAACCTTGATCCCAAGGATATGAGCAGCTTCTCTCAAATATTTCATATAAAAATTATAGGATACCCATTCGTTAACTGAATTTAAGAAACCCACATTATTTTCTATGAGAAAGCTATTATCTACATACAATACTAGAAATACTATTTTTTCCCTATTCTACTTTTTGTACACACAAGACTCATCAAGATGTTGCTAAAACCAAAAGCTGCAACCGCATTGTCATAACAAATGTTCCATGCCCTAAAAGCTTGGTTAATCCATAAATGGATCTCTTAATCTTTCATACCATGTGTTTTTTCCAATTTTCAATGAAATAATCTAATTGCTGCATAAAAATGCTCTTATCAAGACTTTCATTAAGGAAAATTATCTTGACATTCATTTGTCAAATCTCATTATCATAATGAGCATTAATGTATAATATAATTCTCATATACTAAAACATAGATATTTGGTAAAAGGTTTCCTCATAATCGATCCCTTTTTCTATGTAAATCCTTTTGGAAAAAGCCTAGCTTTGTAAGTTTGTATTTTTTCATCTGCTCCTCTTTTTTTCTTATAAATACACTTGAATCCAACGGTTTTGACTCCATATACAGTTGATTCTACAAAATCCCAAAGTTTCTTGGAGTACATGAACTTCATTTTTGATTTCATAGCAATAGTCTATTTGTCTGCGTCTTTATACTGTAGTGCTTCATCAAAATTCATGGTCTCAGTATTAAACTTTTCATAGATTTTTTCAAAACACTCTCCTAGGAGTATACACCGAGATGATTTTCTTATCTCTCTCCTACTATGATAAGGCACTTCAATTGTAAAGGTTGGTTTAGAGGCAACTGCACTATTATGATCTCTTGATTGAACCACTTATTTGTTAGATTTTGAGTCTCTATGTTATCCTCATCACCTTTCGGTGTTGGGACATTAATGATTTGTTTCTCTAGTGAACCGTCACAATTTTGATGCAATGGATTAGCAGGAACTTGTACTTATGGAATTGTATGTCTATTAATATCTCTCCCACTACTTAAATGCAATGGTATATTAACTCTAACATTTGGAGTTTGGTTTTCATTATCGTCAGTAGATTGATTCATTACCTCTTTGTTCCGGTAATTTTTTTTTACTTCTGAGAATATGGTTTGTTAAAAAATCTTTTTCTAGAAATTTGGCATTGGTGATCTTAAGTGGATTTATGCATCTAAGTGTCATAATCTACACTTATTTAGACTATTTTTGAGGAAATCTTGTGTGCATAATAAGTTGATGTTCATATAATTGAGCATCTAAGTGTTAAAGTAATTGCTTATAATGTTTAAGGTTTTCTCAAAACAAGTTTGGAATTGAAACAATCACTGAGAGTTTAGATGAGAAAACTAGTGTCACTAGCTTGAGCTATGTGTTGTTCTAGATTATCTTAATGGATTCTATTGTGTTTAAGCACTAATTCGCGGTTTTTATGTTATAGATGGACATGTGAGATGTAATAGTGATATTCGAGAGGAAAATAAGGTCTAACAATGATGGAAAAACACCGACAAAGTGAGGAACTCAAAGCCAAATGGTTGGAGCAAACATTGATGAAATTTGAAATTTCTGAGCACAAGGACATGCCATGCCCTCTAGACTCTGAGATAAGGTCATTCCATGACCTTGTGCACAAGATAGGATGTCAAAAAGTAGTCATCATCTCCTATAAGGGCGTGTTACGTCCCTAATCATGGATCTTCATTGGCGTATCACGCCCTTGAGATCAAAACGGGAACTTTGATCCAACTATATATATGACACTTGGGACTTGTTTTAAACACCTTGTATGACTTTTGGGGATGGAAATACACTTGAGGAGGCATCATTTAAGGTTCTTACTCTTTTATTTAGTTTACTTTAGTTTTTATACATGAATTTCAATCTTGTGATTCATTAAGGGCTGAGGCCTAGAACATGATTGCTTATGCTTTCAATTTAGTTTGTTTAAGTTTATTATCATTACTTGGTTGTTAATATATACTTATTATTACTTTTCTATGGATTTTTGACCCTTAGATAAACTTATATTTCTATTGTGAGACCGAAAGGAGGAGTGGACTAGATCGTGGGATACATGAAGTGGGATCTTATACGTTCAAGAGATTGAAGTTAAGATTTGCATTTAGGATAGGAACATACCTAATTCACCCTATTTGTTTCACATACGGGATGAAATATAAATGTGTGTAACTTAGTTCTTGAATCCCCTCTCAATGGTGTAATTTTGGGGCTAAGTTAGATAGATAATTTAAGGATCGAAAGACCATAGTCATGCTATCAACCTTGTGAATCAAAAACCAAGGTAATCAAGTAAGCTAATGAGATTGAATGGCTAAGTAAGATTGTTCGTCGTTCCTTGACCCTGGGTTCTTCCCCATTATTATATCAAACACTTTATAGTTTTAAATTGTTTATGGTTACTTTATATTTTCTAATCTTGAATGATATTGATTACTTTTGCTCTTGTTTAATTTTGTTATTACACTAGAATTAGATTGTTGTTGAGAACAAGTACCAATGGGATTGATACTTGGATTTTAAAGTCCATTTTACAACTTGGGAGACCACATACACTTATTTGTGCGCTAGGAAGCAACAAGTTTTTGGCATCGTTGTCAGCGACTAAAAAATTGGAAAATATGTTACGTTTTGTTTTACTAGCTTGTTTTATAAGTGCTAAGAACTTGATCTTAGCTTCTTAATTTGTTGGTACATGTTTGAAACTTAAGTAAGCTAGCAAGGAAAATAGATTTGGTTGACCCATATCCTAAACATGAGCGATGCTTACATAAGCTGAGGAGAGAAGCAGTACTTCTCTATTTGATACCTTAAATTCAACAAAAGGAAGCTATTCCTATACTAATGGTCAAAGAACAATCAGCCCACAGGATAGTACGTGAAGTGGAAACCCACTGACAAATAGTGTTACCTTATTTATCCGAACACCAAATCCTGGAGATAGATTTGAGCTTAAATAGAATATAGTGCAACTATTTCACAGTAGTGGAAAATTCACTGGCTTGTTACATGAGGATCCACAAATCTATTTGCAGAATTTCTTAGAGATTAGTGACACCTTCATTCCCACTAGAGTCTCCATAGACTATGTAAGGCTCAATCTCTTCCCCCTCTCACTTTTGGCAGAAATGAAGAAATGGTTGAAGGTAGAACCTTTAAATGCCATAACTCATAGAATTTTCTAGCAAAGAAGTTCCTCATCCAACTCATACCATCTGGAAAGGCTGCAAGGTTGAGAAGTAAGATACTGATTTTTAAGTCGAAGTTGGATGAAAAATTATATCATGCTTGGAAGAGGTATAAATCTCTACTCAGGGACTACCCACACTATCAATAGATGAATGAGATATTGTTCATACTTTTGTTGAAGATCTTGACCATAACATAAAAGTTTTGTTATAATCAGCCACAGGTGGTCAAGCTTTGGAGAAAACATATGATGAGGTATACATTTTGTTGAACCTAATTGCACGAGGCAATCCCAAATGGCAGGGTGATATGCCCAGAAGTGTAGTGAAAAAGCTTGTCGGGATGATTGAAGTAGATAGTGTCATAACTTTGGCCGCTAAACTGTCAGCCTTGCAAAACCAAATGATGACACCATTCATCAATTTGGGTGTGAACCAACCTCAGGCTCGTGTAAATACATTTCAGCAGACCCCATCATAGTGTGAAATTTTTGGTATTTGTGGTCACTCTGCAGACTCATGTGGATCAAATATGAAGTCGGTAAACTTTGTGGGCAATGCACATAAGAGAAATTTTGTTAATTCCTACATTCACAAGTGGCAGAGTCATCCCAACTATTCATGGAGCAACAATAAGGCTCAAACTCAGCAGTTTTAGTAGCAGCAAAACATGCTGACCAATGATATTAAAGAGACCTTGAAGAAGATCTTAGACAATTAAGAACAAATAACTATGATAATTAAAAATCAACAACTTGATCAAAATAACTTAGAGACATAGTTGGGCTACTTCAGACACAGAATGTCAAACCTCAAGGTGGTTTGTCAAGTAACATAGAGAATCTGAAGAAAAAAATGGTAATCACTTTGAGGAGCAGTAGAGACTTAATTTACAGACACCCGAAGAAAAATTAGATGGTACAGGTAGAGTTAATCCCATAGAAGACACAGAAGAAGCTAGTGGCAGTTAAAGAAGCTGAAAAATTAGGGAAGTCTAAGTACCCAAGAGCAAAGGCATATGAGCATGTATAAGAGATACCACCATCACCAATTCCCACAAAATTTTAAAAGGGCTAAGAAGGATGCTTGTTTTAAGAAGTTTTTTGGCACGTTCAAAGAACATCATATTAACCTCCCATTATTAGATGTTATGTAGGATATGCCTAAGCACACTGAGTACTTAAAGGATGCAGTGACCAATAAAATGATGTTCAACAATATTGAGACAGTGGCACTTACTGAGGAGTGCAGTTCGGTTGTGATGATGACATGACCCAAAATTGGACCTTGTCGTATGGGTTAGACTAATGTGGACCAGAGATCACCCCGCCAACCCAACCTAACCATTAGATCAATCCACAAGTGTTGGATGAACTCCGATCATCTATCAAGATTGTGGAAACAAGACTAATATTCAAAACTTAGACAATGTCTAAACATTTCACTTACATCAACATACTAACCAACATACCCAAGTCCACAGTAATCCACAAAGCCTCTACCAATCCGATTTCTATAATATGTCGGGACATGCCCCCGACAGTAGCCAAATACCAAGTCTAAATAAGTCGATGACATAAAATAGAAAGATTATGAAATGTATACCTTTCATATTATGGAAGCTCACCACTTCAATCTTAACACACAAACTGCTTGAACACTAGGTCACTGGGTAGGAAAAGAAGAAGAGGAAGAAGAAGATCCGGACCCTATGTCGCTGTCGCAGGGGGACATAACATCTGGAGATGGTTAGCGGTTGGAATGCTAGCATATAACTTAAGGCTAAGGAAAAAAATAGTATCAATAGATCAAAATCAATCAACTAATGCACACAATAAATGTAATCCATATATAAATATTCTCATGCATATGTATATGTATATATAAGTATACATGTTGGGGTAAGGAATGGGATTAGCATAAACTTGAAATCATTAACCTGGGATGTGTAGTATCACCATCATAGGAAAATGCACCCATGCACTATATGGGCTCAGCTCTCCCCTAGCTTAAAGGCCCTCGATGTGTGTAGCCGCATGAATCGGAGAATATCCATAACTATATATGCTTTTATGGGGGACTAGAACAACCCAACATATTCAAGGTGACTTATGAACCTCTACATATAGTAAGTGTGACTCGAACCACCCTTTCATAGATTTCATTCAAGGGACTCGAACCTTCCGTCACATGTTTCACTCAGGGGACTCAAATCTTCTGGTTGCTTGTCTCATTCGGGGGACTCAAACCTCCCTATTGCATAATAGCCTCACCGACTAGCGCAGTTTCCAGTATTATCCCTTTGAACTCCACTTTTATAGTCTTGCTACATATCCTGCTTTAAATCCCAATTTAAAACCATCATTTCACATGTGCAACCACTTAGTCAAATTCACATCATAAGCACGTCATTGGCATCGTCATACAAATGCCACTTTCAAGCGCATACCATGCCATTACTATCATTAATAAATCAATTTATTCATATGACCTAGGGATTTGGAACCATCGTCTAATGAAGATCAACCAACTTGGTGGTTTAGGGACTCAAACCCCTTGCCTAGACATTGACTATCATTCAAATTTAACACATAGGGACTCTAACTTGTTTCAACCAACCCAAGGCACCATGACTATAATTCAACACCATATGTGACCAGATGTTCTTTATAAAACTATTTTAAAAACTAATCATTTTAATAGGCCAATGCCTTAGTCATTTTGCAATGCAAATTCATATATAGTCACCAAGATCTTTACAAATCATTCTTTCTAAATTAACATTCTTATACTCAACTTTAGTTCAAAACACCATTCAATTCCATGTTTAAGGGCTTCAACCCATTTAGTCGACCAACTACCGAAGATATCTGTTTATCTATTTCGTGGTCAACAAGGCCTTTACCAACCATTTACCAAGCATTCATATTCATTATATCAACATCATATCTCATTAACATTCACTAGACCAATACCATATTTCAATACACCTTTAACAAGTAACTAGTTATTTCTCTTAGAAATTTTCACAAACACCTTGAGGGCATGCTTTTATCAAGACTAAAGACAAAGTAAGAATCATAAAATCTAGGGTTACACTTGACCCATTTGTTAAACCTTATTTCACAAGCATCCATATATGTAAACCATCACTAAAATATATTAAAACACAAGTTAAAGCAAGAATAAACAATACCCAACACTATGCTTCAAAACCTTCAATATTTGATTACAAAACCACCATTTACAAGTCAAAATTATTGTTTAAAACACATGATATTTTGTACTAACAATGAAAGAAGAGATACATGCCTTATAAAAGAAGATTCATGGGAGAACTCTTGGCCTTCAATCCACTAGAAGGACACCTCTTGAAACACTAGCTTTAATCTTGATAGAGAACTTTTGGAGAGTGTTTTAGAATATTTTATCCACCAAATGAGAGTTAAGGGAGGCTACAATAGGTTATATAGTTAGGGGACTTAACTAGGGTTGGGAAATGTACATAAATACCTCAGCTTAAAAGCTAAAAATCACCCGCATGAGGGTATTACTACCTCACTAAACCGTACCCTAGGGTACGAGTGGTACCCTTGGGTATGAGTGGTACCCTAGGGTACGAGTGGTACCCTATCTCATACCCTAAGCCTCACCAATGACCACTGTACTGTTAAGGGTATAAATACCTACTCCTGAATCGTACCCAAGGGTACGAATTGTACCCTAAACTATACTCTGACCCATAGCCAAGACAACCTCTTCAAGTTAACACCTAAGACTCCATATGACTTACCATGGTACGACTCGTACCTAAAGGTACGATCATAGGGAGCCTAACTCTTATATAGGATAGTTTGCAACCCCTACTATATTTCCTAGTGTATGAGAAGGGGTGACTAAGTCATATCCAGTGGGTACGATTAGTACCCTGAGTCATACCATGGACAGAATTTCCAAAACTTAAAAATTTTGCAAGGCTAAGTCCTTGGGTGTTTCATTCTCCCTCACTTAGGATCATTCATCCTTGAATGACAGGTAAGGCAAGAATAATCACAAGTTAACACATTACCACACATGAATTTACCCTTTTATCAAGAAAACAAGGATAAGAGATACACCATGATCATTATCAATCAACCATTTATTTATTTATTATGGGACTCAAAACCATTATTTATCAAGACACTTGATCGATTCAAATCTTAGGGACTTGAACCCATTGTCTAAAAAAGACGTGAATCATGTTAATGTAACACCCTGAGTCTGGAACCCCGGACGCTACATGGTGCTAATAATCGCGAAGGACCACAAGCTAACCCATGAATGGTACCTGCTATAATAACTGAGTAATAATACTGTATAATGCGGAATAATGGGCTAAAATTCCATAAGGTTCAAAACTGTAATACTGATAAAGAGAAATGATAAAATATGATAAAACATCAGAATCTGAAATACTGAATACTGTCTGAACATCTAGTCTGAAAAGCCTCTAAAACTGTGAAGTTGATGGAAAATGTCCCCAACTAACTCTAACTACTAAAATAAACTGAAATACTGAATGGATAAATATGTCCTCAAACTATGAGGACTCACCACTACTCTATCTGAAGAACGTCTGAACCTCTAAGAATGCTCTGGGGCCCGTGCACCTAAACCTATGGTATAAAACACCATAGAAAAAAATAAAAGTATGCGTCAGTATGTGTGAATGTATTGGTATGTAAAGTGAGGCAAGGCTGAATGCAAGGGTTCATAAGCATGAACAATAACAACTGAATACCATGAGTATGACTGAATGAGAGTACATGCATGAATACGTGAACTGTAACTAAAATCTTGATAATATTGAATACTGAGTCTAAATACTAATTAACTGATGTAACTGATAACTGATATACTATTTACTGAGTGACTGTGTCTGACAGTCCTGATTCTGGTAGAACTAGCCGACTTCTGTACTATGTTGAATGATTGTATCTAATAGTACTAAAATTTGTAGAAATATCTAAGTTCTTTACTGAAGATTAAGACTGAGACTGTGAGAGGTAATTATATTACTGATATGTCCCTTTTTAAATAGATTTGGGGTCCAACCTATAACCCTAGTTGGGAGGGTGTTAGTACCATGCCACGGTTAAAGACACTGAAGAGATATCCTCATCTAGCAGGTACTCAAATGAGAACAGTGGGACCCTCAACTAATAGTTTAATCCACCTCATCAACCCTAATCTAGCAGGTTTTAATGTCTCAACCTACGCTGGTTACATGTGATATGCATAAACTTGTACATAAATGGGGATTTCATAATATCATGCTAGTTTGGCACTTTTCTCTCATATAGGCACTTAATCAAACACATGCTAGGCATAACACATGTAGAAAACATTATCCAACAATTAATCATCATGATTTATCTATAATTTTATCATCCTAGGGATTATTTATAGGTTCACATGAATATACATCTATACAAATCAATTCCACATAAAATTGATCAACCAACATGGTTTTGATTTCAATTTATCATTCTCAACATAAACAAAATAAACCCAACATGAAATTCATAAAGAAATCCATACACTTAGACTTAGAAAAGAGATTCTTGGGCTACATGGATGAAAGGAGTCCATGAATGAACACTACGCATACCTTAGCTTGTGATTTTATGAAGATTTATGGAGAGATTCTTGAAATTTGAGGGTGAATTCCCTTGGAATTGAACCTTCTATGAAAACCCTAGGGCTTGTTCTTGAGAGTTTTTGAGAGTTATTGAGTATAAGTTGCTGAATTATGGCCAAATCTCATGTTATAAGGCTTATATAGGGTGTGAATTGACCTTTTTAACCCTAAGACACGTATGTAATTTCTGAGAGAATTTTTCGATTTTCGTCCCTGGCGTGGCGCGCCACTATCGCGCCAAGTCACTAGAACTGGATAATTGGGAATCTGCATAGTGGCGCGATGTGGAGCTATCGCGTTGCCACCCTGTTTAAGACCTGGAAGTTTGGCGCGACGTGCCACTATCGCGAACCAACATTGGAAATTGACAATTTCCATTTGAGCTATCTCCGCGACGCGCTGAAGGCTCAGGTGATACACTATCTCACTAAAAAGGCTCTAACTCTTCACCCGAGTGTCGAATTTGGGAAAATTTGGTATTGATGGAAAGCTCATTCGATTCCCCATATGATAAAAATTAAAAATATTGAAAACACCACGTATATAAAAGTTGATTCATCTTTCTAAGAAAGTTTCTAACATTCTTAGGGAAACCTTTCCAGATAGGAAAAGTATGGGGTATTGCAGCTGCTTGGAGGCGTAGGCTATGAACTTACCATGATGCATGAGTACATAACCCAAACCTTCTCTGGATGAATCAATGTATACCACAAACCCATCCAAACCATCTGGAAAAGTTAAAACTAGAGTTGAGGTGAGTCGAGACTTCAACTCCTAAAAACTCTTCTCGTATGAATCTGACCACTGAAATTTCTAAGTCAATCTGGATATAGGGTATGCAATAGATTAAAATCCCTTAACAAACTTCCTTTAATAGCCTTTCAAATCCAAGAAACTCCTGTTATCTAAAGGAGAGATGGGTCTGTGCCAGTTTCTCACCGCTTTGGTCTTGTGGGGATCAACTCTAATGCCATCACCGGAGATGATATGACCAAGGAATGCTACTGACCTTAGAAAAAATTTGCACTTACTAAATTTGGAGAACAACTGATGATTTTTGATAGTCTGCAATATTATTCTGACATGGTCTGTATGATCATGCTCACTACAAGAGTAAACAAGAATGTCATTTGTGAAGACTATGAAAAACACGTCTAAGTACTGTTTGAACATATGGTTCATCAAGTCCATGAAAGCTGCTGGGGTGTTGGTAAGACCAAAGTACATGACTAAGAATTCAAAGTGACCATATGAGTTTCAAAAGTTGTTTTGGGATGTCACATTCTCTGACTCTGAGCTGATGATAGCATGATCTGAGGTCTATCTTAGACAAGTAACTGGCTCCCTGAAGTTTATTAAACAAGTCATCGATTTTGGGAAGGGGATACTTGTTCTTGATTATGACCTTATTGAACTGACAGTAGTCTATGGACATTCTGAGAGAACCATCTTTATTACGCACGAATAAAACTGGCGCACCCCTCAGGGACACACTGGGTCTGATGAATCCCTTGTCTAAGAGATCCTTCAACTATTCTTTTAATTCTCTGAGTTCTGCAGGTGCCATTATGTATGGTGGAATAGATATGGGCTGAGTGTCCGAAAGAAAGTCTATTCCGAAATCAATTTCCCTTTCCGGAGGAACTCCGAGAAGATCTTCTGGAAACACATCTGAATATTTATTCACCACTGGAACTCACTCAAGACTGGGAGTTTCTGAACTATAGTCTCTGACTCGCACAAAATGATAGACGCATCCCTTAGATATTTTTTTTCTTGCCCTTAGGTATCAAACAAGTTAACCCTCGAAGGCTGAAGTACTACCTCTCCACTCTAGGACAGGTTCATTCGAAAACTGGAACTAGACAATTTTGTTTCTATAGCCAACCAAGGCATAACAGGAATGACGCAAATCCATGCCGAGAATGACATCAAAATAGGTCATCTCTAATTCGACTAAGTCTGCTAAAGTGACTTTCTAAAATATCATAACCGGACAGTTCCTGTATACCTGCCGGGCTATGATAGATTTACCCATTGGGATAGAGACCGGGAAAGACTGCTAGAATTGTGGCGCTAACTTTAAAATCAACTGCTATATCGGGAGTAAGAAAATACAAGTAATCTCCTAGATCTAACGAGGCATAAACATGTATATGAAAGATCTATAATGTACCAGTGACCACATCTGGAGAATTTTCCTGATCTTGTCAGGACTGAAGAGCATAGATTCTATTTGGACGTTGCCCACTGGTGGTACTGGATGCGGCACCCTGCTGATTCAAGCGATTAGACTGAGCTGGAAGACAGTTACATTGACCCTGAGAACCTGACTAGGGACAATCTCTGACTCAGTGTCCTAGCTTGCCATATCCGAAACAAATATCACTGTCAGCTCTGCAAATACCCTGATGGTTCTTGCCACAAGTCTGACAAAGAGGATTGGTTAGAGCTCTGCTGACACTACCCTGATACTTAGAGCCTAGCACCCTATCTTTATTGCCATCTCTGAATTTTGGAACTGGAGCACTGGATGAGGATTGAGCTGGAACTGAAGATTTTGAGCGAAACTACGAACGATTTTCTTCCTCTGACTTAGGCTGAGAAAAGTGGAAGCTACCCATTCTAGCTTTTTTATTTTTCTTTTCTCTCTTCTTATTCTTCTGCTTCTCTATCTGCTGAGCATAGATCATCAGGCTAGCCAAGTCCATCTCACTGATCAACATTGTGATCCTGCACCCTTTGACCATACTATCATTCACTCCAAACACAAACTTGCTCATTTTGGATCTGCAATCTTCCACCACATGAGGAACATATCTATCTAATTGAGTAAACTTGAGTGAATACTCTTTCACTGTCATATTGCCCTACTTCAGATTAATAAACTCTAACACCTTATCTTCTCACAGCTCTGGGGGAAGAATCCATCTAGAAAAGCAGTGGTAAACTCCTCCCACTCAATGGGCCCTATATCTACTGCCCTCTTTTTTTTCCACTATTTGAACCAAGTGTGAGCCACATCCTGCAAATGATATGCAGAAAACTCACCACTCTCACTAGATGTCACCCCATAATATCTGTAACCTTCTGCACCTAATCAAGGAACTCCTGAGGGTTCCCATCTAACTTAGACCCTGTGAAAGACGGAGGATTCATTCGGGTGAAGTCCCGAATCCTAGATGCTGCAGCATTGGCCACTGGGATCTACCGAAACGACAACTGGACATTTATTCTGAGCAGTAACCAAATAAGCTAGGTTGGTGAAATTTTCTCTAAACTCAGCGTGGGAGACATGTTCGCCCAAATGATTGGGCTGGTCGTGCTGAGGGGCTGGCTGATCTCCCGTTCCTCTTCCTTGAGTACTCTTTGGAGGTATATTCTATAATCAGAAGAGAAGCATGGATTACAAAGAGAGTTTAACTGGAGCTCATTCTCACTCACACGACATGAATACTGAAAGAAGGGAAACTGTTCCTAAAACATCTCGTAGCCTTCTGTCCATAAGTGTGGTGCGCTACACACCCATGCATAATACTCTACTAGATGCGGATTTAAGACTTCCTAGGACTCTATTGAACCTTAGGCTCTAAAACTAAGTTTGTAATGCCCCGATTATGGTACCCCAAACTCTACACAGTGCTCATAATCTCGAAGGACCACAAGCTAACCCATGACTGGTACCTTCTGCAATAACTGAGTAGTAATACTGTATAATGCAAAATAATGGGCTGAAATGCCATAAGGTTCAAAACTGTAACACTGATAAAGAGAAATGATAAAATCTTATAAAATATCAAAATCTAAAATACTGAATACTGTCTGAACATCTAGTCTGAAAAGCCTCTAAAACTGTCTGAACTGTAGAGTTGATGGGACATGTCCTCAACTAACTCCGACTACTGAAATAGACTGAATACTAAATGGATAAATATGTCCTCAAACTATAAGGACTAACCACTACTCTGTCTGCTGAATGTCTGAACCGCTAAGAATGCTCTGGGCTCGTGTATTTGAACCTATGGTATAAAACACCATAGCGCAAAAGAAAAATATGCGTCAGTATGGTGAATGTACTGACATGAAAAGTGAGGTAAGGTTTAATGCAAGGTTTCATATGCATGAATAATAATGACTGAATAACACGAGTATGACTGATGAGAGTACATATATGAATACGTGAACTATAACTAAAATTGTGATAATACTGAATACTGAGTCTGAATACTGATTAATTGATGTAACTGATAACTGATATACTATTTATTGAGTGAATGTGTCTGACAGTCCTGATTTTGGTAGAACTAGCTGAGTTTCGTACTGAGCTGAGTGACTGTATCTGGCAGTCCTAAAATCTATAGAACTATCTAAGTTCTTTACTGAAGACTGAGATAAAGACTATGGGAGGTAATCATCTAACCGATATGCCCCTTTTTCTAAATAAATTGGGGGTCCAACATATAACCCCAGTTGGGAGGGTGTCAGTTTTGTGCCACGGGTAAAGACAATGAAAAGATACCCTTATCTAGAATGTACTCAAATGAGAACGGTAGGACCCTCAACTGACAGGTTAAGCCACCTCATCAATCCTCATCTATCATGTTTTGATATCTCAACCTATACTGGCTACATAGTTCTGGAACTTAAGCACTATTTTTAAGGATCACACCCTCTACTAACAGGTGATTCCCTATCTTTGGGATCACTCAGTATTGAATCCTACTCCCAACTAAATAGATACTGGATTGGTTTCCTCGTTCATACTAGGCGTGACTGAGCTATTACTAATTGTACTAATTAACTAAGCTGAACTGAGTTTACTAAGTTTCGTTGACTGACGGAATACTATTGAGTTCTGTTAACTGACTGAGTTTACTAAGGACTGAACTGAATACTGAATTAGACTGGATTGATACTGAGTTTACTGAGTTTTCTTGAGTTCTGTAAGTTAACTAGAG
Source organism: Capsicum pubescens (assembly GCA_030864215.1). Classification (NCBI taxonomy): domain Eukaryota; kingdom Viridiplantae; phylum Streptophyta; class Magnoliopsida; order Solanales; family Solanaceae; genus Capsicum; species Capsicum pubescens. The sequence goes on from CM061541.1 coordinate 220,118,731, forward strand.
TACTACTGATCATGACATGACTGAGACTATTCTGTAACTAACACTGGCTCTAGGCACACAGCTAAATTATCGGGTATTAGATATCCCCAGGACTCGATAGCATGAAAGTAATACAACATGACAATTCTTGAATACTTGACAATAGTCAACAACTCACAATACAATCTATGAGGCATTTCATCAATCACTTGAAAGTCATGAACTTGCACATGATTAGGAATACATGCTAACACATCATAATTTCATTAAATCAATCTCCTGAGCATTCCATCAAACACATACAAGGTATAGCTTTAGCATGGAGGACATTATGAACATGTGTGTGTAGCATAAGTTCATCATTTAGACCACCAAAGGATCATAAAAGCACCATAATCTCAATTTAGCATTTTTTTCAAACACATAGTAGGCGTAGCTTTATACTTGGGCATGAACAACAATGCTAATACATCATGACTTCGTAATTCAAGGGTTTTCATATAAGAGAATGAAAATTAAACTTACATGATATCATAAAATCAAGAAACACAAAAAGATTTCAACTTAGAACACATACCACAATATCAACATGATTACATTCAAACCTACAACATGGAAATTATAATTCATACTTTTAAAAGAAGTTTCTTGAACTCCAAGGGTGGAAGGGACCCTTGGATGAACACTTTACATACCTTTGTTGAAGAATTTCTGAAAGTTAATGGAGGAAATCTTTAGTTCTTGATTTGACCCTAAAACCCTAAGGCTTGTCCTTGAGAGAAATTGAGAAAGAAAGAGTTTATTTGCTCTCTAGGGTATTAAATTTCATGTTTTGGAGGGCTGAGGGTTGAGGGAAAAATACCCAAATACCCCCAAGAATGCGGTCTTTTAATGACTGATAACTGGGCTACAGATGCGCAGATCGACGTGGTGCGTCGATAGCATCGACGCAATATCAAACGCGCCGCGTAAAGATCGCGCCGGTCCACTGGAATTGCACGCTAGTAGCTGGGGAAAATATTAACCAATGCTATAGTCGATGCAGTGCACCAAGATCGCATTCGTTCGCTGTTTTGGTAGTCCAAACATTGTCAAAACGAGGTTTGAAAAATTCAAAACTCATCCGGGAATACCTATTTACCCTCCTGATTAGGAATTAGCTAAAATATCAACAGTTAACGGATGTATAGGTCATGAAATAAGATTGCCAACTTTCAAAGGCAACGGATGTATAGGTCATGAAATAAGATTGCCAACTTTCAAAGGCCAAAAATAAACTAAGTCTGAATACTTATCTAGAATTTTCTAAGTCTGGGACCCCTTAACAAGCTTAAAGGACTGAACTAAGCTAGAAATTTTGCGGGGTCTTATAGTTAAGGACATCAAAACACATCTCAAGCACAAGTTTCTGGGTCGGAAGACAAATGCAGATACCTTTTACTTTGTGTCCTCTTCCGCCTCTCGTATAGCTTTCTCGAACTTTTGGTTCCTCTATGGAACCTTCACTGAAGCCACCTCTTTCTTTCTAAACTGGTGAACTTGCCAACCCAAGATCCTTACCCGGATCTCCTCATAGGATAAAGATTTCAAAATATGAACATCCTCTAAGGAAGCAACTAATGAAGGATAACCTATACACTTTACTAGCACACACAAGGGATACCGAAAGAGTAGAACTCATGCTAAAAGCAACCTGATTCAACGTAGAACTTCCCAGTGACACATTACTAGGATAGCTTACACCTAACCATACACCACTTCTAACTTCAAGTCTATCCAAAGCAAAAAGGAATTACCTTAAGCCACCGGGATCTATCTCTCACATCCACCTAAAACACTACTTCGCTCCATCACTTTAGCAAAACATCATTCCCTACCAAGCTTCTTAAGTACCTGACACCACGATTTGGTTCATCCATCAATCACAACATTCAAGCCTTCCTCTCCTACACCCATGATATGATCTACCCTTCCAAAGATTCAGCAACCTCTATCACCCTTACCAAGAATTTACACCATCTATACCTATCTTAGATATTTCTCTTAACCACAACCTTATTTTACCCTTCCCCTTTCCATAACCTTAGTTCTAGTAGTCACCCCAGAGTTTCCCCCACTTACGGCTTCTACTCCCCCTCATTTCTAAATATCACCACACCTCCAAGGCTACTATCACCCTAAAATAAGAAGGGTAACAAAGGAACTAAAGCATAGGAACCATTTATAATACCCAAGGCAAGATCCCCAAGAAGAGAAACCATATCATAGGTATGAAGTGATTCATAAAAACCGCCAGGTCATAAATAAAACTCATCCTAACACAACACACCATAGGAGGAATCCTTGGGACTGGACATCGAATGACACAGCACCACATATACCATAAGTAATGCAATGTAAAGTCAAGACTCATATCCGGGGAACAAAATAAATGCTAAAAAAGATCTTCCAAGTTAGAATCTTTAACCCAGACAATAAAATAAAGATACCCCCTTTAGAGATCAACCTTTGAGTTCTAAGATATGACCTAACCTTTTCTTTAGAATCTAAGGAATCATCCTCCCATTCCAATATCCGACTCACTAGGGAACCTAGAGACAACCCTATGGGTCCAACAATCCAAAGGACGTATAGCACGAGTGCAACCAATCCATTCCCGGAATGACATCTACATCAACCATATCCAACTCTATCAAATCAACAAGAGTTTCTTCACTACAAACAGATACCACACACCTCTAATAGACTTCTTACAAATAAAGTTGTTTATCAGGGTAGAATTAGAAAGGAGTCCAAAAAAACCTTGGGATAGCGTTCAAATTACAAAATCATAGATGGGATCACAAAGGAGAGGGGGACCTATACTAAGTAAAGCATACTCATCACGGAAAAAGAGTTTTGACATAACCATGTTAGCATCAGAAGGTGCCTTGGGCTCCCGAGGGATAGTAAAATCATTGAGACAATCCTGACCAATGTCGAAGCTAGAAGCATCCCCCTAAGTACAAGAGCAGGAGAAGTGGTAATTGATACTCTATTACCCATGAGATAATTATTATGGGACACTCCCATTGCATGTGACCAATTAACCAAATTTGAAACACCTATTCTTTCTTTCATTGCAACAACCGCAGTGTGACCGATCGCAAAATTGATAAGGATGATAGATTGGTGCAGATTGGACCCCACTGGCCTGAGGTTGGGCACCTTGTGCCCTAAAAGCAAAAACAATTTGAAAATGTCTGCACCACATCGGGTTTGGGTAGGGAGAACTAGCTGTAGAATAGGAGTTAGGACCCACCTAAAACTTCTTGTAAGATTACTTATCACCAAACCAATTCAACAGAGTAATGGAGCAATAGAACACAATATTAGTAGTATCTCATTTAGATGACTGAGGAGGAGTGTCACTCCTTAAAGTAGGGTTAGTGGGATCAGGTAGAACCCTACGAAGACAGTCAAATGTCGTGACCCTTAACCGAGTTCGATCCCTAGAAGTTGGATGAGCTTTGTCCATATCGCCCTCAGTCGAGACAAAAGAGTTTACCCGAATGTCAGATCTTCTTAGATGCATGATCTGGAAGATGAGCAAGAAGAAATTAGAAGAATCCAAGACCTTAGACTCTATAGCTCTAGAATGAAACACAAGAAAGGGAAACATTCCTAAATATCTCATAGCCCCTCTTTTATAAGAGTGGCATGCTACACACCTATAAAAGAGACTTTACTTAACATGGTTTTATGGACTCCCAACTGACCATAAACCTAGGCTTTGATACCAACTTGATACGACCCAAAACTGGGCCTTGTCTCATGGGTATCTCAATCTTAACATGGATCGGATATCACCGCACCAACCCAACCTATCTATCACATCAATCCACAAGTATTGGATGAACTCCAACCATGTATCAAGATAGAGGAAATAAGACTAATATTCATAACTTAGACAATGTCTAAACATTTCATTTGTATCAACAAACTAACAAACATATCTAAGTTCACAGTCATCCACAAAGCCTCTACTAATCCGATGTCTATAATATGTTGGGACATGCACCTGACAATAGAAAAATACCAAGTATAAATAAGTCTATGACATAGAATAGAAAGACTATAAAATGTATTCCTTTTTTATTATGGAAGATCTCCATTTCAATGTTAGCACATGAACCGCTCGAATACCTGGTCACTGCATAGGAAAAGAAGAAGAGAAAGAAGAGGCTTTAGCCTCTATATCACATGGGGACATAGTGTTTGAAGATGGTTAGTGGTTGGAATGCTAGCATGTAACTCAAGGATAAGGAAAAAAATAGTGCCAATAGTTCCAAACCAATCAACCAGTGCACACAACTAATGTAATCAATATATATGTGTGTGTATGCTATATATATATATATAAGTATATCATGTCGGGGTAGGAAATAGGGTTAGCATAAACTTTAAATTATTATCCTTGGTTGTGTAGCATCACCGTTATAAAATAAGGCAGCCACGAGATATATGGGCCCAGCTCTCTCCTAGCTGGAAGGGCCTCAATACGTGTAGCCACATAAATCAGAGAATATCCATAACTGTATATTATTTTATGGGGGATTCGAACCACCCAACATTATTAAGGTGACTTATGCACCACTACATGTAGTAATGTGGACTCAAACCACCTTTTCATAGGTTTCATTCGGGGGACTCGAACCTCCCAGTCACATGTTTTACCTGAGGGACTCGAGCCTCTTTATGGCATATCTCATTCAGGGGACTTAAACCTCCCAATTTCAAGATAGCCACACCGACTAGTGCGGTTTCAAATATTATCCCTTCGGAATCCACTTTCACAATTTTGCTGCACATCTCGCTTTAAAGCCCAATTTAAGACCGTTATTTTACATTTGGCATAATCATACCAATGCCACTTGCAAGAACACACCATGCCATTACCATCATCAATCAATTAATTAATTCATATGACTTGGACTAAGACCCATCATCTAAAAAAGACAAACCAACTTAGTGATTTAGGGACTCAAACCCCTTGCCTTGACATTAATAATTATTCAAATTTAACACATAGGGACTCTAACCTATTTCAACCTACCCAAGCCACCATGGGTATAATTCAACACCATATGTGACCATATGTTTTTTATAAAACCATTTTAGCAACCAACTATTTTAATCGGCCAATGCCTTAGTCATTTTGCAATGCAAATTCATTTATAGTCACCAAGACCTTTACAAATCATTCACTCTAAATTAATATTCTTACACTCAAATTTAGTTCAAAACACCATTTAGTTCCATGTTTAAGGGATTCAACCCATTTAGTCAACCAACTACCGAAGACATCCATTAATCCATTATGTGGCAACAATACCTTTACCAACTATTTAGCAAGAATTCATATTCATTATATCAATGTCATAACTCATTCACATTCACTAGAACAATACCATAGTTCAATACACCTTTAACAAGTAACTAGTTATTTCTCTTAGACATTTTCACAAATACCTTGAGGGCATGCTTTTATCAAGACGATAGCCAAATTAAGAATCATCAAATCTAGGGTTACTCTTGACCCATTTCTTAAACCATATTTAACAAGCACCCATATATTCAAACCATCACCAAAAACATATGAAAATACAAGTTAAATCAAGAATAAATAATACCCAACAATATGCTTCAAAACCTTCAACATTTGATTTCAAAACCACATGTCAAAATCATAGTTTAAAACACATGATATTTTGAACTAACAATAAGGTAAAAGATACATTCCTTATACAAGAATATTCATGGGAGAGTTCTTGGTCTTCAAGCCACTAGAGGGACACCTTTTGTAACCCTAGCTTCAATTATGATTGATAGGTTTTGGGGAGTATTTTAGAATATTTGATCCACGAAATAAGTGTTAAGGGAGGATACAATAGGTTATATAGTAAGGGGACTTAAGGGTTTTGGGATGGGAAATATCCATAAAGCCCTCAGCTTAAAAGCTAGAAATCAACCCACAAGAGGGTACTACTCACTCACCAAATCGTACCCTAGGGCATGAGTAGTACTCTAACTCATACCCTAGGCCTCACTAAGGACCACCAAGCTATTTAGAGCACAACTACCCACTTTTAAATCAGACCCAACGGTACGAATGGTACCCTAAACCGTACCCTAACACATACCCAAGACAACCTCATTAAGCCAACACCTAAGACTCCATACGACTTTCCATGGTATGATTCGTGCTCAAAGGTATGACCATGGGGAGCCTAACTCATATCTAGGACAATTAGTAAACCCCACCCCACTGCCTAGTGTATGAGAGGGGGTCACTAAGTTGTATCCAGTGGGTATGACTAGTACCCTAAGTCATACCATGGACAGAATGTCCAAAGCTCAAAAATTTTACAAGGCTAAGGCCTTGGGTGTTTCAAATGAGGAAGATGCTAAAGAAGTTGAAGGACACAAAGAGCTTTACCTTTCCCATACAGATAGGTGATAATGATGTGGTCCATTCTTTGAGTGACTTAAGGGCTAACATATACTTGATTCCCCTAACTATTTTCAATACTCTTGGATTAGGAGGCTGAGGTTATGCTCTCTGATGCTCCAAATAGCGAATAGAACCAAAGTACATCCCAATGGAATCATTGAAGACATGCTCATTAAGGTTGGTAAGTTCATTATTCCTGCTGATTTATAATTCTATATTATAATATAGATAATAGGGTATCGATTATATTAGGATGTCCATTCTTGGCGATGTGAGGAGAACTGATTGATGTTAGAGAGGGCACTCTAACAATGAGATTGGATGATGAAGATATGGTCTTCAAAGTATACAAACCACTCAATCCACCTTCTAACTATAAGGATTTGTGCATGATCATGATTATGGAAGTGGATGAGTATAGGGTAGAGTGTAAACCACTAATGACCTCTTTGGACTATCTCATGGTGTTATATGAGCCACCACTTAAGTCCAAAGTTGAGAAGCTGAAAGAAAAGTAAGCACTTTAGAGGTCAGAAAAGAGTGAGAAGATGGTTTCTGAGTAGGAGGAAGAAAATGAAGGAATATGGATGAAGAGTAATGATATGGGTTGCGCTGCGACACTAAGGGCCCGTTTGGATAGGCTGGAAAAAATGGCTTTTAAAAAGTTCTTCAAAAGTGATTTTGAAAGTGCTGGACTTATTTTTAAAATAAGCAGTTACGTGATTGGATAAAAGTGCAGAAACTAAAAAAAAGTTATTGATGTGTTTGGTAAACAAGTGCTCTTAAGCACTTTTATTTAGTCAAAATGTTTGAAATACTCTTAAAGTTGTTAACAATACATAGAGTTGATTATTATTAATTTTTATTTCTAAAATAATTTAAATTAAAATTAATATATATTTTAATATATATATATATATAATATTTTCATGAATGACTATTAATTTGTGCGCTAGAAAACCTTGTTTGGTTAAAAGTGTTTAAATCATTAAGCAAAATATATATGTTACTAATCATTATAATTACATTAATAGATAAATAGTTGGTCATAAACAATACTATTTGTTTGATAAAAGGACACTTAATTAGAAAATATATTACTCATTGATTGAGTAATTACTATCACTATTAAAATATTGGTGAATACAAATGTTGCATCGTGAAATATAGATGGATCATTCACTAATTGTCCTTGAAATTATATATCTTCAATGACTATTCTCCATATATTTTGGTTGGTGGGTTGTTTTTTTATCAGAGAAATTCATATGTTGTACAATAATAATTGTCCAAATTTAAAAGAATATATTAAAGAAGGATAATAATATATAAAAATTCATATTTCATACAAAAGAAGTACTAATATAACTAGAGTTAATTGAAATTGGATTTGATATCTATTAATTTTATTTATGCTTAAATTTTAACTCATAAGTTTCCATTTGGATATTATAATTTGAATAACCGTGTATATAGTTCGTATTATTCTAATGAGTAGGTAAAGAGATTGATTTCGATAGACATTGAACTTAACATATAATATAATTTAGAAAAAAGATGTATAGTAATAAAGGTATTGGATACAACAACGAGGAACACAATATGAGATAGTAACCAAAAAATTACATTCACTATATAATATTACAATTGATTTAACCAAAGTGATAGAGGTACCAGACACAAAAGACACATTTCGAGTGTTAACTCTTCTAAACGGCAAATCAAGTTTCTCTATTAAACTAACAGAGTTATGGAGAACTTGTTGTTGTTTATTAGTTGACGAAAGTTGGAATTTGAGAGTTTGTTTATACACTGCACTTTCTTCGCCTTCACTATCATCATAATAGAAATTGTTACTCTATAAATATAGTAATTGTTATTATTATCGTGATCTACATAACTCCATATACTGATATCATACTTAACTCACACATTACCTATCACTCTCTTAACATGAATGCATATTGATGAATTTATCCATTATTATTATTATTATTATTATTATAATTTATATGCAATAAAAAGGTATTTTTATAATTTTTTCTTTTAAATAAAAAATAAGGAAGCAAAAATCGTACCTATTAGATCTCAGTACATATTTTTGCTACAAAGAATAGACCATTATTTTTAGGGCTACACAAGGGTAATTTTGCAATAAGGGATAACTTTGAAGGATAAAAATATCTTTTAATTGGTCAAAATACAATGGCTTATAAGCCAAAAAAAATAAGTTGGAAATTGGAGCTTTTAGTTTTTGGCTTATAAAAAGTAAATTTTGGCTTTTTTAAAATAATTTTGAAACTTGTCAAACACTTAAAAAAGTAACAATAGCTTAAAAGATATTTTGATCAAAATATAAGCACATACAAACACCCACTAAATTAGGCACTACTTAGAAGGCAAATCAAGTTAAGGTAGGCATTTTATTTTTCTATTTTCCTTTTACTTCACTTTTTTTTTGTTTTGAGTCACAAGTTAACGGGGATTCTAAGTATCAGAGATCCGAACTAAGGATCATGGAAAACACTAGGTGTGGGGTTCAGCATACCTCGTTGATATTTAAACTAAGGATCATGGAAAATACTAGGTGTGGGGTTCAGCATACCTCGTTGATATTTAAGATGCTACTATCTTGGCCTAGAGGCCTTAGGGAGTATTTCTATCCTTACTTTTGAATTATACTTTTGGGACAAAGTGTTTTTTTAAGTTTGTGGTGGGAAATATTTCCGTGGTTTAGGGTGATGTGATTCTATACGTTTTTTTAAATTTATTTTGTTAGTTTTTGACTATATTTAAAAAAATTACAAAATCATTTCTCTTTGTTTGTTTTTAGTTTTAGTTGTTGGTGTCAGTGTAGTAGGGGCACATTTCACCCACCCCTTGGTTTTTCTTTTCGGTTCTTTTCTGAGGGGGTTCCCTTTGAACCAATTATCTTTTTTTTTTAATTTTTAGGAATAAATTCTAAACTCTTGTATTAGGAAGAAGTGAGCTGTTTTGCTAGTTGCTATGTATGACTACGTGATGCAAGTAGTTTCGAATGTAAAAGGCATGTTAAATGTGTTGAATGACTATATTAGAGACACCTAGGCTCATTTATATGACTTTTGTTGCAATGTTGGATTAATTGTAAATTCATGTTATTGCTTGGTTTAGAGTTTATAATGATCCTACAGTATTTGAGTTTGTTCCATTTGTGATGTGAGGTTTTTGTTGTATTCCTTATTTCATATTGATGTCTAGAACTTGTCTAGTGTGCGTGAAAAGAAAAATAAAGAATGATGGGTTTAGGATATGAGATAGGCACTTCTTTGATAGCCATGTTTAATACCCCATTCTTATCTACCATTGTATATGATCTTAGTTAGCCCTTGAGCCTTTAGCCTATTCTTTGGTAGCCTCATATGTAGCATATTCCCCTTTTTTGATTGATTGTAAGTTAATCCAAATCTCCTGAGTCCTTTAGTTGAAAAATTAATATGGTTAAGGAGTGTAAAACTTACGAAGAAAAAAGGTCAAAGTGAAGCCCCAAAAGAGTGTCTATTGATGTTGAAAAAATGATGATGTGTTATGGTTAGGAATGATGTAATAAAAATAGAAAAATTGATCAAAATTGAATCATGTGTTGATAGAAAATACTCCCTCTTCACTATATGTGAACTAGTTTAAAGAAATGGGGCCAAACAAAAGAGAGTAGGAAGAGAGAAGTGGTGAAAATTTGGTTGGTTAGAAAGTATCCTAATGTACAATGTTATCTATTAAAGCACTTAGGGAAGATAGTCATTATTAATAGCTAAATAGTTCCTACCCATCCTTTAGCCTATATTACAACGCTTAAAGTCTTATTTGATCTTGAGCCTGGATATTCTGCTATTAGTGGAGCATTACACTAAGGGAAAGCCTATGGTTCATAATATGTGACAAGTTAATTGTTTGTGAGAGTTCATAAAATTTGATTTTTATACCCATTCTTATAATATATGGCATCTCAGTGAGTGATTATGGGTAACTCTCTTGTGGTGAGGGAGCATATTTGATTATAGTGAGGTGACTTATATGATCTCTTTAAATGTGTAATATGCATGATTTTAACAACTTGGTTGAGTCAATTCTTGAGGTTAGGTGTTTCGAAGTAGTATTCAGGAGTTTCGATTATAATAAGGCATACACGTTGTGGAACTTTCTATTCATGTAGTCATCATAGATTTAGCTTGAATGCCTTGCTTGTAGTAGTAATATTGGAGTCTTACTTATATGATTCTTAATGTAAATAGTTTTTCGATGATGAACAAGGCTTTGAGTGTGGAATGATGATTTTAGGTAGATTTCTGCACCTAAGTGTCATAATCTATGCTTATTTAGCATAGTTTTGAGGATTTCTTATGTTCCTAATAAGTTGATATTCATATAATTGAGCATATAAGTGTTAAATTACTTGCTTATAATGTTTAAGTTGTTTTCGAAACATATTTGGAATTGAAACGATCACTTAGAGTTTAGATAAGAGAACTAGTGTGACCAGCTTGAGTTGTGTGTTGTTCTAGTTTATCTTGATGGATTATATTGTGTTTTAAGCACTAATTCGTAGTGTTTTATGTTATAGGAGGACATGTGAGATGATATACATGATATTAGGGACAAAACAAGGTTTAAAATGAAGGAAAATCACCTACGAAGTGAGGAACTCAAATCAAATAGTTGAAGCAAACATTAACGAAATCTAGAATTTCTTAGCACTAGGGAATGACACACCCCCTAGACTCTGAGATAAGGGTGTGACACACCCTTGTGCACAAAACAGGATGTCACAAAATAGTTAGAATCCGTGATAAGGGCATGACTCATCCCTAAACATGGATCTCCATTGTCGTATCACGCCCTTGAGATTAAAACGGGCACTTTGCTCCAACTATAAATAGAACACTTGGGACTTGTTGTAAATACCTTGGAAAACTTTTGGGGCTGGAAATACACTTAAGGAGGAACCTTTTAGGGTTATTACTCTTTAATTTAGTTTACTTATAGTTTCTATACATGATTTTCAATCTTGTGATTCGTTCTAAATCCATGAGTGGCTAAACACCCTCAACTAGGGTTGAGGCCAAAAACATGATTGCTTATGCTTTCAATTGAGTTTTTTTAATTTAATTATCATTATTTGGTTGTTCTTATATCCTTACTATTACTATTCTATAGATTTGCGAACCTTAGGATAAACTTATATTTCTATTGTGATCCCAAAAGAAGGAACAATAGACTAGATCATGGGATATATAGAGTGGAATCTTATATGTTCAAGGGATTGAAGTTAAGATTTGCGTTTAGGATAGGAATATACCTAATTTTCCCTGTTTGATTCAAATACGGGCGTAAATATAAATGTGTTTAACTTAGTTCTCGCATTCCCGCTCAATGATGTAGTTGTGGGGCTATGTTAGATAGACGATTAGAGGCTCAGAAGACCATAGTCATGCTATCAACGCCGTCAATCAACATCCAAGGTAATCAGCTAAACTAATGATATTTTATGGCTATGTAGGATTGTTAGTAGTGCCTTGAATCTAGATTCTTCCCTATTATTTTCTCTAACACATTATATTTCTAAACTGCTTACGGATACTTTAAGTTTTCAAATCTTGGGTGATATTGGTTACTTTTGCACTTGCTTAATCATGATAGTAATAGTAGAATTAGATTGTTGTTAATCACAAGTACCTGTGGGATCGATACTTGGCTTTCAAAGTCCATTTAACTACATGAGAGACCACATACACTTATGTGTGCACTAGGACACAACAATTGGTACTTACACGACTTTCTTTTTGATAGGATCGTAAAATAGACCACCATCCGTTTCTTTAGGGCACGCAATAAAAACACATACTTTTGATCTTGGTTCTAACATTTTTATCTTTCCTTTCACCATGTGTGTTGGACATACCTAAATCCAAACATGTTTCAGACTAGTTTTATGTATAATTCATAGTTCTATAGGTGTCATAGGTATCGGCGTTGAAGGAACTAAGTTCAGAATGTAGTTTGCAGTTTCTAGAGCATAACCCCAAAATAAAGAAGGAAAATTAGAGTAACTCATAATAGATCTAACCATTTTTAAAAGAGTCCTATTTTTTCTTTCTGCTACACCATCCTGTTATAGAGTTCTAGGTGCAAACATTTGAGACATAATTTCTTGTTCTAATAAGTAACTAATGAACTTATTGGAGAGGTATTCTCCAACAAAATTAGATCGTAGGGACTTCATACACTTCTAATGTCATTTCTCTATTTCTATCTTAAATTCTTTGAATTTCTCAAACCATTCAAACTTACAGTACAATAAATAAATATATCCTTATTTTAAGTAATCATCAATAAAAGTCCCGAAATACTCATAACCACCTCTCACTTAAGCATTCATTGGGCCACATAAATCAGAATGGATTAACTCTAATTTATCATTTTTCTCTATTTCCTTTTACGAAAAAAGTTCCACAACAACAACAACAATAACATACCTAGTGTATTCCCACATAGTGGCATCTGGGGAGGGTAGGAGTGTACGTAGTCCATAGCACTACCTCTGATGAATTAGAGATGATGTTTATGATAGGCCCCTGCCTTAGGAAAAAAAGATAGTAAACAAAGCCATAATTAAACATAAAACAAGAGGAAATAACATAAAATAAGACACCTATAGAGTAGTATTATGCATTATATAATTGAAAGCACACACCTCACCCAACCCCTCCGAATAAGAAACTCCAATCTACGAGCATAGCCCTATGAGTACTAGGATAGATACACCAAAGCAATCCTATATTCTAGCTATGACTCACTCTTACAAACTATCCCTCTGACATAATTCACATCATCCATACCTTCTTATCTAGGGGCATATCCTCAATAAGCTATAATAGCTCCATGTCATGTCTAATCACCTCTCTCTAGTTTTCTTCTACCTACAACTACCCCACTTGAAACCATCCATAGAAAACCTCTCATATCTGTAAACTGGGGTATCTGTGCCCCTCCTCATCATATATCCAAACCATCTTAACCTCACTTCCTGCATCTTGTCTTCCATCAAAGCCACCCCTACCATCTATCTAATGGTCTCAATCCTAACCCTATCTCCCCTAGTAAGTACACATATCTAAGGCAACATCCTTATCTCTACCACCTTTAACTTTTGGATGGAAGAGTTCTTGACTGGACAACACTTCGCTCTATACAACATATTTAGATGGACTGCCACTTTATTGAATTTTCCATTAAGCATAGGAGGCACCTTCTTACCACACAAAACTCTAGAGATGAGCCTCAATTTCATCCACCCTGCCCCAATATGATAAGTGACATCCTCGTTAATATCTCCAATATCCTGAATCATACACCAAAAATACTTAATCCTTCTTACTAATAGCCTAGGAAGACATCTTCACTACCACCTCATCCTCAAGCGTCAAATCAGTGAACTTACATTCTAAGTAGTTTGTCTTGTTCTGGCTCAAGTCTCCAATCCTCTATATCATTAACACCTCCCTGAGTCTCATCAATAAAAACTACATCATCCGCAAATAGCATACACCAAGGCACATCTCCAAAAATATGCAACATCAAAATATCCATCACCAAGGTAAATAAAAATGGGATAAGAGTTGATCCCTAGTGCAACCCTGTCAAAATAGGGAAATTCTATGAATCACCACCCATAGTCCTTACCTAATCCTTTGCTCCATCTTACATATTATTAATCGATTTGATGTACACCATAGAGACACCTCTGGCCTCCAAGCACCTCTAAAGATCCTCCTAAAGAACTTTGTCATACACCTTCTCCAGGTCGATGAACACCATATGTGAATCACTCGTTGTCATGACCTGAAAGAGGGCCTTGCTGTGACGGGTATCTCAAGTCCAGCGAGGACCAAAGACCACCCCCTGTACCTAACAAATAGAACATAATACCCCAATGTTGAATGAATTCCAAATATATAACAAGATAATATAGATAAACTCGAAGACTTTAGGATAATCCAATAGACGATAACCAAATAAAGCAACCAAGCAACATCACCACCCAAGTTCGCAGTAATCCAGCAAAGCCTTCTAAACAAAATTGGAATCAATAAAGTATCGAGATATGCCCCCGACCCTGGCAATGACAATGAAAATATTAATGATAATGTAAACTCTCAATTCAAATCTATGAAAAGAACTAATGAAATGTGTAAGTCTTCTAGAAAATAAAAGCTCACCACTTCAACACAACAAACCGACTAACTGATGAACCAAGACGATCCACCTAACTATGTGTGGGAAAAGTAAAAGTATCTCCAGCGCCTACATCGCGTGGAGATACATCATTTGGAGATAGTTGTGGGTTGATCACCAGCATGTAACTCAAGAGATAGGGGATAAAATCATGCCATAGATAACTATTCAAAACTAGTCCAAATTTTAATACACATAATCATATACAAATACATACATATATACATATATCACATGTTAGGATAGGGAAAAAGGTTTAACATACACTTTAAAACTTTAGCCAAGGTAATAATTTGGAAAGAGAAACATGCCTAAAATACCAAGTTTCATGGAAAGTATTCAACCCTTGAGCCCTTGGATGACCTATTTCATGGAAACCCTAAGTATCTTCCTTAAGAGGATTTAAAAGAGTTCTGAGAGTAATAAATTACGTCATGAATGAGAAATAACCCCTCATAAGTGTTTTATAAATGTGGGGTTTTAATTGGGTAAGAAAGGAATTGTCCAAAGTATCATCAAAGTAAAAGCTAAAATTTAGTCATCAGTGTCTGACTCGAAGGGTTTCATTATGACACGTCACCATGAGTCGTAGACAAGACAGTTTCAAGGGAAATCATAGTATTAACCTTACGACTCAACTAATATGACTCGTAATGGGACCTTACGACACATAGGGTCCAGTCGTAGTCAACACAAAAACCATTTGGTGTAAATACTGGACATCATGTGATTTGCACCAAATGACTCGTAATGAGTCCTTATGACTTCTAGTGAGCCACTCGTACTTAAAATAGAACTTAGCCACACAAACAAACTTTTTGGCTACAATTTGAGTCCAACGACTCGTCAAGACTCCCTACGACTCGTATGGTAAGTCGTAGTCATGACAATGAGGATAAAATTGCATAAATTTTCAAGGACTGAAAATTCGAGGTGTTACATTCTCCCCCCTTATGGTCATTTATACTCAAATGATGGGTTAAGGTATACATTAGGACGATTTAATATAGAAACACTCCCATACTTACCTTTAACAATGACAAAAAACAAAGATGTTAAGATCACACATACCTTAAGCATGATTTTCCAGAATAAGGAATAGGAATGGATACATGGACTTTATGTCCTCCTCGGCTTCCAGAGTAGCTTCCTAAAACTTTTGGTTCCACCAAAGAACCTTTACCGAAGCCACGTCCTTCGTCCGCAATCGACGGACTTGCCATTCCAAGATCTCTATCGAAACTTCCTCATAAGACAAGAAATTTGAAATGTCCACACCTTTCAAACGAACAACCAATAAAGGATCACCCACGCACTTTCTCAACATTGATACATGGAAAACCGTATGGATGGAGCCCAAGCTAGAAGGAAATTCAAATTCATATGCAACATTGCCAAGCCTTTTCAAAACCAAATATGGACCAATATAACGAGGACAGAGTTTTCCCTTCTTCCCAAACCACATCACGCCCTTCATGGTAGACACCTTCAAGAACACCCAGTCACCAACGTTAAACTCTAACTCCCTTTGCCTCACATCTGCATAGGAATTTTGGAAATGTTGGGCGGTCTTAATCCTATCCCGAATCACCTTCACCTTCTCTATGGGTCCACAAACCAAATCAGGGCCAAAAAACCTATTTTCACCAACCTCAAACCACCCAATAGGACACCAATACCTCATACCATACAAGGCCTCAAATTGAGTCATAAAAATGCTAGAGTGATAACTGTTCTTGTAGGCAAATTCGATGAGGGGCAAGTGGTCAACCCAACTACCACTATGTTCAATCACACAAGATCTGAGCATATCCTCTTATATCTAAATGGTTCTCTCCGCTTGCCCATCCGCCTGCGGGGAAAAACGGTGCTAAGGCTCACCTCAGTCCCTAAACCTCTCTAAAGAAATGACAAAAGTGAGAAAAGAACTGATTACCTTGATCATATATGATGGAAACTGGAGAACCATGCAACTTCACAATCTCCTAAATGAACAACTCGTCATAATCCTCAAAAGAGAAATTATTCCCCACTGGACAGAAGTAAGAAAACTTAGTCATCCTATCCACGATGACCCAAATCAAATCAAATTATTGGCGAGACCATGGAAGACTGATAACAAAATCCATAATAACTATTTCCCATTTCCACACCGGCAGCTCAATCTCTTGAGTCAATCCACCAGGCCTTAAGTGTTCCACCTTCAGTTGTTGACACACCAAGCACTTAGCCATAAAATTGGTCATGTCCCACTTCATATTATTCCATCAATAAATTTCCTTAAAATCCTGATACATTTTCATCGAAACAAGATGAATAGTATATCGCGACTCATGAGCTTTGGCCAAAATTCTTCCTCGCAAACTATTCACATCGGGAACACAAAATCTTCCTTAGTACCTTAAGATACCATCACCACCAATCTTGAAAGCCACCATTTTTTGCCTACCTACATCCTCCTTGATTTGCATCAAGATAGGGTCTAACACTTGCTTCTCCTTCATTTCATCACCAAGAGATGACTTCACCACCTCTTGAACAATCACATCACCATCCTCAGAATCAAAAATATGGATTTTGAGGTTGGCCAAATGGTGAATTTCCTTCACCAAATCCCTTTATTCCTTGTCCACATGAGATAAGCTCACTATGAAAAACCTTCTACGAGCATCAACAACCACTCTAGCTTTACCTGGATGATAGTGGACACTCATGTCATAGTCTTTTAGCAACTCAAACCACCTCTTTTGTCTGAGATTTAGCTCTTTCAGTGTGAACACGTATTGCAGGCTATTATGATCAGAATAATTATCTATATGGACCCCATACAAATAATGTCATCAGATCTTCAATAGAAATACCATATCTAACAATTCCAAATCATGCGTTGGATAATTCTTCTTATGAGCCTTCAACAGTCTAGAAGCATATACAACCACCTTGTCATGCTGTATAAACACACCACCCAATCCCACTCGAAACACATCACAATAGATAACAAAACCATTCGTACCCTCAAGTAGGGTCAAAATCAAAGTCGAAGTCAACTTATCCTTTAATTTCTTGAAACTACCCTCACAAGCTTCCAACTACAAGAAATTTACCTTTTTTGAGTCAACTTAGTCAATATGGAAACAATAGGAGAGAAGTTTTCCACAA
Source organism: Capsicum pubescens (assembly GCA_030864215.1). Taxonomy (NCBI): domain Eukaryota; kingdom Viridiplantae; phylum Streptophyta; class Magnoliopsida; order Solanales; family Solanaceae; genus Capsicum; species Capsicum pubescens. Next base: position 220,136,633 of record CM061541.1, read on the forward strand.
ACCTTCTATAATAAACGGCTAAACCCAAGAAACTCTGAATATCAGTTGGAGTAGTGGGTCTAGGCCACTTATTAACCACCACAACTTTGTGTGGATCCACTATGATTTCTTCACTAGAAACAACATGACCCAAAAAAGTCACAGAATTTAACCAGAACTCACACTTAGAGAATTTAGCATACAACTACTGCTTCTTAAGGATCTGCAACAGTAAATGAAGATAATCGGCATGATCCGCCTCACTCTTTGAATTTACCAAAATATAATCAATGAACATAATGACAAACAAGTCCAGCAACTAACAGAAAACCCACTTCATAAGATCCATGAATGTTGTCGAAGCATTAGTGAAATCGAAGGACATCACCACAAACTCAAAATCACCGCATCGGGTTTGGAAAGAAATCTTAGGTATATCCACCTCACTAATCTTTAACTGATGGTAACCCAACCAAAGATCAATCTTAAAAAAGAATTTAGCACCCTGAAGTTGGTCGAACAGATCATCAAACATCAAAAGGGGATACTTATTTTTCACGATCACCCTATTCAATTGGAGGTAGTCAATACACATCCGAAGGGACTCATCTTTCTTACGCACAAATAGAACTGGAGCACCCTAAGGAAAAACACTGGGTGGATAAAACAATTATCTAAAATATCTTTCAATAGCTCCTTAAGTTGTTTCAACTCAGTCTGAGCCATTCTATAAGGAATGATAGAAATAGGTTGAATGTCCGAAAGAAGATCAATCCCAAAATTGATTTCCTTATCAGGAGGAACACCAGGAAGATCATCAGGGACAACCTCAAGAAATTCACAAACTACAGGGACAGCCTCCAAAGAAGGGCCTTCAGATCTAGAATCCTTAACATGCACTAAGTGATAAAGGCACCCCTGAGAAACTAATTTCCGAGCTCTAAGATATGAAATGGACCTTTTCTTAGGAACTAGTGAACTACCTTCCCACTCAATCACTCATTAGGGAATTGGAAACTGACCCTTCGGGTTCGACAATCAAGAGGCATAGCACGAATGCAACCAATACATCCCTAAAATCATATCAAAGTCTAACATTTCCAACTCTATTAGGTCCACCAAGGTCTCTCTACCACAAAACAACATCACATAGCCCCTATAGACCCTTCTAGCCATAATAGAGTCACCCACTAGAGTGGACATAGAAAAAGGATCTAAAAGACACTAAGGGTCAAAAAAAAATAGATAGCCACATAAGAGGTCACATAAGAGATGGAAAACCCGAGATCAAGTTGAAAATATACATCATGAGAGAAAATTTTGAGCGTACCAATAATAATTTTAGGGGATGCCATGCAAAAGCATACAAATGATTTTGTCCAGTGCCAGAGCCAGAAGTAGAAGTATCACCCTTTGGTGCAAGAGCTAACAAAGTAGTAACAAGGATCTTATTTTCTCCAGAAGCAACCCTAGAAGGACAATCCCTCTTCATATGACCAATCTGACCACATGTAAAGCACTTGTTTCTCCCTTCTTCACAAACACCGCGATACACCTGGCCGTAAAATCTGCAAGGGGGATATGATGGAGCTAACTAAGCCCCATTAGCTTGAGGTTGATCACCCTGTACCCTTGGACCTACACTATTCTAGAAAAATGATTACCCGACGGCTTTGGATAAGGAGCACTAGCCATTGAGTAGGAACCAAAATTTCCACACTTCTTCTTACATCATTTTCCATCATCTCTACCACTCTGCTGCCGACCTCCATCCTAATTCTAATACCAAAACTTCTCACTCTTCCTTTCCCTTATCTTCACATGCTCTTCTTTTCCTCCTTAACCTACTGCATGTACACCACCAACCTGGGATGTCTATGTCTTTGTTTAAAAGAGTAGCTATGTATTCTAATACCAATTCATGAAATAATCCTGAGGAAAATTTCCTCATCCAAGCTCTCATAGAGGACACAACCTCTAGAGAATAATGATACAGCTGGTGAAACTTCAAGGCATACTCTTTCACCACCATCCTGCCTTGCTTTAAGTTCACAAATTCCTCAACCTTCACCTCCCTTAACTCCCAAGAAAAGAAGAGATCATAAAAAGCGCTAGAAAAGTCATCCCATAAAGTGGACTCAGCATCATCACCCCTAGATTAGTCCCATTCCTCATACCACTGATATGCTCCATCCTTCAACTAGTAAGTGGTGAACTCCACACCCTCCACATCAGTAGCATGCATATACGGGAAAAAAATTTCATCTCATTAACAAAATTTTAAGTATATTCCTTCATTTTAGAACCAGTGAAAGTTGGAGGACTCAACCTAACAAATTGTCCAATTCTAGTGACTTTAGAGGATAGAGCAATAGAAGCAACACGCTCTACCTGAGAGGCCACCAACTAGGTAAGAAAATGAATCAACTGATAAAACTCAGGATTAGACACACCATCTTAAGGTTCCCTAGGAGGTCTAGGGGAAATAATTTAACTCCACTAGGGAAATCAAAAATAGCGAACCTAGACCGGGTATGAACTCCTTGAGTGGGATGAGCTTCGTTCACATTGTCCTCGAATGGGATAGATGAGTTTCCATGAGCATTAGATCTTCTAGGAGGAATGATCTAAAAAGCAAACATATGGGAATTAGAGGAGATTTCAATATCTTAGACACTATAGCTTGAAATAGAACAACAAAAAAGGAAAATGTTCACTACAAGAAAAATGGCCTATAAGGAAGGGAAATCTAGTCCTAAAAAGTCCAACTCTCGTCTCAATTGATCTTTTGGGATGGGAAAACACCAATCGCGTCCCATCCTAATAGGCTCCGCCGCTAATGCTTAATAGCGATGACGTAACAAAGTCGGTCCCTAAAAACCTTTTGCGACGGGAAAAAATCCGGTCCTAGTTATCCTTTTGCGATGATATATCTTGTGTCAAATAGACTAACTACCTGGTCCTAATTATATTTTAACGACGGGAAAGATGGTCGCCACCTGTCCCTATAGCCTCCTTCGCTAAAGGTCTTTTACAACAGGTTAAACTAGCTGGTCCCTAAAATTTTTTTGCGACCAGCATAAGAATAGTCCTTAAAATGCTTTTAGGAACCATATTTCTGGTCCCTAATTAAAGAGATTTTGTGATCAACAAAAATCTGGTCTTGAAAGTACATTTGGTGCTAAGATTTTCAACCACCAGTATAAAGTTTTATCCCTATATATATAATTATATAATTTCTAATGGCATTAATCAAATGTGTATATATCTATATATATATATATATATCAAATTACCATAATCTATTTTCATAAATACGCATGAACAACATATATACATCATTTACACAAATACTTCATGGAAAAAAGAAAACTGAAATCCTCTATTAACTATCTCTGATCATGCTGTGTAAAGGAGCACCATTTCCTTGATCTACTTTACTAATGCAAAAGATACATTGCCTTGATGAGCAGTGACACATAGCAAATGCAGTTTGGGCTTAACACAGAGCTTGTGGGATTTTATCGTACCAAGCTGCATCTAGAAGAGCAACAATTCCACCTAGTTTCTGCAAAGAGACATACAACAATTATAGAGATGGATTTAACACTATGAAAAGATTTAATACTTCCTTTTAGAATTGTGTTGTGGAAGTAGAACTTTCATACTACATAGTTTCAGTATGATGCTGGTCAAACTAAGTGTTTCTTTTTCGTAGATTTTTTACCCTCACAAAGATTATAGAGTAACAGTTTCACCATATATTTTGTTCTCTAGGGAAGAAGAGAAACATAGATAATTACACTACTCCATCATTTGAGAAAAGCAATGTCATTTACCCATTGTTGGGAAAGCTACAAATGACAGTTTCTTTAGAACAATAGCCAGATTACCCTCTCCCCTCCTTATATTTGAATAGACTAATAGACAGCATGTAAATTATGTAAATAAGATAAAATAAGTTACATCTAACTAGCATACCTCTAAATTCCCTGCTGAAAGGCTATCATCTGTGGTAGCCTGCTATCCATTAAGAATAGAAATTGCTACAACTCGAGCCCTTCTTCCCTGAATCAATGTAGAAGCCTGCCCAATGAGCATATCATATTGAGACTGCAATCATCTCAATTATTTCTGCAACTTCAATTCTTCAGCTTTTAACGCTAAAGTTGCATCTCTGATGAATCAACATGTGTTCCTTCCATATTTTCCACAGCTAGCTCGAGACAGGATGAGTTTGGACGGGAAAGTTCATCCTTATTATCTTCATGCACACTGATGTTCAACATCTTAGAAAAATCAAGAAAATTAGAAACGCCTATATCCGATATTGGACGTTTATAGATATGAAGACTTCATAGATGAATATAGTGTAGAATAAATAAAAATAAAAGAAAGTAAAGCGGAGTATTTTCTTATCGGTTAAATCAAAAATTGAACCATGAAAAATAAAAAATCAATTAACCAAAAAATGATAACAAATATATTATTGATTCGGTTATTGATTTAGCATTTACAAACCAAAGTCCATCAAATCAAACCGATAATATGTCAAATCGAACCAAAACTATCGATACATGTCTATTCTATCATTTGTATAAAGGATGTTTTATCTTCTAATTCATGTCAATTAGTAATAATTATTTAGAAGCGAGAGTTGGTTATGTTGTTGAGTGTTGTTTGCATTGATCAAAATCCATTTGTTTGGACTAAAAGGTGATCTTCTTCCTAGCTTGTACATCCATAGCTCTAAACCTTCATGAGATGAATCCTGTCGAGACTTAAGTATCACATTTTTCTGAAGTTATGTATCTGGTATATTGACATATGTGTTATGCAGATCTTCAGTTACATTCAGTGACCTGTATCTTGTATATTGACATACTATAAATTAAACTACTAATGATACTTTTATGCTCTCACCTCAATATGCACTCTAGATTTTTTATGCTCTTACCTCAACAAATTTTGGCCATCTAGCACTAGAATACGGACAATATCGGGGTAAAAGTATCATTAGTAGTTCAATTTATAGTATATCAAGTACCACAAAATGCAATAAGGAATCACGCAGTTGATAAGTTAATACAGACCATAAGTCCAAATCTAAGAAAATGGAGTCAACGACAAGAAGCATGAAGATAATCTCATAGGAAATTTAAAACTCGAGCATTACCTTAAGCTAATTTTTTGACAAATTAAGCACGATTAAGGAGCGAATCTTCCCAAAAGCTTTAGGCAACATCCTCAGCTGCCTACCGAATAAATCAACCCTTTCTACACTCTTCCTCATCGCCTCTTGCAAAATCCCGATCACTTCCTCATTCACTTCCTATTTCACTTTAGAACTATTCTTACCAGACACCTGTTCATCCAAATTACCACCAGCAACAGCAATCTCGTAAATCTTCTCCAACCTCTATTCCACATCCTTTAACATCTTGTCATATGCGCAGCTCATCCAAAGCAATCAACGCATTATATGCCTCTTTCGTATTCTCCACCGCCTTCCTACACTCTTCTTATTTAACCGCCAAATTTGATCTCCAATCTTGCCTCTCCATCTCCAGCGGACACGGCAAAAGCACAAGCTCCTCCAACCACTTCGACAAATCTGTAACAAGTTAAAGATTATGCAGTATTGCAGGGTAGTAGCTCTGCCAATAGTTAATAACCAAAAGTACCTAGAGAGTTCATTGGCAATGTAACTGAGTCGGTAAACTTTTTTTCAATTCAAGGAAGAAAGGACATAACCCAAAAAAAAAATTAACTTACATGCATAGTGTGTTTTTCCAATACTTGTGACTCTGTAAGAAAATATCGTGCCTATATAATCAGCAGGTCTCATGTTAAAAAAAAAAAGATCAATTCAATTAAATAGAACAGCATAAAGTGTCGCACTTGAATGATGAAAATTCAGTCCCAAGAAAAAAATGCCATGTATTCCTTCCATTGCAGCCTTAACCACAGGTTGAGTCGCTGCTTCATAAATATCCTGAGTACTTGTTTGAGGTCCAAACACTCTATATACCCAACATTAAAACAAATAGTACCAAAATAACTATATGAACTTCAAGGAAAATCTAATTCAGCAACAATATACCAAGGGTAATCCCACAAAGTGGGGGTCTGGAGAGGGTAAAGTATATGCAGACTATATCCCTACCTCAGAGGTAGAGAGGCTATTTCAGTAGACCCTCGATTTAATAAAAATCAATAGATAGTAATAAAAACAGTGGATAATAAAGGAGCAGTACCACATAAAATAAATAATGACAGTTGAAGCACAAGAAACAACAGATAACAGAAGTTGAAGGACAAGAAATAACAAGAGTAATACAAACATTACCAAAATAACAATATGAACTTGAAAGGAAATCTAATTCCTAAGCAATTGTTTTCCAAATCACGAATAAATTTGACATTATTCCCAAATTAATCTAGAAGAATTTTCACGGCAAGCAGAATCAGAATCAAAGTGAAACCCAAAAAAAATTAGAATTGGGGTTAGTAATTTGAGAATAATGTCAGATTCAGAGGTAGAAAACAATCCAATAACTGACCAACCCCCCCCCCCCCCCGCAAATTGACAAATTTCATACTGAATTACGAGTTGTACAAATAAAAAAAATAATAGATTCGATAGCAATAACACTAATTTAGAACAACTTTGAAATAAGGAGATTAGGGCACATTACAAATCGTCTTAGGGAAAATTATTATTGCAATAACCAAAACTAAATCATACCTCGAATTAGCAATAGATCAGATAAACCAGAGATTAGGGCAAATTATTAGCTGCAATAACCCACAAAATTGAAGAAGCAATCGAAAAATCGGTGCGTATAGTGTTTGATTTGTCGCGACCAGCCGCTGATTTTGTTCGAGGATTGAAGGCGTCGACGACAGTACTCATATATGCTAGCTAGCTAGAGATGCGGCTGGACAACCTCTTTTTCTTTTTGGGTAAATAATGCCTTCTTTAATTTCCAGTAATGTTAATAAAAGTAAAAAGAAAGGGCGCCTAATATTTTATTTTGGCGTTATTTTTCCCTCTCAAAGCTCCCAATTAACATTTGGGACCAGCTAAAAGAATAATTAGGGATCGGATTTTTTACTTTCGCAAAAAAATATAATATTAAGGACCATAATTTAATCTCATCCTAATAAGTATACTTTTAGATACCAAATAATTGACTCGTCCCTAAAAGTTGGTCTTAAGTAAACCTTTTTCTTGTAGTGGTTCCTAAATGCCTCATAGCCTCTCCATTATAAGTATGGCGTGCCTCTCCATTTTAAGTGTTGCGCGCTACACAGCTATAAAAGAGACTCTACTTGACACAGCTTTGTGGACACCCAATGACACCAAACCTAGGCTCTCATACCAACTTTGTCATGATCCAAACCAGGTCTTAGCCATGATGGGTATCTCAAGTCCAACGAGGACCAAAGAACACCCCATACCTAACCAACAAAACTTAATACCTCAATGTCAGATGAATTCCAAACATATAACAACATAGTATAGATAAACTCGGAGACTTCAAGATAAGTCAATGGACGACAATCAGCTAAAGAAACAAAGTAACATCACCACTGAAGTCCACAATAATCAAACAAAGCCTTATAAAAAATAAGAATCAATAAAGTATCGGGACATACCCCAACCCTGGCAATGAAAATGACAATATTAACGATAATTCAAAATCTCAATTCTAATCTATGAAAAGAACTAATAAAATGTCTAAGTCTTCCATAGAATGTAAGCTCACCACTTTACCACAATGAATAGACGAACTGTCGAATCGAGCTAATCCATCTAACTTTGTGCAGGAAAAGTAGAAGTATCTCTGGTTTTGGATCGTTTGAAGATACAGTGTTCAGAGATGGTTAGTGAGTTGATGACTAGCATGTAACTCAGGGATAGGGGATAAAATCACGCCATGGATAACCATTCAAAACTAGTCAAATATTCAATACACATAATCATATGTAAATACATATATATATCACATGTTGCGATAGGGAACAAGTCTTAACGTGTATTTTAAAAATTTAGCCTAGATTGTGTAGCTCAATCGTTATAATATAAAAAGGTACCAATGGTCTATATGGTCCTAACTCTCCCCCAGTTGGAAGTCCCTAGTGCGTGTGGCCACATGAACCAGAGGGTATACATATGCACTATAGGGGCCTCAAACCTCCCGACATACCAAGATGACACAAGAACCTAATCATGTAATATAATGTGGGGGACTCAAACCTCCAAATCATATGAAAATAATAATGGGAAATCGAACTACTCGGTCATGCGGTTTCTAGTGTTTGTCCCTTGGGACCTTCACTTTCATAAATCAGCTACACAACCCTCATTAAATCCCAATTAAATCATTTATCATACATTCCCATTCATTGAACCATGATACATATTTAGGCATACATTGTTGGTATCGTCATACCAACTACGCTTGCAAAGTAACATAAACATGCCAAAATAATTTCATTTTTCGAGAAAATTCATAGCCCTCTTATTTCAATTATGGATTAGCTTGGAGAATTACACAACCCTATAAGGTTCAATTAAAAATAATTATACTTCAATTAATTTTCACCTCATAGAATAGTTCAAGAGTAGTTCAACATGCATATTTTTTATATTCAAAACCAATTTCACAATATGGGATTGGGGTCATTACCACTTCAAAAGTCACAAGTTGGGGAAAACATAATCCCCTTATTTATTCAGCATACCCTTGCATAAATTTGGTTTCAAAACCACCATTTAAATATAACCAATGCATATACAAACATAAAACATTATATAAACAACAATACTGTAAAACCCTCAACCCATATTCAAAAACCAACATCAAAACCATATGAATAATACTTTAAAACACATGTTTTTAGAAAGGTAATAATTTGGGAAGAGTAACATGCCTGAATTATCAAGTTTCATGAAAAGAATTAAACCTTTGAGCCCTTAGATAACCTACTTCTTAGAAACCCTAAGTATCTTGCTTGAGAGGATTAAAGAGAGTTCTAAGAGTATTAAATTATGTTATGAATAAAAAATAACCCCCTAAAGTGTTTTATGAAAGCGGGTTTTTAATTGGGTAAGAAGGGAATTATCTAAAGTGCCCTCAAGTTAAAAGCTGAAATTTGGATGTCAATGTCTACAGGTCACTCTACAACTCGTAGGGTTTCGTTAGGACTCGTCACCAAGATTCATAGCCAACACAATTTCAAGGGCGCACACACTATTGACCCTATGACTCAACTAATATGACTAGTAATGGGACCTTATGACTGGTAGGGTCCAGTTGTAGTCAACACAAAAACCATTAGGGGTAAACACTTCCATCCTACGATTTGCACCAAAAGACTCATACCGAGTCCTTATGACTCGTAGTAAGCCACTCATACTCAGAATAGAACATAGCCACACACATACTATTTAGGCTATGATTTGAGTCCAACGACTCTTCAATACTCTCTACGACTCATAGGGTAAGTCATAGTCAGGATAGTGAGGATAAAATTTCAAAAATTTTCAAGGACAAAAAATCTAGGGTGTTACACTCTTTCTCACCCTATACTACACCACTAGTCTCCACAAAAAGTGAATAGTCTCCGTCACCGAGCAACCTGGCATAAATTGATGTGTGAGATAATGCTAACACATTTGAAGATTTTAACTAAGAATAATTGTGAAGTCTAAAGCAACTTTTGTTGTTTCTTATTGATTTATGTTTGATTTTGCAGTTTAAGCTGATATGATAGAGAACCAACAAGAATAGAAGCAAAGAAGTTGAAATTTGAAGAAATCTGAAGATAAGTGTGGCTGATGACATTTGTAATAAGTCGCCATCCCTGTAATAAGTTATCAAGTTTGTCGTCAAAAGTAAATAGAGAATTGCCCTAAGTTGAAAGATGTGATGACATTTTGTGATAAGTCATCAAGGGTTTGATAAGTTGTCAAGAATGTCGTCAGCCTGAGGCAGCACAGGAGAACTGAAGCAGAGCTTTGACAAAATTTTGTGATAGGTCATCACAAAGCTGATAAGTTGTCAAGTTTGTCATCATCCTTAAACAGGAGGAGCCAAAACGGAAGAAGAAGCTGACGACATTCGTGATAAGTCATCAGACTCCTGATAGGCTATCACAAATGTCGTCACCTAATCCGAGAGATTTCTGAATTCTATTATTTGTTTCCATAATTAGGGTGAACTATTTAAAGCCTTGTTTATGGTTTTTTTGGGAGTTCGACACATTGAGTTTTGAGCAATATACTTTGATATTTTCTTTCTCTACTTTTGGCTTGAGAAAGAAATTACTTTGAAGATATTATATTCATTATTTTAGGATTTCCTTTGTGTTTTAATTTGAGAATCTCTAGTTTCTATTCATCTTGTGGTAAATTTACCTTTAAAAGCATGAATTCATCTAGTTGCTTCGATTTTTACATCATGAGCGGCTAAATTCCTTTAACCTGAATTATGGGATCTAGGGTTTGGTCTTGATAAGGTGCTGAGTGATCAGGATTTGAAAGGTGGTAGGACTTCTTGATAATTCTGAGGTTTTAATTAACGTCTTTTGGTTGCAAAAAATAGATAAAACCTACTTTGATTTGCTTGAGAAAGAAATCAAATATAGTAGGAAGTGAATTATCAATAGGGACTTGGAAATAATCCATTTAATAATCAGTGTTATAACATGGTTGGTTAACTTGAGGTAAAATTTGGGAAGTGGATATATATTCCCTGAGTCTAAGAGAATTAGGTAATTAAATGCTTAAGTAGGTCGAGAGACATTTAAGCATAACTTCGATAAAGATAACTTGTTGTACTACCTACCGTGAGAATCCTGAACCACTAGTAGCATCTGTCAAGTACCAAAATCCCTAGTGAACATAATTTTGATTTTTCATAAACTTTTGATTACGAACACTGAAACTATCGTAACCAAAAATTGCTTGTTAAACTAAAAACCCCCTATTTCTAGAAACCTCCAACTATCAGTTGATTAATTTGCAAACGACTTACGTTCACACCATATTCCCTGTGGGATTCGACCCCAACCTAGTTGGGTTTTATATTGAAAATGATCGTTTACATTCTTATTGAGAGGTGTAGTTTGAGCATTATCAAAAATAGCGTCATTGCCGGGGAATACGGTTGTAGACAGAAGTTTGTGTGCGCAAATTGACTGTTAGTTAAGTTTCCTAGTTTTACGTTTATTTGTTATTTTTGTTTATTTATGGGATCTAAATAGTGTATGCCAAGAACCAGAAGTTCTGGAGAACCATTATTACTACTTAATCTAGAACTACAATGAATTGGAAGAATGGCAGAACAGCAAGAGGCTGACAGACTGGCATCCTTAGCTCGAGCTCAGGTGAATATGAAAAATATCGGGCAATAAGCACGGCATCTAAACCCTGAGTTGCTAAATCCTGGTAACCCAAGGCATGCAGAGAAGATAGCTACACCAGTACATCGTAATGTTAACAGGAACCTTCTGTTCCAAGAAAGACAAGAGTACCAGCCGGTCCAGTATGATCTCAATGATGATAATGATGGAATGGACGTAGAAGGTGCAACGGGTGAAACCATTCCTCCACCGTTGGCATCTGAGGACAAGTTCAACATTACAAGTACTATGATCCAACTCTTCAATCTGAAGGGGTTGTTTGGTGGCCTTCCTGCGGATGACCCGAACATGTATCTGGTGAATTTTGTCACCATCTGCAAATCTTTTAATAACCCAAGAGTGGGCCATAATGCTATTCGGTTGAGATTATTCCCATTGTCTCTATCTGGGGAGGCAACTTTATGGCTAAATAAGATGACGCTCGATTCTATAACCAACTGGAGGTAGTTGAAAGGAGCTTTCCTAGAAAGGTTTTTTTCTCCTTCCAGGTGGGTACAATTGAGGGACGAGATTAGCAACTTTAGGTAGCTTCCGACTAAAGCCTTGCATGAAACCTGGGAAAGATTCAAGAAGAAGCTGACACAGTGTCCGAACCATAACATGATGGACATTCATTTGATGGAGACTTTGTACGGGTCTCTAACTCTGTTATGAAGCCAATTATAGATTATTCTACTGGTGGTTCGTTTACTAATCTTACATTCCCAGAGGCTTCAGAGTTGCTAGATAGAATGACCAAACAGAGTTGGGCATGGCATACCAGAGACTCTATGGTAGCTAGCCCCACTGCTTCTGTGGGTATTTCTGCGAAACAACATAGAAAACAAGAGGAGCGTGACCAATACATATCTCACCTTAAAATACAGATGGACTTGTTGACCAAGCACTTGCTATCAGGCAAGGTTGAAAAGGTGAAAGCTATGGGATCTCAGGATAGAAGTGATGCTGATACAGATAAAGAGGCAAACTATGTTAATAATCAAGGGAGTTTTTGAGGCAATAGCCAAGGGAATCAAGTTCGGAACTTTTATGATAAACCTGGTTATAAAGATAGGGAGAAAGGAAATTAGAGGAATAAAAATGATAGGAGCGGGCTATATGTTCCTCCTGGAAATCGTGAGGCTGCTTCAACAAGTTCTAAAAAGATATCCATGGAGGACATTATGGCTAAGTTGTTGAAGGTAGTAGAGGAAACCAACTCTGGTGTGACCACCATGAAGACCGATATGATATCCATCAGTCATTTGGTGCACTTACACTCCACCATAATTAAACAGTTGGAACAGCAGATTAGCCAACTTTCCACAGGATTCAACCAGGGGAAGAGTGGAACGTTACCAAATGATACTATCCAGAATCCACAAAATGATGGCTCATGTATGGCTATTACCACTAAAAATGGTAAGATATTACCTGGCCCTTCTGTGGGCAAACCTGTAGTTGATGAGGTAGTTGTTGATGAACCAAAAGAAGGAGGTCCATTGGAGTCTGAGAAGCTGGATAATTTTGATGATGTTCCAGAGAAAGGTGAAGAGAAGGAGAAGAAGGTAGTGCTAAAAATTATCCCAAGACCACCACCTCCCTTTCCTCAGTGGATGAAGAAGAAAACTAATGATGAAAAATTCAGTAAATTCATGGCAGTACTCAAGCAATTAACAATATATGTGCCTTTTGTTGAGGCACTTGAGAAAATTCCAGGATACGCGAAGTTCATAAAAGACCTTGTGACTAAGAAACGGACGGTTAGCCATAAGTCGGAGGACAATCTCTTTTATTGTGGTTCTATCTCTACAAGGTCTTTAGTGCAGAAAAAGGCATATCCGAGAGCATTTACCATCTCGTGTACTATTGGGTCTCTAAATTTCACAAAAGCACTATGCAATTTGGGAGCTAGTATAAATCAATGCCACTCAGTGTGTACAAAAAACTGGGTTTGGGGGATCCTACCCCGACGAACATGCGATTGGTGATGGAAGATAGATTTGTAAAGTGGCCAGTGGGTATATTACATGATGTATTGGTAAAGGTGGACGACTTCATTCTGTCTGCTGATTTTGTAGTCTTGGACTGTAAGGTGGACTTTGAATTGCCCATTATTTTGGGTAGGCCATTCTTTGCAACTGGGTGAGCGATCGTAGACATATAGCTGAATGAGCTGAAGTTCAGGCTCAATGACAAGGAAGCAAGATTCAAAATACACTTATCTATGACACCGGCAAAGGAGATGAGTGTTTTCTCAATTATGGATGTATTCTATAAAGATGGTAAAGGGATATCAACAGGTTTTCTTGACGAAGTCTGAGTAGTCAAGATAACCGAGTTGTGCCGCGACGTTAAATCAGGCACTTCATGGGAGGCAACCCATGACCCTCAGGATTGATCCATTCCAGGTATACTCTAACCCTTAGTTCATATTTTCTTTGATTTTAAGTTGAGGGTGTAGAGTAAATTGTTGTTGTAAAATTTGTAGCCTATTAGGAGAAATACTTGTGCTTGAGGAAGTTAAATTGTTTTGTGATTTTTGTACACCTGTTCAAGTGGTCTAATTCTATAACTATGTGATTAGCATTCAAGTGTGACCACTGTGCATCTTTGTATTGCATTAGTTCTAGTGATATAGTAATCATTGCTAAATAGTTGCATGACCTAAATGAATTATAGCTTGTGATCTACTTGTGTTCCATGTGTGTGTGACCAACTACTTAGTTTCCTCTGTATCCTGAAGCCAGAACTTGCCCGGTTAGTCTTACCTGGGTTGAAGGATAGGGGTTAGGAAAGGATCATATGCCATTTTGATATTAGCTCACTTTAGCCTAAATGACCTTCCCTATGTGTATAATATCCCTTGATCCTTATTTTTAGCCTAATTAGTCTATTTCCTTGTATGACACCTGTCACCTTCCCATTTAGATCATAATGAACCTGTTTTGGCCCTGGTCCTCCTTGGACACTGTGCACCTTGACTTAGGCAAATGGCCTAAGTTGAGGGAGGCTATCATAGGGGTGCATGATATAAAATGAGTATGAAGAAAGGTAGCATAAAAAAAGAATAAAAAGCTGGGTGCAGAGGAAAAGAGAAAGAAAAAGAAAAATTGTGAAAAAGATTAAGTAATTGAGAAAAGACTGCACCCATCCAAAATAAGTGTGATCGAGAAAAGAGAAAAGCGAAAAAGGCTAATGAGTGAAACCCCAAAAAGCTATTGTAGTGTCAAAGAGGCTTAGTCACTTTAAATACCATCGAGTATCATACCAGCCTCTATCCTATATTACAAGACTAAGAGAAGTCCTATAGTAATCCTAGTTGACCTATCTGAAGATCTGGGTAATGCATATAAGGGCAATCCTATGGTACTTGGCATACACTGATTGGAACTTTATTCTGAGAGTGAGTGTTTTGATTGTCCCCATGGTTACATCTATAATTCTTGATATGAGATATGGGGGATGTCTTTACTGTAAGGGCACACTGGTTACATTGCTAGTTAATGACTTGTTCCGGGTAGTGTAATAATGGTCTATGCATGGTTGTTATAACTGAATGGATTTCATATCTTGATTCTTGTGTATTACATTGGAATTCTTCATTGTTCTTCAATTGAGTGACCTAGGAGATGGTAAAAGTGTTTTGAGATGAGATGGATTATTGACTACCAAATGTGTTTTGTAATCTCTTAGTTGTGTTGAGTTGGTTGAGGATAAGAAATTATTTTAAGTTAAGGGTGTTGATGTGTGAGCTAATGCTAACATATTTGAGGCTTTTAACTAAGAATAATTGTGAAGTCTTAAGCAACTTTTGTCGTTTTTGATTGGTTTATGTTTGATTTTGCAGTTTAAGCTGATATGATAGAGAACCAACAAAAATGGAAGAAAAGAAGTTGAAATCTGAAGACAAGTATGGCTGACGACATTTGTGATAAGTCGACAGACCTGTGATAAGTTATCAAGTTCGTCGTCAGCAGTAAACAGAGAATTGGCCTAAGTTGAAAGATTTGACGACATTTTGTTATAAGTCTTCAAGGGTCTGATAAGCTGTTAATAATGTCGTCAGCCTGAGGTAGTACAGGAGAACTGAAGCAGAGCTTTGATGACATTTTGTGAAAGGCCTTCACGATGTTGATAAGTTGTCAAGTTTGTCGTCAGCCTTAAACAGGAGGAGCCAAAACTGAAGAAGGAACTGACGACATTTGTGATAAGTGGTCAGCCTCCTGATAGGCTATCAAAAATGTCATCACCTAATCCGAGGGATTTCTGAATTCTATTATTATTTTTTCATAATTAGGGTGAACTATTTAAAGCCTTGTTTATGGTTTTATTGGGAGTTCGACACATTCAGTTTTGACCAATATACTTTGATATTTTCTTTCCACTTTTGGCTTGAGAAAGCAATTACTTTGAAGATATTATATTCATTATTTGGGGATTTTCTTTGTGATTTAATCTGAGAATCTCTAGTTTCTATTCATCTTGTGATAAGTTTATCTTTCAAAGCCTGAATTCATCTAGTTTCTTCGATTTTTACGTCATGAGCGGCTAAATTCCTTTAACCTGAATTATGGGATCTAGGGTTAGGTCTTGATAAGGTGCTGAGTGAGCAGGATTCAAAAGGTGGTAGGACTTCTTGATAATTCTGAGGTTTTAATTAACGTCTGTTGGTTGCAAGCAATAGATAAAACCTACTTTGATTTTCTTGAGAAAGAAATCAAATATAGTAGGAAGTGAATTATCAATAGGGACTTGAAAATAATCTGTTTAATAATCAGTGTTGTAACAAGGTTGGTTAACCTGAGGTAAAATCTGGGCAGTGAATATAAATTTCCTAAGTCTGAGTGGATTAGGTAATTAAATGCTTAAGTAGGTCGAGAGACATTTAAGCATAACTTTGATAAAGATAACTTTTTGTCCTACCTACCGTGAGAATCCTGAACCAGTAGTAGTATCTGTCAAGTACCAAAATCCCTAGTGAACATAATTCTGGTTTTTCATAAACTCTTGATTACGAACGCTGAAACTATCGTAACCAAAAATTGCTTGTTAAACTAAAAAAACCATTTCTAGAAATACTCAACTATCAGTTGATTAATTTGCAAATGACTTAAATTCACACCATATTCTCTGTGGGATTCGACCCCAACCTAGTTGGGTTTTATATTGACAACGATCGCTTACATTCTCATTGAGAGGTGTAGTTTGAGTGTTATTATAAATCCACAGTGATTCTCAGAAATAGACGTGATCCTCCTCAACCTCTGCTCGAATACCCTCTCTCATATCTTTATAGTGTGACTCAACAACTTAATACCTTTTTAGCTATTTCAACTCTAAATGTCACCCTTGTTCTTGTATAAAGGGATCATCGTACTCTATATCCAAGTCTCGAGCCTCTTTACAGTCCTGAAAATGTCGTTAAATAATTTGATTAATGATCCTAAACCTGCCCCACCAGCATACTTTCAAAAATCCACCAAGATCTTTCCAGCCCTTGTCGCCCTACCCCTATGCATCCTATGAATAAACTTTTTGACCTCCTCAAACTTTATACATCACATTAGCCATAATCATGATAGTCCTCTGAATGATATAAATCCCTTAACACAATGCCTTTATCCCCTCATCATTTAAGAGTATATGGAAATATAATTGTCACCTCCTCTTAATAAGGACGTCCTCAACCAATACTTTGTCATCATCCCCCTTGATTTAATTCACTTTCTAAAAGTCATGGTACTTTCACTCCCTAGCCTTGGCAAGCCTAAATAGTATTCATATATCGGTAGTGTCTCCACTTTTAATGAACCTAAAGGGGCATTCCAAACCAACCTCAAAATTCTATCTAGATTCTTGTGACATAGACACAAATTCCATAAATAAGTCTCATTTAATTTAGAAGAACGTTATCTTTTTCTTGAAAGGTTAATATTATTCAGTTCAATAGTTTGTTGTAATTCAAGAAAAATATTAATAATAAAAAGATCATCAATCAATGTACCAGTAGAGATAAAATATTTATTATAACTAATAACACTACTATTATCAAAAAATTAACATCATAACCATCTCCCACAACTTTAGAAACTGAAATTAAATATCTTCTAATAGTAGGTGCATGTAATGCGTATTTTAAAATTAGGCTCTACCACTACCAAATGAAATACTAATATTTCCTAACTCTAAAGCTGGAGTTGTTGAGCCATCCTCTTGAAAAATGCTAACTTCACCTCTAATTAGCCTGCGTGTTTCCTAAAATCCCTACAAAGTAGTGTAGATATGATCGCTGGTTCCTGAATCTACACACCATGAAGTGGTAGAAACAGCCGCTAAAAATATTTCAACGACAAGAGAAAGTGAGTCACCTATCTTGCTTTTATTCTTTGCTAAGAAAATTGTACAGTTTTCCTTCCAATGACCTGATATCTTGCAATGAAATCACTTTCCTTTATCCTTTTTCACGCCTCCAGTTAGAACTACAACTGTCTTAGCATTGTGAGTTTTTTTGTTCTTCCATCCACTTTTAGTTTAGAAGTATAACCTTTCTCAACATTTTGTTTTAAAGATGGTGCATATTATTTTATGATAGTCTTTATCGCATGCAGATCATTCAACAGTATCTCCAAAGATAGACTCATCTTATTCAGATTATAGTTCAGGAGAATATGTTGAAAAATGTCTGGAAAAGATTGCAATATCATCTCAACCTATGAGTCATTATAAATTTCAACCCCTAAGACCTATAGTTTATTCAAAAGACCCATCATCTTTAGAACATGGTCACTAACAGGAATGCCTTCAGCCATCTTAGTAGACATAAGAGCTCTCATGGCGGTCTGATTAGCTACGCGACCCTAATCACCAAACATTTGTTTGAGACTTTATATTGGTCATATGGTTTTAAGGAACATTCTTCATAGAGTACAAGTTTATACTCTTTAGCAGTCAACACTATGTCAAGATTTCTCCTTCAGTCAATATAGTTATGACCCTCAAATTTATTTTGATCCAAAATAGTGCCAAGGGAGTTAAAGGGGACATTTTGAATCTGATATTAAAAAAATCTATAATAGATCAACAAAAATAGTCATATAAACATTGAATGATTAAATTCAAACTCATCATATACATATATATTCATGTATCTCAAATAGGTAATCGATGGGATCGGAGAACTACTCATGCAATACACATATATAATGACTGATTATTCCCATTAACTTTTATAGACCTAACTTAGAAGGAGTTTATACTGTTAGTTTAAGTGAAAACCTAAACTCTAGTTGCGTTGATCTAATCATATCTTAAACTCTAGTTGCGTTGATCTAATTATATCTTACTCAATTTAGGAAAGTTAGTATTAAATTCATCCGATAGGGAGAAATGTCTAAGCCAACACATAAATTTAATACTTTATTATTATTTAATCGTGGTAATCATGAAAATGAATCCTTATCATCATAAATTTTTTGTACCGATTTTATATTCAAAAATATTTCCCACAGTTCACCGTAAAACATATTTGTCCACATAATGTAAAACCTTCTCAACAAATGATAGTAAAAAAAAAATAAAAGAATCAAACACCATTGGTTCATTAATTAACATATAAACCAAAAGATTCTTAGAAAAATACACATGATTGAGAAATTTTCACTGCCACTTACACTTAAAACCAAAAACTATACCCAAACACTTTCAACAAAAACTTAAAACTTTACTGTTAATCCTTAGTATCCCAATGTCTCTCTTGTCTCATTAATTTATCACTAAACAATCACAATTTTTTTGAAGCTTAAACTGTTTTGTCAAAAATAAAGAAGCTACCGACAACAGTTGTGATAAAAAAAACTGCACATTCTCGACATAGCAGACCACCCATTTTTTACTTTTTTTCTTCTTCAATATATTAATCAAATAATCATAGAACTTTGATGAACTAGTAACATTTTTTTTTGGAACAAAAATCGCTAACAACAATCATAACAAGTTTTCGCTTCTGGTGATATTTCTCCCCATATATTCTTAGACTTAGTTATTCATAAAGATGCAAGTAAAGATCTGATACCAATTATTGAAAAATAGTATGCAGAAAAAGCATATTAGAATCATACTGCTTCCAGGAATTAGAGACAACCAACAAAAATGCATAGTTCACACAAATTAAAGGATGCTTAAAATTAACCAGGAATACCTCTTGAAACGTGAACAGATATCTTGAAGTGTTTTCTTTAAATCTATGATCTTCTACAATGACCCTAAATTCACAATCGAACTCTCTCAATACTTGGATGGGAAAGTACTGAATAGAAAACTAATTTTTTAGGATAAAGAAATCCCTATTTATAGACTCTCTCCCAAACCAAGGAGGAAATAAAATCAAACGTTTGTTTTTACTTGAACAAGAAAAATATGCTGACTTCTCCTTTTCTCATATAAAGTAGTATTCTGTGTTCTCATTTATTATGAGTACTGTAGGGACCACGGTATTAATTGTTGGGACTCCTTATTATAAAAATAATTCAAAATACTACTTTTAATTATTTTTACCATAATCAATTAATAATTATTCTACTAAAAATTCATAATTGCACTCTTCTAGTTTTATTTTTATATTTTCCATTAAACACTTATTTAATTAGTCATGTTAAGATTACAAGTACTAATTAATAAATTAAATTACTGACGAATTTAATGGAATGACTAATTTTCTTTAGAGTAATGTTTAACTTATTTCATATGTCGGATTCATAAATCCACTGACGGAGTTACACATAAAAACTTATAAGCTCCTTATAAAAGGCGTATCATCAATCTCTATACTGAGATATGAATTCCATCAACTAACTTATTATTTTAATATATATTATTATCATTCGATCTACCAGAAACATTGATCCATCTCAGAATCTCACCTTTTAATAAATTAAAATGGTAAATAATGTATACAAATCTAATAGTTATATCAAGATTGAGAATATAGGTACATTTAAAAGTTTATAGAATATATTTTTATCAGTCGGTCTAAAAAAACTGTCTCTACTCGGTCATGTTCAATACATACAAAATACACTAGCACGAAAAGTTAAAACTATACCATTCTCATAATCAAGATAAATTACATTTAATCTCGTTCTATAATTATTTTGACGGTTTGTCCAACTTTTCATCTGCGGTTGTGAGCTAAAACTTTAAATTATAAGAACCGATGAATAATTTGTATTAGCTTAAATTCTACATTCCAAATCATCTATTATATAAGTTAAGGACGCATATATGACAATGATCAATTTAATTAATAATTTATTGAATTGAACAAATAAATAAATAAATAATTGTTCAATAAATAATACTAAATCAAAACTCTAGTTTATAGTATATCCTGACAATATTCTCAATAATAATTATTGGTGAAGACCATAAACACTTCAATAGAATAAATATTTAATAAAAGATTATATCTTAAGACATAAATAAGATTCTTCTTAATATAATGTTAAATAAAAACATGACAAAATAACTTAAGACTGAAAAAGGATTTGCTTATTGCTATTAAAACACTTAGACTTTGAACCATAGAAAAAAACTCCCCAGTTGATGTCACTGGGGTGGGTACGACTAGGGGCTTGAGTCGTACTCCTAGGATACGAGTAGTATCCACACTCCCCTCTGCTCTCTTACCTTCATCAGCCTAGGAGGATAGTATACTATCCACTATACGAGTGACACTCCACCTAAATCATACCATAAGTATGTGAGTCGTACCAAGCATGATCGTATAGAGGGAAGTCCTATCTTGAATGGACTATTTTGGGTACGGGTGGTGTATAAGAGTTACGGGTTGATTCGTACCCTATGGATATGACTAAAGGGTGTATTAACATAACCTTAGAAGTGTAGGTGACCTAGGAAAAGCCTAAGGTATGAGTCACGATACCACTCTTACCCTAGGGTACGATTCGTAAGCTAAGTCGTACCCATGTATGAGTTCATTTTAAAGGTTTTAACTAAGGGACTTGTGTTCATTTCTTATGCCTTAAAACCTAAATTACTTCACTATATAAGTACTTGTAGCCTTCTAAACATCCATTTTTTATGTATCAAACACCCAAAACACTCTCTTAAACTCATCTTTGAAGAATTAGAGGCTAGGGTTTCAACAATGATCTTCAAGAGTCCAAAGTGAAGTCAAGTTTCTTGTTAAATTAAGTTTTCTAAGGCATGTATCTCTTACCCTTATTAAATAACTCAAACTCCATGTATTTTACACTTGGATTAGTAAGTGTACATGGTGATTTTGAAATCAAATGAAAAGGGTTTTGTTGCCTAATAATGAATAATGTTGATTCATGTCTAGATTGATGTTTATACATGTTATTGATAATGATTTGCATATGTGGGTGATTGTTGTATGAGGTTTAACATGAGGGTCTTGAGTAATCCTGAGCTTGATGATTTCTTCCATAAAAATAGCCTAGTTAAAGGTATGCACATAAGGTGTTTGTAGAAATATCTAAGTGAATTGACTAGTCACATGTTGGTGATTTTTTGAACTAGGGTAATGTCCCAATAAGTATGAATGATTGATAAATAGTATATCAAAAGTATTTTGAGCTATGTATTTTATATTTGATGGCCATCTTGGGTTAATTGACTAATAAGGGGTTGAAGTCCCTAAAAAAGATAATGTATTTGAATTATATGTTGAACCAAGTGTGGTGAAAATGTGGTATAAGATAGTGAATGAAATATGAATAGTTTGTCTGGGTCTTGATGACCATAACTTGAATTGTATAATGGATCAAATGAATGCAATGGCCTATTGAAATATTTGAGAAATAAAGTCTCCTATAAGGACTATGGGGTCATGTATAGTGTTGAACTATTTAAATGGTTAAAGTCCTTAAGTGTTGTATGGAATGAATGTTGATACATGGGAAAAGGGTTAAAGTCCTAATGTTGACTATTGCTAATTATGATGGCTTGAGGTTGAAGTCCCTTGCCTTATGTAATGGCTTGAGGTTGGAGTCCCTTGCCCAATGAACTTGGTCGAGGTTAAAGTCCCTTTCTTAAAGAGATATCTTGAGGTTAATATACCTTGCCAAATGAAACATCTTACGGTTAGAGTCCCTTGTCTAACAAATGGGCATGAGGTTGGAGTCCCTTTCCTAGATGAATGTGTGTGTGGTTAGAGTCCCTTGTTTGAATGATTGTGTCTGCAGTTAAAGTCCTTGGCTAATGAATGTGTAAGCATGGTTAAAGCCTTTTGTCTAATGGTATGTTATTGTGGTTAAAGTCTTATGCCTCAATAGATTTGTCGAATCTAAGTGTGGAAGGTCGGAGTCCTATATTTCATGTCTAATGAATGAATGTTCAAGAATATTGTTAAGCCTTGATTTCTTTGTTAGCATGTGATATACCTATATGTAAGGATAAAGTGTATGAATATGATTGAATATGATATATTGGTGTGTTGTTGAACAATGATACTACTTTATCCTTATCCTTGAGTTATATGTTAGCGTTCCAACCACTAACCTTTTTCGAATGTTATGTCCATATGTGATATAGGGGACGGAGCATCATTTTCTCTTCCAATGCAGTGATTCGGTGAAAAAAGTAGTTCATGCATTCATTTCATAGTGGTGAGATTTCTTATTTCAGAAGTTATTCATTCTTGGTCTCCTATCTCTAGACTTAGTTGTATTTTGACTTGGTTTGTATATAGGTAGGATCTTTTCCCGACATATGCATCTCTACACTTCGATATGTATAGAGGTATTGTGGATGACTGTGGACTTGGGTATATTGGTTAGTGAGTTGATATTTATGAAATGATTAGACATCTTTAAGTTACGACTTCTAGTATTGTTTCCATTATCTTATTATACAGTCGGGATTCACCCCGCCTGTGGGATCGATGTGTTGATTGTGATGGGTTATTGGGGCGACCTCCGGTTCATGTGGGATTGAGGTGCCCATACCGCATGGCTCGGTTTTGAGGTATGTCAAGTTGGTAACAGAGCCAAGGTTTATGGTCAGTTGGGTGTCCACAATACTGTGTTGAGTAGAGTCTATTTTATGGGTGTAAAGTGTGCCACACTTATAAAAGAAGAGCTACGAGACATTTAAGGAAATGTCTCCCTTTCTTGTGTTCCAATCTTAGGCTATAAAGTGTAAGGTCTTGGATTCCCTCTAATTTCTATTTGCTATCTTTCAGATCATGCCTCCTAGGAGATCTAAGACTCGGGAAAGCCCTTCTGAGGGCTCTATGGAAGAAGCTCATCTAACTTTTAAAGTTTTAACCTGGGCTAGGGATGCAGCATCTGACCATCTTGGTGGGTTTCTGATCTTGGGCGTATTTATATGTCCAAACACCTCTATTAACCCACATTTGGACTTGTTATGAGAATAAAAAGTATTCTAAATATATTGAACTATGAGTTAAATTTTGTTTTCTGGCTAACCGATGTGATTAGAGATACAGGGTTAATTTTTCATGGATTTAGAAGAAAATGGGATACATATCATGAAAAGGCGAAAGACCATGTGAATTGAAGGTTAAAACATTTGGAGGATTGACGAGAAGATAGAAAGAAACTGGAAAAAAATACCAGTGACACGATGCAATCTCAACGCATCGTGTCAACTAGTAATATATTGTGCCTTAGCAAAAAATTGAAGAACAACTTCCAGTGCAACGACGTGATGTCAACACTTAGCATCGATGTGTGATTTTTTTGCCTTATAAGAAATTTCAAGATCAAGTTCCAGTGCATCGATGCGATGTCAACGCATCGCGTCGATGCCTAAAGTTTTGACACTTAGCCAAATTTTGAGAAGCAAGTTCCAGTGACTAGACGTGATATCAACGCGTCACATTGTGTGGTGAAGAAATTGACTTAGCTTGATTTTTAAAGATGAATTCCAGTGTGACAATGCGATGTTGACGCGACGCGTTGGTTGGTTCAATGCGATTAGCGACGTGTCGCGTCATGACTACAGATCTAGTGAGATTTTCTTAAGTATAAAATGAACACGTGAGCACAATTCCAAGGACTTTTGGGCAAGCATAGCAGTGGCGAAAAAATACAAAATTCTTTCTTTTAGGGTTCTTAATGTTTCTTGTGAACTTTTTTACTTCAAGAATTATTTTTGCGTATGGTTAATTAGTTATTTTGGATGTTGAATTCAAACATGGGTGGCTAAGACACCCTTATTCTTGGGTTGAGGCCAAGAACACAATTAGTCTTTTATATTCTTATTCATAGTTTCTTTTTGGATTATCATCTGGGTTGTTCTTAATTTCTTGAGCTTACTATTTTGATGAGCGGACACTATTATAATAAATCTATATTACTATGTGCATCCGGGAGGAGAATCGTAGGATAGAACGAAGAAATTAAGGAGCATGGTTCTTATCTTTTTATAAAATAAGTGGTTTGAATTAGCATCTAGGATAAGGATATATCTAGAAGCCTTGATTGGTTCAATTGTAAAAAGATAACTTTATGAATCTAGAAGAATTGTTGTATCTCTACTGGAGTTGTAGCTATAATGTTTAATAGGTAGAAGATTTGAGGTCGGGAGACCCAGATCGTGGCATAACCCTTGCGTATCAACAACCCGGTAACCAATTACACTATGATAAGAATAGAGAATTGTATGATTGTTCGAAATGCCTCAACCCTGGAATCCTCATCATTATTGATTACAACCGTTTCTTGCTTTGCTCTAGTCACCACTAGTTATTCACTGTTTAATAATTTATATTTTTATTCATAAATTCAACATCATCTTGATACTCTCAAGCACTTAATACCTAATTGTCTTAAACTAAAGGTTAATTAAATTTCTAGTTTATTAGTCCTCGTGGGAATGATATCTGACTTTCTAAGTCTTGATACAACTTGTATGATCACGTACACTTGCGTATGTGTAGGGACACAATAAGTTTTTGGCGCCGTTGTCGGGGACTTAGTATAATAAGTAAATTGCTTAATTTTTAGTTTTATATAATAAGTTTAAATGTTAACAACATTATCTTAGCGACTGAATTTTTGTAAGTTTAGCTAAACATTGGACTGGCTAGGGATAAAGAGTTGGTAGAGCCCTTTGCAGAACTGGAAATAATTTTTCATCAGAGGCAAAGAGCTTAATATTACATTCAACAGGGACAGATGGCTAAATACGAGATCCAATTATTGGAAATGTCCCATCTCCTGTTATTCCAGTTATTCCTGTTCAACGAGCCGCAAGACCTGTTCGTGAGGTGGAAATCCCACTTACGAACCATGTAACTAACAACATTTGGAAGCTTGAACCAGGAGGTTGGTGGGAATTTAAATAAAATATGGTGTAATTATTGAATTCTGCAGGGTACTTTCACGGACTTTCACACAAGGATTCGCAGCAGAACATACAGACCTTCCTGGAAATAAGTGATACATACATTCCTGAAGATATGAATGTTGATTATGTCAGATTGACACTCTTCCCTTTTTCTCTAAATGGGGAAGCAAAGAGGTAGTTACATGTTGAACCATCACACTCCATCACTTCATGGGAATATTGTGCTCAGAAGTTCCTTATTTGATTGTTTCCATCCCAGAAGACTGCCTGATTGAGGAGTGAGATCTTGAGTTTCAGACAGAAAGATGGAGAAAATCTCTACCAAGCTTGGGAGATATTTAAAGGCATGCTCAGAAACTATCCTCATCACCATCAATCGAATGATGTCTTGGTTCACATATTTATAGAAGGCCTTGAGTCTAATACGAAGATTCTCATAGATTCAGCAGTAG
Organism: Capsicum pubescens; assembly: GCA_030864215.1. Classification (NCBI taxonomy): domain Eukaryota; kingdom Viridiplantae; phylum Streptophyta; class Magnoliopsida; order Solanales; family Solanaceae; genus Capsicum; species Capsicum pubescens. The sequence goes on from CM061541.1 coordinate 220,162,834, forward strand.
GAGGCCAAGCTTTGTAGAAAATTTATGAAGAATTGTATACATTGATGAATTAAATCGCACAAGGGAATCCTAATTGGCATTCAGACTCAAGGAGCGCTCCAAAGAAGGTTGTAGGGATATTGGAGGTTGATCAATTTACTATATTATAGGTACAAATTGCAGTAATGCAGAATTATATGACTACTCAGCTGAGCAACTTTAAGTTGGGTACGACACAACCAACAACCACAGCAAATACAGTTCAACAGGCATATTTGTGGTGTGAAGTTTGCAGAAGTGGAGAGCATAAAGCAGATGCATGTTCTGTTAGTCCAAATTCAATCAACTATATGGGTAATGCAAATCATCAGGGTTAACAGAATTTTGGCAACATGTATAATCCAAACTGAAGGAACCACCCTAATTTCTTATGGGGTGGAAATCAGGAAAAGAATGCAAATTAGTATAAGGGACCAGTGCAATCAAATCCACAGACGGCTCAGAATAATCAAGCGACTGCTTAGAATAGAAAAGTAAAGGAGTTGATTAAGCAGTTCATGGCTCAACAAGCACAGTTTGTGGCAGACATAAAGACTCAATATGAACAGTTTATAGTTGAGTTAAAGAGTCAACCATTGCTTACAAGAAATCTAGAGTTGCAGTTGGATCAAATTGCAGGATCACAGAATATAAGGCCATAAGGAGCATTGCCTAGAAATACTGAGGCTAATCCAAAATAGGTGAATGCGGTTACAACAAGGAGTGGGCTGCAAAATAAGGAGACGGTTTACGAGAAAGATAGCTCTGTAGTTATGAATGATAGTTTGAAAGATAAGGTAGAGTTGGAGGTCACTAAAAGAGAGGTAAGTAATGAAATTCGTGTGAAGAAGAAGACTATCACCTTACCCTTACCTAAAAGGTCAAGGAAGCCTCAAGAGAAAGCTAGTTATAATAAGTTTCTAGATCTTCTAGAGCAGGTTCAAGTAAACTTTTCTCTTGTTGACATTCTGCAGAGTGTGCCAAAATATGCGAAATACTTTAAGGATATTTTTGCCAATAAGAATAGGTTTACCGAATATGCTACAATTTCTCTTACTCAAGAGCGCACGTCTAAAATTCAAAATAAACTTCCCACAAAGTTGAAGGATCCAGGAAGTTTCACCTTGAAGATTACCATTGGACAGACTATTTGTGCACGTGGATTGTGTGACTTGGGTGCTAGCATAAATCTCATAACCACATCATGGTACCAGAAGATGGGTCTTGGGAGTCCCAAACTCATAACTATTATGTTGTAATTGGCAGATAGGTCCCTTGATAGGCCAGATGGCATTATTAAGGATATGTTGGTGCAAGTGGGATATTTGATTTTCTCGGTGGATTTTGTGGTTCTTGATTTTGAGGATGATCCTGTCATTCCATTTAATTTGGGATGACCCTTCTTAGCAACAGGACAATCACTCATTGATGTAGTAGCTGGAAAAATAAAAATGTGAGTACACGATAAAGTGGAAGTTTTTGATGTGTACAAGTGTATTGAAACTTCCAGCCATATATGAGGAGTTGTCTTCAATATCAGTTATTAATCTTGCTTCGGATTGACAATTGTTATTGTCTGATGATCCATTAGAGCGAGCTTTGCTGGGTCGTGATCTGTATCGCAGCGTTGAAGCATTGGAATTGGTCCAAGTTATGAATTTGGAAATGGTTGATATGAAGAAAGTGTCATTCAAGACTTTGAATAGGCCAATTGGCCCCTCACCTAGGCCTTCAGTCGAAGAATCTCCTAACTTGGAGCTTAAGGTTCTTCCTTCTCATTTACAATATGTTTTTCTTAGTGATCAAGATAATTTGCCTATTATTTTGTCTGCAGAATTATCAGATATACAGGTAAAGGATGCTATAGCAGTTCTAAAGAGGAGAAGGAAGGCGATTGGTTGGCAGATATCCGATATTACAAAAAGTAATCTAGCATTTTGCATGCACAACATCTACATAGAAGAGGGTTACAGACCTAGAGTACAGCAATAATGAAGGTTGAATCCTGTGATGAAGGAGGTGGTCAGAAAAGAAGTGATCAAGTAGTTAGATAGTGGTATTGTCGATCCAATTTTAGACAGCAAATGGGTTAGTCCGGTGCACTGTGTACCAAAGAAGGGAGGAATGACTGTAGTGACCAATGATGATAATGAGTTGATTCCCACACGTACGGTGACCGATTGGAGGATCTATTTTGATTATCGGATGTTGAACGAAGCAACTCGTAAAGATCACTATCCAATTCCCTTCATTGACCAAATACTGGGTAGATTGGTGGGGCAAGAGTATTGTTGTTTTTTGGATGGGTATTTCATCTACAATCAGATAAGCATAGTATTGGAAGACCAAGAGAAGACCACTTTCACTTTTCCATATGGTACATATGCATTCAGACGTATGCCTTTCAGTTTATGCAATGCACCTGCTACATTCCAGAGATGTATGATGGCGATATTCTCAGACATGGTGGAAGAATTTGTGGAGGTATTCATGGATGATTTATCTGTGTATGGTAATTCTTTTGAAAAGTGCCTGCAAAATCTTGACAGAGTCCTAGTGCGATGCGTGGAAACAAACTTGGTGCTGAATTGGGAGAAATGCTACTTTATGGTTAAGGAAGGAATTGTCCTAGGCCATAAAGTTTCATGCAAAGGACTTGAAGTGGACAAGGCGAAGTCTGAAGTGATTAAAAAGTTGCATCATCCAGTGATAGTCAAAGGAGTGCAGAGCTTTCTGGGACATACAGTGTTCTATAAATGATTCATTCAAGATTTTTCAAAGATTGCAAGCACCATGTGCAAATAATTAGATAAAGAATCCAAGTTTGAGTTTGGGATAGATTTCAATAAATCTTTTGAAAAGCTTAAGAAAAAATTGACTGAAGCACCTATTCTGATCGCACCAGATTGGGAGTTACCTTTTGAGCTGATGTATGATGCTAGTGACATTGTTATGGGAGCAGTTTTGGGTCAGAGAAGAGATAAAGTATTTTGCTCTATCTACTATGCTAGAAAAGTGTTAAATGATGCTTAAGTTAACTACACGGTTATAGAGAAATAAATATAAGCAGTGGTATATGCATTTGACAAGTTTAGATCTTACTTAGTTGGTACTAAGGTCATTGTTCATACTGGCCATGCTGCTATTAAGTATATTATGAACAAAAAGGATGTGAAGCCAAGACTGATTAGGTGGATTCTGTTACTACAAGAATTTGAGCTTGAGGTGAGAGATAAAAAGGGAGCTGAAAATCAAGTTGTTGATCATTTACCACGGCTGGAAAATTGACACCACATTATGGATGACTTCCTGAGTATTAAGGAAGAGTTTCATGAAAAGAAGTTGTTATCATTAGATGCAATTGAGTTCCCATGGTACGCTGATATTGTGAACTTGATAGCTTGTTAGGTGTACCCTCCTGAGGCCACCACAAAACAAAGGAAGAAATAATTCCATGATACTCGTGCCTATATTTGGGACGAACTGTACCTTTTCAAGCAGGGTCCGGATGGAGTTATTCATAGGTGTATCCCAGAGGCTAAATTTTCAAAGGTGCTATAAGATTGCCACTCATCTTCATATGATGGACATCATGGGGGTGAGAGGACTGCGAGAAAAGTGTTGCAATTAGGTTTTTTCTAGCCTACTCTGTTTAGAGATGCAGTGGCTTTCGTAAAGAATTGTGATCAATGTCAAAGGTTGGGTACCATATCTAGGCGTTATGAAATGTCCTTTAACAATATTTTAGAAGTAGAAGTCTTTGATGTTTGGGGGATCAATTTCATAGGTCCATTTCCACCTTCAAAAGGTAATCTGTACATTTTAGTAACGGTTGACTATGTCTCTAAATGGGTGGAAGCTATGGCGAGTACGGCAAATGATGCAAAAGTCGTGTTGAAATTTTTGAAGGGGAACATATTTTCCATATTTGGTACACCAAGAGCAATCATTAGTGACGGAGGTACGCACTTTATTAACACCTGGTTCAAAAATCTTCTTGCTAAATATGATGTCAGGCATAAGGTTGCCACTGCATATCATCCCCAATCTAGTGGACAGGTTGAGGTATCAAATTGGAAGATTAAGCAGATACTTCAGAAAATGGTAAATGGGCAGAGAAAAGATTGGGCGGAGAAGCTAAATGATGCACTTTGGTCTTATCGAACAACTTACAATATGCCCATTAGGACATCTCCATATCGCTTTGTGTATGGTAAAGTGTTTCATCTTCCTGCGTAGTTGGAACACCAAACATATTGGGCGGTGAAGAAGCTAAACTTTGAGATGACTGCCGTGGGGGAGAAAAGGTTATTACAGCTAAACAAGCTTGAGGAGTTTAGATTTCATGCTTACGAAAATTTCAAACTATAAAAGAAAAAGACCAAAAGATGGCATGATAAGAAAATTCAAGAAAGAGTATTTGAACCCGGACAACTTGTTTTGTTGTTCAATTCATGGCTTAAGTTATTTCGGGGTAAATTCCGGTTGAAATGGTCTGGACCTTTTGAGGTGGTGCAGATGACACCTCATAGAGCTGTGGAGTTGTGGAATAAAGAGAAGACGGAGAAGTTCCTTGTGAATGGACAGCGTGTAAAGCATTATTGGGTGGATCATCCAGATAAGCATAAGGAATGTATCACTTTTGCTGATGATTGATGTTGAGCTAAGTCATGCCATGACATAAAATAAGGCGCTATGTGGGAGGCAACCCACAAATATTATGTAATAGGTATTTTAAATTTTTAGTGGATGAAGAACAAAAATAAAAATACAAAAAGAGATGAGTCGTGCCACGATCGAAAATAAGGCGCTTCGTGGGAGGCAACCCACTTTTGCTTACATAATTTTGTTGTTTTTGATTGATATGCAGAAATGAGAAATTAGGTAGAGATAAAGAATATAGTGAACATGGGCCATTGAGTAAGTAAAATAGCTAATGAGTTGTGAAAAAGGTAAGGGGTAAGAATACATGCTTAAAAATCTGAGAAATTTGGCCTTGGAAAAATTTTTGGATGCAATTTCCAGAGGATCGATGCGATCTTGGTGCGTCGCGTCGATGGGCATAAATTCCACACTTAGAAAAAAATTTCATGGCTATTTCCAGAGAATCGACGCGAATTTGACGTGTCGCATTGATTATTCAACGCTATATACAACGCATCGCGTCGATCCTCATTACTGCATTTCATCTATAAATACCAAACTTAAACATTTTCACTCCCCTTACCTAACCCTAGCTTGCGCCTCCCCTTTTTCCCCAAACCCTAAGTCGATCCGTAGTCAAAAGTTGTCAAAAATTTTCACAAGGTCTCAACTTCAACTTCTTTTTTCAACCAAGACAAGGTAAATTCTCATGATACTTTGACTTTAAATTTTGAGAATCAAATGTGCTTAAATATTGCTATAACTTGTGTGATTAGAAATGTAGTTGATTTGAAATTTCAATTCCAAGAGATTTTATTTCACTAAATTAAATTTACTTTGAATAGTAGTTGTTAGAATTGTGTGGGAATGTTAGGAGGTGATGGTGATAGGTTGTTGATTGGTTTGATTCATTGTTCATGTGGGTAAATAATGATTTAATTGATGTGTTTTACTTATTTACTGTCAATAAATTAGGATTTGTTGATTCATTACATGATAGAAATTAAGTGTGGGGTTGAGTTGAGGGAGTTTCTATTTAAATGAACTGAAAGTGGTCATAATGATAGAATTTTCTTTGTCACTTCCTTAAGATTAATCGATGTTAAAAGAGTAATATTGGATAGCTGACGATGGACTTATGAAATAGAAAGGGGAAGTCTAAGTACCCGAGTGTATTGTGATTTTTGTAGCAACTTGTGCTAGCAACTAAGTGTGGGGTGGCATTCACATTTAGTGGTAACTAGTGTCGAAGGTGCTTGTTTTTATATTTTTGTGGGTTTTTTTGTTGAACAGGTAACATGGATGGCAAGGGAAAGAGCACTGTAGGGACAGCCGGGTTTACAAACAAGAGGAGTAGACAAGTTGATAGAGTACCGGTAGCTTCTCAAGTTCCCAGGGGGTATTGCAGGTTCAAAAAAAAAGTTATGGATGAAGCGGGTAGAAAGTAGTACTCGCAACATAAGTAATCCAAATAATAAGCTGATCAGTTCATCAATCGGAGGACTTTGTTGAAGGAGTATCCTTCAATGGTGAGGAAGATTGAGGCTCAGAGTATGGGGTTTCATTTTTAGCAGACAGGAGAGTGCAATTTAATCTTGATAAGAGAGTTTTATGCAAACTAGAACCCGAGAGAGTCTGAAGTTGAGGTGCATGGTCAGATGATCATTTTCACGGCAGAGACTATTAATGAGTTATTAGGTGTACCTACACCCTATGCTGATCCCGACCTACTGAAAATGATGATGATAATTGAGCCCTTATATTAGGATATACGTCATCTCTTATGCGGTACTACATCTACAGTGAGGTGGATTCACCACAAAGAAGGCGGTATGCATATTTTGCTTCCATTTGCTTATTTTAATAGGGAGGCATATCTATGGGCACGAATTATCTATGCTTTCCTGGTTCATGGGAAACATGTGATGGAGGTGACCCGTGATCAGGTATGTTTGATTTATTCCCTGATGAGATATGATGTGGATGTGAATGTTGGTTCTATTATTTCCTCGGCGATGAGAAAGGCTTAATTTTTAGGAGGTAGAAGATATGGATTTGGTGGATTGCTGACTAAATATTTGAGGCAACGGAGGTGCCAGAAGAAGATGCAGATTATTTACCGCCTGTCGGTGACAGGCTACTTGGAATTTCTCGCACAAAAGGGCCAGCTCCTCATGGGATAAATTTGACTATGCCCGAGCGTCAAAATAAAAATGATGATATTATGGCCCGAATGTATGGGGTTACCAAATTGGTGTTGACGGCATCTAGGCGAGCAGTCACCCAATAGAAAGTCCACAATTTAGAGTTGGATTATCCGATAAGGCGTCATGCCAAGACCATGTTACGGATAGGTGATGAGTTCGATGACAAGGTGGATGATGATGTCCCAACAGATGAGGAGAGGTATATGGCATATTCTGATGATGAGTCCGACAAAAAAGAGCAGTTTGATGATGATGATGACTCCGATGATGATGTTGGTGATGACAATGATGTTGAAGTTGATGATGTGCTTTCCATGTTGACGTTTGAATGAGCAGGGAGTATTACACCACCATGACCTTTTTGCTAGCACTGGGACAGTGCTCAGCTTAAGTATGGGGTGGTCGATTTTCATCTTCTTCATCTCTTTTATTTAACTATATTGTGTTGGCCTGGTTGGATGAACAAAATTTTTTTATTTGTTTTGTGTTTTTGGATGTTTGTAAGTTGACAAGTATTGCCCTTTCTGGGAATAATTATTTTTGTTGGTTTATTTTTGCCAAGAATTATTTGGTGTAATTTCAGATTACAGGTATATTATTTTTACCCTTTGTGGTACAATTTTGGATTACAGTAATTATGTGTGCCCTCTTTGGCAAATTTCGTTATGTAATGGTCTTAGTTAGTTCCTTCCCCTATGATTGATGGATAACGACTGTCTTAAGGGGAATGCATCATTAGAAGCTGAGAAAGTAGTAAGATCCCGATTGCAACCTTTGAGAAATGATAGTGTTAGGAAAAAAATTTCATTTTTAAATGTGAAATCTCAACACGTTTAGTTGATTTGATTGGCTTAATATTGAATTTGATAAAGTGCAAAAAATGAAGACCTTAAGGATACGACTTGATTCTTAGCATGCACTGAGTGTGTGAGAAATTGTTTATATTTTGCATGTATGGGGATGACTAGAACTTGCCCGGTGTGTTTACAAAGCAAAATAAAGGGTGTTGGGTGTAAGAAGCGATTTAGGCAATTCTTTGTTAACCGAATTTTAAGGACTATATTGCCTACCCTTATGCATATTCATAGTCAGCCCCGTTGAGCCTATAGCTTAATTTCTTTGGTAGCCTCGTATGTAGCCAAATCTTTTTCCATGATAAGACTTTAGTTTGATATATATTTCCTAAGCACTTAAATAATGAAATAAGGGGGGATTTGAAGTACAAAGAATGTAAAAGGGTGAAAGAGAAGCTCTAAGAGAAGTTATTGGCGCATTTAAAGTCGTAGGTTAGGAGTTAGAAAATAATTTATGATAAAAATTTGAGTTATTATTACTCGATTATTGTGTTAAAATGAACCTATTTTTTCCCTGGTCCGTTAAGGACAATGTGCACCTCAAATAAGGCAATTTGCTTAGGTGGAGGGTGGATATTATAGGGGTGTGTAACAAGAATTGGGATGTGAAGAAAAGCTAAAATGTAAAAGAAAATAGTCCTGTCAAAGTGACGTTAATGTGCTTTGAAAGATCTGGGTAAAATAATGGATGTGTAAAGATAATGAGGTGGAAAGTGTGGTTGACTAAATGTGATTTTAATTAAAGGTAGTTATGTATTAAAGTTCTTAGGGAGATTAGTCATTATTTCCAAAATAGTTCCTATTTGATCCTACATTTCAACATCCAACTATTAGTGGAGTAATACACTAAGGGCAACCCTATGGTTCATCTTCTATTATGTATGAATTCTTTGTTGAGAGCGAGTTATTGAATTTAAATATTCCCATCCTGATTAAGTCTGTTAAATTGTGAGTGATATGGGGAAAACTTTCTTGTTGTGAGGGTGCATGCGGATGAAAGTCCGGATAACTTATGGAATTCTTGATTTTGTGCTTATATTAAGTTTGCCAACAAATTGAATGACACTGTCGGGACAATGAAGTGTGAAATAAAGGTGCATTTTCCCAACACTAGCATGATTCTTAGGTTGTGATTAAAAAGTTTGATATTTATGTTGCTTGAAGTTGTTCTAGGACGAACAAAGTTTTAAGTATGGGGTGGTGATCTTGGGTGTATTTATATGTCCAAACACCTCTATTAACCCATATTTGGACTTGTTTTGAGAATAAAAAGTGTGCTAAAAATATTGAATTGTGAGTTAAATTGTGTTTCATGGATAACTGATGTGATTAGATTTACAAGGTTAATTTTTCATGGATTTAAAATAAAATAGGATACATATCATGAAAAGGCGAAAGACCATGTGGATTGAAGTGTAAAACATCTGGAGGATTGACGAGAAGAAAGAAAGAAATTAGAGAAAAATACCAGTGACACGAGGCGATCTCAACGCGTCGCGTCAACTGGTAATATATTATGCCTTAGCAAAAAATTAAAGAACAACTTCCAGTACAATGATACGATGTCAACGCGTTGTGTCGATGTGTGATTTTTGTGCCTTAGAAGAAATTTCAAGATCAAGTTCCAGTGCATCGATACGATGCCAACGCGTCGCATCGATGCCTAAAGTTTTGACACTTAGCCAAATTTTGAGGAGCAAGTTTCAGTGACATGATGCGATGTCAATGCGTCGCGTCGTATGGTGAAAAAATTGACTTAGCTTGATTTTCAAAGATGAATTCCAATATGGCAACGCGATGTTGACACGGCGCGTTGGTTAGTTCAATGCTATTAGCGACGCGTTGCGTCATAACGAAATTGGCGAGGGTAAGTTGCTTGGCCCCAATTGAGTTCACCAAGCCTTAGAAAAGGTAAAGATGATATGTGATAGGTTGAAAACCGCTCAAAGTCACCAAAAGTCCTATGCGGATATAAGGCGTAGGGACTTAGAGTTTGGTGTTGGCGATTGGGTATTCTTGAAAGTGTCTCTCATGAAGGGAGTGATGTGATTTTGTAAAAAGAGGAACCTTAGTCCCTGTTATGTTGGCCCCTACTTGATTGTGAAGAGGGTTTTTAATGTTGCCTATGATTTGGAGTTGCCTTCTAGCATGAACTCCATTCATTCGATTTTCCATGTCTCTATGTTGTGAAAATATGTGGGTAATCCGTCGTTAGTTATTCCTTTCAGGGATGTTGATATCTCGAAGTTTTTGTCCTATGAAGAGATCCTGGTGAGGATCTTGGATCGTCAAGTTTGCCGGTTGCGAACCAAAGAGGAGGATTTAGTGAAGGTTCTATAGAGGAACCAAAAATGTGAAGAAGCTACTTGGGAAGCGTAAGTGGACATGAAGTCTAAGTACCTGCATTTGTTTCCTATTCCGAAAACTTATGATGGAGGTATGTGTTGATCTCCTTGCTTTGATTTATGTCTTTGATAGACAATGGGTTAAATTCCCCAAGTTAGACCATGGGTTCAAGTCCCTAATACTTTAAAACTATATGTGTCCTTATTGTGATAGGTTTAAGTCCCTAGTATCTTGAGCTGATTTATATCTTTGGTAAAATGATGGGTTCGAGTCCCTAATCCTTGAATTGAACAAGTATCCTTAATAGGGCGATGGGTTGAAGTCCCTAAGTTGTGAAATAAGTAAGTGTTGGTATGTAAGGGTCTAAGTCCCTAAGCTTTACAATGAACAAGTGCCTTGATAAACAATGGGTTTAAGTCCCAAAGATGATGAAGTGAATGATTGATTGATAATGAGCATGATGTGTGTTATATCCTTGTGTATGCTAGTTCTAACTTATTTGAAGGTTGTTTCGAGATGTGATAATCTGTTGACTTGTGTTTATTGCTTACCCTACCTATCATTTGCAGATGAATGATCCAAGTGGGGGAGAATTGAAACACTTAGACTTTGAACTATTGAAAGAAACTCCCCATTTGATGTCACTGGTGGGTACGACTAGGGGCTTGAGTCGTACCCCTTATATACGAGTCATATCCACTCTCCCCTCCCCTATTGTACATTGATCAACCTAGGAGGAAAGTATACTTTCCACTATTCGAGTGACCCTCCTCCTCAATCGTACCCTAAGTATACGAGTTGTACCCAACATAATCCTATAAAGGGAAGTCCTAGCTTAAGTGGACTATTTTAGGTACGGGTAGTGTATACTAGTTAGAGCTTGAGTCTTACTATTTGGATATGACTCAAGGATGTGTGGTTGTACCTTTAACTGTGTAGGTAACCTAGGAGAAGCCTAGGGTATGAGTCAGGGTACCACTCGTACCCTAGGGTACAGTTCATAAGGTGAGTCGTACCGCTGCACGGGTTCATTTTACAGCTTTTAACTAAGAGCCTTGTGGTCATTTCCCATTGCCTAGACCCTAAGTCCCTTCACTATATAAGTGCTTGTAGCCTCCTAAACATCCATTTTTGATGGGTCAAACACCCAAAACACTCTCTCAAACTTATTTTTGAATAATTAGAGTCTAGGGTTTCAACGGTGATCTTCAAGAGGAAAAAGTGAGACAAGTTTCTTGGTGAATTAGGTTTTCTAAGGCATGTAACTCTTTCACTTGTTAAATAACTCTAAACCCATGTATTTTACACTTGGATTAGTAAGTGTAGATGGTGATTTTGAAATCAACTGAAAAGGGTTTTGTTGCCTAATGATGAATAATGTTGATTCTTTCCTAGACCTATGTTTACATATGTTATTGATGATGATTTTCATATGTGAGTGCTTTTTGTATGTGGTTTAACATGAGGGTCTTGAGTAACCCTAACCTTGATGATTTCTACCATGAAAATAACCTTGTTAAAGGTATGTACATAAAGTGTTTGTGAAAATGTCTAAGTGAATTGTCTAGTCACATATTGGTGATGTTTTGAACTAGGGCAATGGCCCAACAAGTATGAATGATTGATAAATGGTACCTTAAAATTATTGTGATCTATGTATTGTATAATTGATTATCATGTTGGGTTAATTGACTAATAAGGGGTTGAAGTCCCTAAATATTATAATATATTTGAATTATGTGTTGAACCAAGTATGGTGAGAATATGGTATAAGATGTTTAATGAAATGTGAATAGTTTGTATGGCTCTTGATGAGCATAACTTGAATTGTATGATGGATCGAATGAAGGCAATGTCCTATTGAAATGGTTAAGCAATGAAGGCTCCCATAAGGACCATGGGGTCATGTATAGTGTTGAACTAGTTAAATGGTTAAAGTCCTTAAATGTTGTATGGAATGAATGTTTATTCATGGGCAAAGGGTTAAAGTCCCAATGTCGACTATTGCTAATTATGATGGCTTGAGGTTGAATTCCATTTCCTTATGGAATGGCTTGAGGTTGGAGTCCCTTGCCCAATGAACTTGCTCGAGTTTAAAGTATTTTGCTTAAAGAGATCTCTTGAGGTTAATGTACCTCGCTGAATGAAATGGCTTGTGGTTAGAGTCCCTTAGCATGAGGTTAGATTCCCTTGTCTAACGAATGGACATGAGGTTGGAGTCCCTTGCCTAGATGAATGTGTGTGTGGTTAGTCTCCCTTGTTTGAATGATTGTGTATGCATTAAAGTCCTTGGCTAATGAATGTGTGAGCATGGTTAAAGCCTTTTGTCTAATGGTATGTGATTGTGGTTAAAGTCCTATGCCTAAATAAAATTGTCGAATCTAAGTAGGGAAGGTCGGAGTCCTCCATTTCATGTCTAATGGATGAATGTTCAAGAATGCTGGTAAGCCTTGATTTCTTGGTTAGCATGTGATATACCTATATGTAAGGATAAAGTGTATGAATATGATTGAATATGATATATTGGAGTGTTGTTGAATAATGATGCAACTTTACCCTTATCCTTGAGTTACATGCTAGCATTCCAACCGCTAACCGTCTCCGAACGCTATGTCCCAATGCGATATGGGGGTCGGAGCATCATCTTCTCTTCCTGTGCAGTGATTAGGTAAAAGAAGTGGTTCGTGCATTGAATTCATAGTGGTGAACTTCTTTATTTCAGAAGACATTCATTCTTGGTCTCCTATCTTTAGACTTAGTTTTATTTTGACTTAGTTTCATTCGGTCTGTATATAGGTATTATGGATGACTAGGGACTTGGGTATATCAATTAGTACGTTGATATTTATGAAATGGTTAGACATTGTTAAGGTAAGACTTCTAGTATTGAATTTGCTATCTTATTAAGCGGTCGGGATTCACTCGACTCGTGGGATCGATGTGATGATTATGATTGGTTATCGGGGCGACCTCCGTTTCATGTGGGCTTGAGGTGCCCATACGGCATGACCCAGTTTTGGGGCGTGTCAATTACGAAGTACATTATTTTATTTTATAGATTGTTAGCTCCCCAAGTTCTTTAATCGTGTCCAACAGTCCCATCATAATAATCTGACGGTTACTTAATTATTATAAAATGAGTAACTATGTCAGATAAAATAATACTACTTAATAATCATTAAGTTGCAGTTTTAATCTTAGGGTGCATTTATTTTTTTTAAGATTAAGACGTCTGGATTTAAATGGATATCTGAATGATTAAGATGTTATTTCTAGATCTGAATACTGAATGATTAAGACTGTTTGTTTTTTTAACATTTGAATATACATAATTTATTTATTTGTAATAAATATGCAATTCAAATTTAAAAAGTAATGAAATGTTATATTATATGAAAAAAAAAATTGATAAAGTATTAACTTAATCAACAAACATTATTTGAGTGATAATTAAGATATTTAAAGGTATAAATAAATATATTATGTTAAAAAAAATTATTGAACTATCTAAATTATTAAAAAAATATATTAATTAAAAATTATTATGATAAGATGTAATAATAAAAAAATAAATTTAACACAAAGTAATCTGTCAATTAAACTAATCCAACAAACTAAAACAATTAGTCAGATATAATTTTGACTTAAATGCATAAATATTAAAGTATTTGAATAACTAACTAATGATCATCTAATTTTAACATTTCACTAATGAAAAAAATCAAATAATAAATTATTGATCTCTCAAGTTCTTCAACTTCATTCCATTAGCTTGAGTGCAAGTTTCTCAGGAATACTGTGCATTATCTGAGAATCTCCAACTATCCAGCTAGGCCTGTTTGTTTCCTCCAATGTTTCTTCTTATAGTCCTTCTTCACCAAATATTACTTGAGGTGTATCAAATTGATTAAACAATCCATCATTGATGCGTTCCTTCCTAATAAAATTATTAACTACAAAGCATGCAATAACAACATCTCTTTGGATATTGATAGGACATAGAGTCATCTTGTCCAATATAGGAAATATTGATTTCAATACTCCATAAGAACGTTCGATAATATTTTTAAGTTGTGCATGAGCATGATTAAACTTTTCCTACTTAGTTATGGAATGCCTACGACAATAATCTCTTAACCAATATCTAATATTACTATACATGCTAGAATTCCTCAAGTATTAGAATATGCCGCTTCACATAGATAATATTTATCTGACGTTAAAATAAAAAAGTTAATTTATCATATTAAAAGAATAAATAATTATTTTAATAATTTAAATTGTATTACATACTAGATGGAGGAAACGAAAAGCCATTATCTGAATTAGATACAACTTTTGTTAGAACTCGTGCATCACGTGCTACCCCTTCCCATCCAGCATAAACATAAGTGAAGACCATATTAAAGTCATATATTGTCAGGACATTCTGATAGCATTTACCTTTTCCTCTTCCTCTGTAAATAATTTGTTAATTAGTAGGAACAACGGTGTATACTAATGTCCCATCTAGTGCACCTATTTCCCCCTGTCAATTTATAAATTAATGTCAACATAATAAAAATATACTTTCAAAATTCTATACTAATATAAAAATAGTACCTTAAAAACTTTTCACAACCTCTTATTATGAGCACCAGGAATATTCATATTCGAATCAAATGTTGTAGGTACAATAATCTCTTTTGCAAATTTTATCATTGTCTCAAGAACCTCATGAAAATACTTGTGCACTGTTTGCGAAGAATGTTGAAATCTTCTCTTGATAACGAAGTAACGCTCATTATATCCTATAATAGTTAAAACATTATTTTATTTTCCTCGACGGATATATGTTTGCTATTAATGATCCCTCCATTTTGTTTAAACTATTGACATAATAGAACATATGTATCATGTGACATGCGCATCAATTCTATACATTATCAATTAGAATCGAACAACAATTCTAATGTATATTTTTTACCAGACAAAGATGATGTTAAATCTTATTTCTTCGATCATATGTGAGTCTATAACATTTCTTTCCAATATAAGCTCATCAACCATAATATCTGATCATCAATATCTATGTCTAATATGTTTTACAAATAAAAAAATAATGCATAATAATAAGTACAACTATCTGCATATTTTGCAAGGTCAGAAATTACATATAACAATAACAAAGTGATTATAAAAATTTTATACTCCTCAGACATAGTAAAACATAAAACAATGTAGTTCACCAACAAACATGTTTCATAAGCATCACATATAGCATTACAAAGTTTCAAAAATTATTATAAAAATTAACTAAAAAAATAGATTTCTTGAAATTTGTATCTAATAAATATACTAGTAATTCACAAAATTAAAGAATACCCAAATTTTTTTCATGACTTTAACCTAATTCTCTAATTTATCTGTCTCTGTTAGTTTCATCCATACTTTTCGATAGCTATCACCTTCACAAAGTATACTAACAGTTCCATAGTACAACGGATTTATCCATCCAAGTCCATCTAACTTTTTCACAAATTCCTCAACTTCAGGTGCACTATTTTTATTAATGAATAATTTCAATATGGTACTTATTTTCTCATCAGTTTTCAATCAGGATGATTTTTTTTCTTTTCTTTCCCAAATTCTTTTTTCAATTGAAATTGAAGATTGAGATGGAAAATCTTTAAAAACTTCATCATTTTTTTATCAACTAGATCTTGTAAATCATCACGATCTATATTAGTAGATGCAGAAGGGGCACCAGGCCGCGGAGTTGTACAACTTTAACTCCAACCATGAACGTCTGTTACAGTAAAACCCTTAAAGAATGTTGTACAAAGTTCTGGAAAGGGTAGTGGTAATCTCTTCAATACCTTTGCTATGAATGAGCCTATATTTAAATATAAGAAGTCATACTTTTTATATACACCTTAAACTATTTTTTTTATGAAAAAATAAAAGGAGAAAAAAAATTATATAATGAACTAACCTTTAGATATTCTTCCCTCTCACTATTAGACATTTTAATGGTATTGATTGTTGGATCATAAACATTGCCTGTCTTTTTAGTTAGTTGCAACCAAGCTTGATATTTTTATTTTATATAATTATATTGGTTCTTCATCTTCTTTTATGTAGCTACAAAGTTATGCGTAGTCACCAAGACATCTTTAATTCTATCTCATGATTCAGCTTTCAAACTACTTTCACATCTCCCGTACAATGATACTTCTTGAATACAAGATTCTAAAAAAGTTTTTAGAACATCTATTCTCCAAATCAATCTGTCACTAGTTTGTTCCATAATTGAAATATAAAATTCTAATCTCATTATCAAACATAAATTAATAAAATAAGAAAAAGTAAAAACAAGAGGCTCTTGCTGGAAAAAAAAAGATGGTAAATGGCGTTAATTGTTTATCTACTAATAAAAAAATTTAAAGATGTTAACGAAGATGATAAGAAAACCAAAGCTAACAACTCTAGATGTCAAACTAGTTTATTATAAAGCCATAAAGAAAGATAGGAAAAATAGCTGTCTTTGTGGGACAACCAGTAAAGACAACAGGGAAGATTACCCTAAACAATGTACGAGACTTCAACAAACCTAGTTGAGAATGCTTTATGTGGAACTTTATAGGATTAGGCCACTACACATATTACCCTACTGGCCTATATAGCATCTACTAAACACAAGCCCTTGCAGAGACAAAGAACCATCACTTTTTCTCTTAAATTATGATCTTTTTCTTATGAGTATGATGACACATTTTAATTTTAGATCCACCATGGAAAGAGAATGGCTAAGTAACTTGTGTCAACGAGTTTGCAAGTACTGAAGTGCTTCCCCTTTAGTCTCCACAAACCTACTAATACCATATGCTTAAAGGGAACAAAAAGACCAAGTGAAATATAGCCACCTCAAGTGTAACATGGCTTCTGCTCCGGGTTACGTGATCATGCAATTTGCTTTTAGTTCATAGCAAGAAAGAACTACATTCAAGTTGTAGCTTTAATAATATAATTTGAAAATTAATAATTAAATAATTCATATGGCTAATAAATAAAAAAATTTTAAGATTCTATTATTCAACTAGAACTATTATCCAAACAACTACAAATTTTATAATCAAAAAAAAAAAAAATTGCAAGCAAAAATTTAGAGTTTTTAAGCAGTAAATAGTGAATGCACAAATTGATAATAAAATATTTATAAAACATTTTGAAGAATCCTGCCTAAAAGAGAAGGAAAGCAATTTGAAGAAGAAGAGAGAGAGAGAGCAACGTGAAGAGAGGGAGATAGAGCAACGTGAAGAAAGAGGATGAGAGAACAACATATTCAGAGAGGAAAAATAACAAAATTTGAGATTTTTGAGGGAATAAATTAGGTTTAAAATGAGTCTGAATGTCATTCAGACTCTTTTCCATATCATACTGATTCAAAGATTTCAGATTTATTAAGAGGCTCTTAAAAGAAATGCACTTAATGGGCTGAAGTCTGAACTATCCAAATTCAGACCTCCATTAAGTGCAAACAAATAGAGCCTTAGTGTCAGTGTATTTAGATTTTGATAAGTGATCACTTCTTCCTTTTTTATTTATCTTCTTTATTTTGTTATTGTTCAACCACCCTTCCTCCATTGTATCTTAAGGGGTTCGTTTGGCACACGAAATGTAATAAATAAAAATACTTCATGAGTTGAGATCCTTTATGTAACTAGTTTAATCGCACGTGTAAGGTTTCATTATTTAAAATTAAATAATTTTGTCTATTGCAGAGATTTTTAATGAAGTGTAAAAAGTTCAAAATCACTTTTCAAAGATCCTTCACACTTTAATATAATAATATAAAAATAAACATATAATTTTATGTAAACACATATATATTTTACCACCAGAAGTTTTAAGTTGTTAGTGGATCATCACTTTTGCGTTTGTCATGCAGTACCTCTTTCCCTTGCTGTCAGAGGTTAAACGCATCAATTTGAATCATATTTGTGGTACGATTATTTTTTGTGATTAAAATTTTTCTTATTTTTAAAGTCAAATATTTACAAAATCATTGATTACATTCTTATTAATTGTCATTAATTCTATCAATATGGACATGTGTTGCACGTTTGTCCCAAAATACTTAGTATAAAATTAGACTCGTAATAATAAATTTTAAATGTTATTCATATTTGAAATTTGTTTAAAAAATTAGCAACTTGAAGTTATACAATTATTTAAATATGATCACTTTGAATCTGACTTTAATCGATACTTATTAGTACATCATTCAAATAAACACTTTGCATATAAAAATTCAACCTTTAACTATCACTTTATATTTCTCATGCAATGGATAATATACCAAAAAGTCATGGACTTTTGTCCTTGGTGATCCTAATTAATTCGTTCAAATATAGAAAGAAAAGCAATAATGTGATTTTAATAGCTTTTTGAAGAGAGAATCAAACCACAAATTGTTCATGTGATTATTTGAGTATCATCCGATACATGCTATCAACTAATTAAACCACAAATATATATAAATTATTGAGAAAAAATAATAACAATTTAACGTAAAATAAATACCAAGTAAATTATAAAATATTATTTCAAATGTTATTTGGAAAAAAAAAAAGAATAGAGATAAATCTTTGATTTTTTCAACTACTTCATTCTGCGAAAATATACTTGTAGACACGTGATTTTTGATCCTCCCCGAGTTTTAACCTATTTTTGACATCAAATATTTATTTAGGTTAAAATATTATCTTTAGCTCTTATTTCATTTTTTTTAGTAGGTTTCATTTTAAAAATTATGAAAAGCATTCAAAAAATAAAGTTACATTTTAGGATATTTTTATTTTTATTTTAAAAATAATACAAAAAAAATTCAAAAACATATTTTCTTTTAATTTAGATTTTAATAAAAAAAAAAGCTAGTAGTTTTAGCATTATCTTAATTATATTTATTTTAGACTATTTATAAACTTTTATTATATTTATATAAATATAAAAAATAATTAGTTAATATTCTTATATTATTATTATTTTATTTTTTTAATTTTATATATATTTTAAAAAAATCTTATCATAAAGAAAACTATCCAACCACCCCTATTGTTTCCTCAACCCCTCAGCTCCCCAACAATCCCCACCTGCACCCCACGTTCCCACTACACAGGCACACTATATATACATAACACACTCACCACCCTAGAGAGAGGAGCAAACACAGGGACACAAACAAAAAGTCAACAACTGGAGAAAAGGGAAAAAAGATAACACGAGAGAGAAAAAGGTGGAAAAGGGGCGACAACATAGAGTGAGAAACAAGAAGGAGAAAAGAGAAACAAGAAGGAGAAAAGAGTTGAAAAAAAAATAAAGAGAAAAGAAGGACAAGCAGTAAGGAAGAAAGGAACAAGAACGCTTGATGAAAAATATAGAAAACCATAGAAGAAGAGGAAAAGAAAGGAAGAGAGTTCGGGTTTGACTTTGGGGTCTTCGTTTTGAGTTTTCGGTGACGACATTCCTATTCTTATTTTTGTTTAGTTCATCACCCAGGTTATTATTTGACTCTACACTATTTATTTTTATAAATTTTATTGCAAACCAAAGCATGAACAAAGTTGATTGGTTTCATGTATTATTCGACATGTAAAGTTATTATTTATGTGAACTTCTCGCTCTTTATTTTTTGTAGTTTATCTTCTATATTGAGTCAACATTAATTAAATTAGATCATTCTTAGATATTAAGAGGAGCTAACTTTAAAAGTCGATTAAGTTCGGATAAAAATAAGGGTTTTGTTGGTTTGTATTTTCCCTTGAAGCTTTAAGTTTGAGGTCTATTCTTAGCAAATTGGTCATGAATTTTGAATAAGTCAATCAACAAGTAATTAAGTTTTGTGAATAAATAATTATCACTAAAAATGAAGAAATGGTTTATTCTTCCTTTTGGAAGTCCAAGTATTTTGCCACTGATTTTGTTGTATAAATATGATATTGATATTTTTTTATTTTTATTTTTTGCCATCACTTTTAATAGATAAGTGTTTAAGTTAGTCTATTTGATGAAGCGTTTTCAAATGTGCTTACCATAGTAAGAAGCGTCGAGTAATAATATTCGTTTCTTTGGTTTAAAACTTAGTTCTTTTAATATGTCAGGTTTTCCTCTTAAATGTTCATTATCCCCCTAACTAGTTTGCTTAAAAAGAAATGAGAGATAGTAGATGATGAAATATATGATCTAAAAGGTTTTTTTAGGTGTTTTTTTTTGTTAAAGTGTGAAAGTTTACTATCGTAATGTGCAAATTATACAAGATACAGTTGATATTTTCAATTAAATTCCTCCCAAATTGTAAAATGGGTTCTCAAATTAATGTTAATAAAACATAAATTTGACAAAGATCTCATTAGTTCTTGCTCATTTTGTTCTAAGTTGATTGTTGGCATCTTAGGCTATCTTAGAATAACAAGTTTTTGGTTTGAGTTTATAAACAATTAATTCAGGGTGTTAAGTTACGTACTTATATTCACATGACTTTGTTTAAATTGTTGAATGTTAAACATTTATTTTTATTTATATCATATTTATATTCTCTTGACCAAAATGTTTGATTTGTTGTAAATGTAAAAGAATTCAACGATTTTTGGCATCGGAAGTTAATAAGTTGAGAGGTTAATTCTGAAAACGATCAGTAATATAGTTGGGTCCAGACTTATTTAAGGCCTAAATAAGTATTAGTCAAGGTGACAATGATCGAGATGGATCACGGTTTTATTCAAGACCCGTTGTAATTGATAAAAGAAAAGAGAGGAAAAAATCATTATAAGGGAGCGAATTTGTAAAAGAATGAGTTGGTTCTTAACCTCAAGAAATTAAGATTTAACAAACAAGAGAAAGTAAATAATGAAGTTGGAAAGCCCTGCTACCGACCATTCATTATAATAAAATTTAACATATCATCTAATTGAGTTGGGTAGATTCTAAACATGTTATGTACTTATTTAAATTGAAAAAAATGAAAACGATCCATAAATGTCTCAAAGTCGCGAGAAATATATCAAAACTTGTGGTATGAATGGAAAGTACTGCTACTGGCAAGCGACGCATTAATATAATTAAATAATTTAAAATAAATTAAAAGCGAAAAATAAGTAACTTTTAGGCTAACAAATCCTTTATAACCAAAAGATTAATTCAAGCCAGACTTAAGTCATTAAAGTAATTGTGCTAGAACCACAGGACTCGAGGGGTGCCTCATACCTTCCCCTCGATCAACAGTATTCTTTACCCTGTCTTCTGTTCCACAGACCAATAATGAAAGAGTCATTTTCTTTTGTGTAGGGATTCAATAAGGAGACTTGAAACACCATAACTCAATTTCAAGTAGCGACTCTGTAAATAAAATAATCCCTATTCAAAACCGTCACTTTAATTGAAAAAATCCTTTAATCCCTCGAGCGAAAAAGGGGTGTGACATCTCTGGGGACTCTGCTAGGGAATAACCAGAATTCGAACTTTTATATATTGACTTGTTTGGCTTTATGTATTTTGAGATATTGTATTTATTGGCCTAAGTGTGTTATTTGTCTAATTGCTTACCGCTTTGATATTATTTAAATTGCAATATAAATTGTCTTCTTTCGCGCATCGATCTGAGTCTTCTGAGATACTTTATATTCGAAGATACAATATACGTTCCCGAGCCTTGAGATACCAGAGATACGACAACGCTTCTGGAAAGGATTCTATAGTCACACATGATTTAGGATGGGAAGGACCAACGGTGAAGCAGGAAAGCACTGCTATCGGTAAGTTGGCCCTGCCCGACTCGAGTTGTCCGCTCATATTACAGCCAGTCTAGACACCTATATCCATCAGGTTAAACTAATAGCCTATTTGAGATTGCTTATTTCTCAAAATAAGCACTCATTTTGAGGAAAAAAATATTTTTTTTTAAAAGAAGGGTGTTTGGTAAACTTGCAAAAGTACTTTTAAAAATAAGCAGAAGCAGTTTTTCTACTTCTCGGAAGAAGCAGAAAATTTCTGCTTCTTAAAAAAAGCAGAAGCAGAAGTAGACATTCTTTTTTTATGATAAATATATCCCTATCATGCACACACACATATATATATCTTATTAATTAGTTAACATATCTTACAAGTTTGATTAACGTTTGATTTTTAAAATTTTACATTTCATATTTACGTCATAATTCTTTATGATTTATATATTGTTATTTTATTTTCACTCATTTTTTTAAAATAAATTTGAAAATATCATTGATGATGATGACTAAAGAATATATAAATTATTTTAGAGTACGTACTTTTTAATTAAATAAAAAATATTAATTAAAATTATTAACATAGATATTTAAAATAATTTTTCTCTATAAATTGATTTTAGTAATAAAGGCTATTGATAGATGTCCTTTTTGATCATTTGTCTCAAAAAAACACTTCTTGAAAAAGATTATCTAAATATAATTTGATTATCAAAAGCACTTTTCGAATGAATTTACCAAACACAAATTGTTTTTTTAAAGCACTTTTTTGAAAAGCCATTTTATAAAAGTGCTTCTCAAATAAGCAGTTTTGTAACAACAATCCCAAATGGGCCCTAAGTAGATCAGAAACTCAGACGTGGTTATCCCTATTAGGTTCCTCTTTATTTGTATCAGATGCATTTTTGACTTAGGGGGGCTCAGTACAGGAGCCGAATCTATCTAGTACAGGTGTCCCTCTTTATATGACCAACATGTTTATCCTATGTACTCTTTGACATTTATTTGGAATGCTCATTTGATTGTTGACCGACTTTAGGCTGCGTAGTAAAATCGAAGAGAGTATCCTTTTCTCCAACTTTTATAACCATTTTTTAAAAAATTAAAATTTTTGAGAATAAAAAAAATAAGTTTTATGATCTTCACGAACTATGCAATCCTGATTCTCACCTTGATGAGATACGTAGGCAACCCCTGTCGGGTTCAGTGATATTTTTAAGAAATAGTTTTGAAAATATTAAATCCTAACATATTTATTATCTCCAAAGTCAAAATAGTTTTGATGTAGTTGGTTTGTGGTTATGCTGGCATCTCATCCATATCATACCAGGTCCAAAGAAAAAAAAATGGTACGAAAGAGGATATGTAGTCTGACAATGAAGAAGACAAAATTTAGTTAATTCCGTAGGAATTTTCATCAATCGAGGAGAATAGGTTATTGAAACAACAAATAGTGTAAATGTATCAATCTTGGATGAATGGGCAAGCCCTACCTTCATCAATCCCTGAACTTTCTAATACGAATGGTCCAAGTTCCACTTAAGCCCAAACTAGTGATCCACTTTGCCAACCCGGATTCAACCCATATACTAATATGTCTAGCACTGCTGGTACCTCTACCACGCACCTTCCAAATCCATCTCTCACAAATAACCCGTTTTTCATTCATATAGTGCCAACTAATACAGGCCCTCAATCAACTATACCGAAGCCTGCTAATGAGTCAAATCATGATCAATTCTATCCTTCTAAATTGACTTTCAAAACCCCAAATTCATATTATCATGCTCATTAGCATGGTTCCCCTATCGTGATTGAAAAGACTATTAAGAATAAGGAAAAAGAAGAGATATCCAGGAAAGTAAGAAGTTTGGAGAAAAATATGAGAAATATGTAAGGACTAGGAGGGCTATTGAGCATTTCATACAAAGATTTATGTATATTTCCTGATTTCCATTTGCCTCTAGGGTTCAAAAGTCCTAAGTTTGACAAGTACGAGGGCCACGGCGATCCATTGTCTCATTTAAAAAAGTTTTGTAATCAACTAAGAAGAGAAGGGGGAAAAGAAGAACTATTGATGGCTTACTTTGGTGAGAGTCTGGCGGGGATAGCTTTGGAGTGGTTCATTGACCAAGATATATCTCGTTGGCACATTTGGGATGACATGGCTCGAGATTTTGTCAAGCAATTTTAATATAATATTGATATAGTACTTGATCATATCACACTAGCATACATGGGGGAAAAGACCACTAAAAGTTTTTGAAAATATGCTATTAGATGGAGGGAGCAAGCTGCTAGAGTTAAGCCATAAATAAAGGAGTCTGAAATGAATGATATTTTTCCCCAGGCACAGGAACCTAACTACTTTCATCATTTGCTTTCTATTATTGGAAATATATTTGCTGAGGTAATTAAGGCCGGGGAGATGGTAGAAAATGGAATTAAGTCCGAAAAAATCATAAGCCAAGCTTCTTTAAAAGCAACAACACAGACAATTCAAAATAGCTCTGGAAGTTTTGCAAAAAAGAGAAAAGAAGGAAGGATGTGGTTACTGTTGTGTCAAGACTGTGACAAAGTTCAAGAGGTTCACTTCACCTATATGTGTAGACATGTAATGTTGTTCCTCCTGAACATCACTGTCAAAATTCACTCCATTTATCATATCATTAGCATACACACTCACCAATTTAATACTTCCACCCCACGAATCCAAATAACAAATTCACAACAACTTTAGACACCAAACCCTAACAAAAAATAACCACCATTACCCTACATACTCTCCAAAACCCATGCACCCCTACCCACCTTACTCGCATTTTCTACACCCACTAACAGACTCATAATACATATACACACACACTCTTACTCTCACGAGGATACACAGCTTCACACAATACACCATTCACGCACACACACTATAATTCTTCTTCTCTAGAGAATACACTCAGCATCAAAATACACACAGTGAGGGAATGGAGAAAACTAGGGGAATAAAGGATTAGAATGGAATAAAGGTAGAAAATACGTGAGAGAAATTGAGAGTGAAAAAAATACACAGAAAGAGAGTAGATCAAAACAGGATGAGAAATGTGAAGCTCCGACACTGTTACTATTTTGGTGAGTTCTCATCAAAATACATCATCATCCGCCCGAAACTAGCTAAAATCCAACTGGTTTCCGTCAAAACTCATCAAAAATTCCAAAATCTGCTAAAAACTTCTCTCCTCTAACATCGCTTGAGCTCAATGGAGCTCCGGCAAAACAAAAATAATAAATCCTGCTCCGATTCAGCGAGACCCATTAAAGGTAGTTTTAAATCCATAATTTGGGGTTTGTATTGAGGTTTTTCTATTGGTTTAAGGCTATTCTGGATTGCAATTTTCGATATCGAGTTGGTTTTTGTTAGCTTTTAAGGTTCCATTTAAGACTCGGATGGCATTATTTTTAGTCAGAAGGATCAATTTAATCGAAAGCGATATTAAGGTCCATTTCTCATCTCATTCTCAATTAATTTTAAGTTTTGGATACTTCGAGTGGTGAATTTATGATGTTTGCACCTTGCTTTATCTGGTTAAATTATGTTTGAATCCTGAATGATGGTGAATATTGATTTGTTTGATTCATTGATTGTTGTTAGATGTGAAGTGGATATTAATCTTATCGAACTCGATAGTATCAGGTATTAGGATGAGAATCGATAGGCAAATCTTAGGTTTGGCTAGGAAAATTTAGAACTTGTGGACTATTGAATATTTGAAATATTTTGTTGAATGGTTTGTCTTATCTTATTTAGATCTATTGTATTCATTTGGCGGGGGAATGCCCCTAGAAAAACTGTATACATTCACCTGAAAATGCCCTGAAGTATCATGTACGCAAAGGAGGTTCGTGATCAAGGCCCAATGCATTAGGTAAAGCATAGTTAGGGTAATTAGAGTAGTTTAGGTTTTCATTTCAGTAATTTTATTTTGGTTTGTAATAAATTGGATTGGACACTATTTTTGAATTTTTGATTGTTTTGGTTGTTTGTTTTCTTGTTTATGTGTTTTGTTGGTTTATACACTCCATAGTGTCGTACTAGTCGACATACTCCATGAAGCAAATGTGATTGAAACACGGGACCGAGGGGTTCCTAACACCTTCCCCTCGATCAACAGAATTTCTTAATTGAAATCTCTGTTCGTAGGCCAATTTTAAAGAGTCGAAATTATTTTGAAAAAGGATTTTCAAAGGTGACTTAGCACACCAGATTTATGTCAAGTGGCAACTCTAAGTTCAATGTAAATGGATTTTTTTGAAACAAACTTTATCATTTGTCACTTCATAATAAAAATCCTTTCAAACCTTAAAACTAATTCTTTTGGGTAAAAAAAAAAGGGGTGTGACATCTCTGGCGACTCTGCTGGAGAATTTTAGAATTCAAGCTTTAATTTTTTGAGTTATATCAACTTAGTTTGATACTATGGGTGTATAGACGTTGTTTGTGTTATTGTTTGTATCATTATTTTATCATTGTTGAGTGTCTACGTGCTACGTGTTTATAGTTTTCCCTTATGTATTACTACTTTATATCTGGCATCATGTGCATTACCCCTAGTTATTCTTCCATAACAAGTCCCATAGTACATGTGTGTACACGACCTCTAGTTGAGTCACCCTTATTTTAAAAGGGGGCCGTTGGTGTATGGAGTGGGTGGAAAGCTCTCATAGCCACTATCGACCATACGCTCCCCCAAACAGCCTTATTAATGGACCCCAGCCTAGGTCATCTTTTAGGTAATGCTTATTTGCATCATATTGAGACCTAGCTGGATCTTTTGGTTCTTTGTAGGGGACTCACCCCTAGAGCATCTCTACGTGCTAATTGTAGCATATTTAAGGGTAATAGGGTCATTTGATGGACTGATTTCGTTAAGCATGGCCTAGAATTTTAAAAGATGTAAGTAAAAAAAAGAGTTTCATAGTTTTTTTAGAGTTTTTAATGACTTTTGTTTTACACAATCAAAAAATTAAAAAAAAAATTACTGTTTGCACTTATTTTCTCAAAAAATAAAATATCAAAAAGATTTTTCCTTTTTTTCTCTTAGTAAGCATTCATAATTCAAAAAATTTTAAAAAGATTTTTTTTCAATAGGAGCTTTTTATAAAATAAAAAGTCAAAACAATGATAGAAGTTTTGTACATTTCATATAACGAAAATACCAAAAAGATTTTCCTTTCAGAGTTGTTGGTGTCAGTTTTATGTGAAGTGTCCAATTGAAAAACTCAAAGAAAATATTTTATTGACGTATTTAATCGTCTGTCTTTGGTTGTGTCTTTCAAGTCAAGGTTCAGTTTGTTATTTAATCCTTAATTGTCCAATCTGGACTAACTACTCACACCCGATTCTCCTCTCTAGGGAGAAGATACGTAGGCAGCCCTTATAGGGTTCGATGATCTTATTTAAAAAATCCAAAAAGATATTCTTCACTATTCATTTAGAGTAAATGTTTCATATAAATCTTGAAAAAAAACACAAAATAATTTTTTTAATAGTCCTAGGTTTCATTTTGAGATGAAATTCAAAATTGAAAATCCAAAAATATTTTTGTCAATATCTTTTGAAAATAATGATGAAATAAAAAAAAATAGATTTTTTAAGTCATTTATTTCTCCATATGAAAAAATACAAAAAGAATTTTTTCATGGTAATCACAGGTTTCATTTTTGCATAAGGAATTTAAACCTG
Source organism: Capsicum pubescens (assembly GCA_030864215.1). NCBI lineage: Eukaryota > Viridiplantae > Streptophyta > Magnoliopsida > Solanales > Solanaceae > Capsicum > Capsicum pubescens. Next base: position 220,190,402 of record CM061541.1, read on the forward strand.
AAAAATTCAAAAAGATTTTCACCAATTCTTTTTACACCTTATTATTTTCTTTTCTTCTAAAGTTTCAAGAAAAAGAAAGGGAGTTTGATTGGCCATTTTGTGGCCAAACTTCACGAACTACGCACACCTGATTCTCCTTTCTCAGGAGTGAGATACGTAGGCGCCCTTCTTGGGTTCGGTGACATTTTCAAAAGAAAAAAACAAAAGAGGGAAAATGAGTTTTTGAAAAAGTGTTGCATTCTAACACCTTTATTATTTCTTATTCGGTTAGTTTAAGGTGGTTGACTTGTGGTATTTTGGTTGGTCCTCCATATTACACCAAGTTCAGGAAAGAGAGTCATGTCTAGCAAGAATATAGAGAGTGACATCATGGATCAGACAAAGAGTCAGGAAAATCAGAGTTCAAAGTAAGAGATTGTAAGTTTGAGGCAACAAATGATGGAAATGTATCGAGCTTGGGTCCATGGGTTGTCTCATCCTCCATTTTCCACTATTGACCCTACAATTACCTTGAGTTTTTTTATCAAAATTGCAAGGTTAGTTTTCTGTTGTTGGTTATGTGCCACAACATGCCTCAGAATTTACTCCAAGACAAAAAATATCTCAATTCTTCTATCACTCATTCTCTATCTCTTCAGTATAAATCTCCCACATTCATAGAACCACCTATCATCGTTGTTTCTGTTGCTCAACCCTCTACTAAGGCTTTCACTTTAGCTTTTTGTCTGTTGATTGTGTTTCTCCAATCTGATAGTGAGTCGATGTTTAATACTCTTGAAGATCACTATTATACTCCAGAGCCCACATTTATGTTAATTGGACCACCAAAATTTTATACCAAGAAGTCTGACGTGGCAGAAGAGCAAGAGAAAATTTCTAGGAAAATGAAGAGCACAAAAAAGGCTATAAAAAATTATCTGGGGCCTGTGAATTATGAGGATGTTGCTATAAGAACTGGGACATGTCTTCAAGTGTTAACCTCGCTCCTAAATTTGAGGTATCAGAATTTGAGGTACGTGTTGGTTAAGAGGATTCTATAAAACACTTGGGATGATATTGCCATCAATTGAGGGGGGCTGAACAGAAGAAAAATTAAAATGTACCTATTGTAGTTCTAGGGGAAAAGTAGAGCTCAAGAGGTCCAACTCAGCAATATTGTCGGTCTCAATCCTGGGCTTACACATCAAATCCACATGCTCACCTACAACAAGGTTCCTCTTTGCAAAATTCAAGATGTTTCATTCCACTTCCTCAGTATTCTTTGAACAATGCACAACGGTTTACTCATCCGTCTTCTTATCCGCAATGGCATGCACGGTCCCGCAACATCATCCTCAACCCCCACATATTTACCATGGAACTTCTAAATCCAAGTTTCAACCGAGGCTGGAGTTTGCAAAGAGGAGGAAGTAAAAGGATAATTTTACACCAATTGGGAAATCAAATGCCAGTTTATTTTAGAGACTGAGAGATTTGGGCATAATCACTCCTTTCCTTGGGTGTACTCTTGATCCACATTCAAGAAATTTTGATCCTCATGTACGATGTGCATATCATTCTAATGTTCAAGGTCACAGTATTAAAAGTTGTAGTGCTTTGAAAAGAGAAATAGAAAGGATGATTCAAGAAATATTAATCGTAGTGCAAAACATTGAAACTACAAAGGTCATACAGAATCCTTCATCAATACACGAGAATGCACAATACGTGGGAAGCGAAGAGTTAAGCATGGAGATCCAAAACTTATTTGAAGAAAATGTGTCTGACAGTAGTGGAAGCTCGAGTCATCCTGATATACAAACCAATGGCTAAGATGTCAGGATCAGCAATTGAGAAGTCACTCCTCTCCCTACTAGGAAGAGGTTTGGTAGTTTGTTTTCTTTTCTTTTTTATTATCCGAATTATTCCAGGGTTGTAGTTCGGGATCCATCTTGTTTTGTCTCTTTGTCGTTTATGTTCAAAACCTCTTATCTTTCATTTTAACTAAATAAAATGTCCATTTTCCCATTGTGTTTTAAATATGTGTTGGTTGTTTATTTTCTTTACATATTACATTTTATGATGATTCTACTGATATGACATGATGGTGGAATTTTTATCTAGATCTTAAAATCTAGTTTAAGCATGAACTTTGAATCAGAGGGCTAAAGTTAGAAAAACCTTGAGAAAATAGAAAGAGTGATGAGACATTGGGTGACCAAGTTGAAGCCTTCTTTGAAAATTAATGCAATTATTTTAAGAATCACATGAATAACTTGGTCATCAATTGAAAAACATATCTCAATTAGTTCAAATAGTGGATTTGTTATCCTATGTCAAGAGGAACAGAAAGAAAATCATCTCCACGAAATCATGAGTCATTCAATGTAAGGAATGTACAACAAAAGTGGAGTTGTATGTTGGACAAACGCAAAAGAAGTAGTGACGCACAAACTTAGTTAAAGTTAATGTTGTAAAAATGTCACATATGATTTTCATCTTTTACTTTCATATTGCATGATATGACTTGAATTTTCAAGTATTGATATGAAGAACGCATTTCATTTAGCTATCCAAACATTGTTTCATCCTTTGTTTACCCTGTTTGAGCTTTAGTTCTATTTTCATTCATACTCCTCATTTGGAATCAAGATAGAGTCAGCAAAATTCAAGAAAAAATGTTGAATAAAACTAGAGTCAGAAAAGTTTCAGATAAAAGAGAAAAAATATGTCAAGGAGAAAGAAAAGAGATGAGTGTCAAGAAACATAGAGTCAGAAAAGTTCCAAAGAGAAAAAAAGAGAAAAGAAATCAGAATCAAGAAAAATAGCAAGTTATTAGAACTATGTTCCACCTGATTCTCCTCTTTTGGGGATGAGATACGAAGGTAGCCCTACTCTGGGTTCAGTCCCACCAAATGAGCAATTTAGAATAACCCAGTTAAAAGAAACAAGGACATGAGTTAATCTTCGTTGTTTGAATTGATTCTAAAAGTTTTAAGTCCCACCCCACTATAAGTTTCATTTGGGCCTCATACCATCCTTTCTTTTTAACCCTATCCAAAAGCCAAGTTTCAACCAAAGAAATACCTTTAGATCAATCTTTGTGAATGTTAAGGCTAAGAATGCAATGGATATGATGAGGCATTTGAGAACTACTTGTCTTCCTCAGCATATGGAATCAGGGAGAGAAATAAAAATGAGGGATTCTTATTGGTGAAAACTTTCACGGGCATCATAAGACGATGGTAAGTTGAGAGAAATAATAATAAGAGAGTCTTATTGGTGCAAACCCTCACGGGCGCCGTAAGGCAATGGAGAGCAAAGAGAAATGAAAATAAGAGAGTCTCATTGGTGAAAACCCTCACGAACGTTGTAAGGCAATGGTTGATATTGGGTGTATTTATACGCCTAAGCACTGTAACTTACCCATATTTTAGCTAAGTTTAGAGAACAAAGTTCTTAGTTTCTTATGTTTTTACTCTACTTCTATGTGATTGAGCTAACCGATGTGATTAGCATGATTTCAGGTATTAATGAGATAGATGGAGACATAATGGGACTATGGAATGCGGATGGCATATGACACAAGAGAGAGTAGAAGTCTGGATCAAATGTGGCGCCTAGAAACTATGTCCAAGACTAATTTGTCATTTATAATTAGTTTAGGGACTTAGAAGGCAATTATGAGAGAAAGGATTATTAAAAAGATTTGATGCTGAAAATTTATCATTATTCATTATTCTGTATTAATTTTGCACTGGGAGTGGCGGCTTAGCACCAAGGGAGAAACAATACTTCATCTTCTCATCCAAGATTGTGTTTACTTTTTGGTAAGATGAATATTTATTTTGTGATTCCTATTTTACTCATGAGTAGCTAAGTTTATTAGTTAGGGTTATGAAAGCCTTGTAACATACAATCTATTACTTTGGGTTTTTGAATTCATCATGTATTGATCTGATTATATCATACTCTATTCATTTATCTTGAATTCCCGTGGTTGCAAACATAGAGGATGTGCCTTAAAACTCAACTTGTTCGATAGAAAGGTTGAGGTTTGAAAAAGAGAGTAGTGACAAAAAATAGGATTTCCAACCCCTATTTCATATGTTAATGCCTTAATAGGATTAACTACTTGGAGATTTTGTATTATTTTTGTAAATATTTTTTATTCGAGAGAACTAAAGTGAATTTGTCCTTGATGGTTGAGAAACACTAGGATTATGTTATTAAATACAATATGTTTCTCTGTAAGCATGATACATGTATGAATTCGTAAATCCCATAGTTAGAAAGTATTGATAACTACAAGGTGGACATAACCCTAGCTTGCTATTTCTCTAGTTTCAAATACTATACATATCTCATTTTGTTACTCTGAAACTATAAATTTGTGAACTGAATCAAATCCCCATTTTTATTTTACGAAAATGAATGATTAAAAGTCAACTAATCTGCATACAACTTAATTAGCTCCATATTTCCTGTGGGATTCGACCCCAACCTAGTTGGGTTCTATATTTGACAGCGACCACTTACTCTCTCGTGGGAGAGGTGTAATTTAGGCGTATCAAATTTTAGCGCAGTTGTCGGGGAATGCGGTTGTCAATTGACTTTAGGTGTGTTAATTGACTGTTAGTCAAGTTTCCTTATTTTATGTTTATTTATTATTTTTGTTTGTTACAGTCTCATTGTTGTTTATTCCACGAACCAGAAGTTCAGGAGAACGACTTATTGTTGTTTATGCCACGAACTAGAAGTTCAGGAGAACCATTATTACCCTTCAATCCTGAACCTTATCTCATTGAAAGAATGTCTAACCAACAAGAAACTGAAAGATTAGCCGCTTTTGGTAATGCTCAATTAAATCAACAGAATGTAGACAACCCAGGTTTGGTACCTAATATAGATGAAGAGGACCTGGAAGATGATGATTTAATTGACCCAGCTAATAGGAGGCGTACAGCGGGAGTAGTTGCACCTGTAAATCAAAATCGTCCATTCAGAGAAAGACTAGACCGCTAAGCTGTGCAGTTTGATATTGACGATGATGAGGAAAATTTAGATAGAGCTGGAGCTACAGGGGAAATTATTCTACCACCACTAGCTCCTGAGGTGAAATTCAACATCACTAGTACTATGATCCAGATACTGAATTTTAAAGGACTCTTTGGTTTACCTGGTGATGATCCAAATCTACATTTGGTGAATTTCATCAATATTTATGAGTCGTTTGATAATCTTGGAGTGGAACAAAATGCTATTCATTTGAGATTGCTCCCACTGTATCTGTCTGGAGAGGCAACTATGTGGTTGAATGAGTTGACTCCTGATTCTATAACAAACTGGAGGCATTGGAAAGGAGCTTTCCTAGAAAAGTTCTTTCCGCCCTCCAGAATGTTACAGTTGAGGGATGAGATCAGAAAATTTAGGCAATAGAATAATGAAGCTTTGCATAAAACTTGGGAGAGGTTTAAAAAAAAGTGAACTCAATGCCCAAACCATAAGATGATTGATGAACACTTGATGGAAATATTCTACAGAGATTTAAACTCGCTTACAAAGCCAATAGTGGATAATGTTGCAGGAGGAGCTTTTATGGAGCTCACCTTTACTGAGGCTGCAAATATGTTAGAAAGAATGACTAAGGCAAGTAGAGTTTGGCATACCAGAGATTATATCGTAGCAAGCAATTCTAGCATAATATCAGCAGAGCAGTGTAGGAGAGAAGAGAAGCGTGATCGGTATATGGCTCACATAAAAACCTAGATGGATCTGCTCATGAAACATTTGTTATCAGGGAATGTAGAAAAGGTAAAAGATGTGGGGTCCAACGGTAAGAGATCTGAATCAAACATCGAGGAAGAGGCTAACTACTTGCATAACCAGGGGGTTTTCGGACCAGTGGTCAAGGAAACCAAGGTTGAAACCATCAAGGAGATTAGAAGAATAAAAGTGACAGGAGTGGACTGTATATACCTCCTGGAAGCTATGATAATGTTGCCACCAGTTCAGGCAAAATGTCCATGGAGGACATGATGGAGAAACTATTAAAGAGAGTTGAGGCAACCAATTCTAGGGTGACTACGATGAAGAGTGACATATCTTCCATGAGTCAACTAGTAAATTCGCACTCAAATTCTATTAAACAACTAGAGCAGGAGATGAGCCAATTATCTGCAGCATTCAACCAAAGACAGAATGGGACTCTACCAAGTGATACAGTTCAAAATCTGAGGACTGATGGATCGTGTATGGCTATTAACACTAGGATCGGTAAGATGTTATCTAGTCCAGGATTGGGAGCATCATCTCATATTGATGTGGTCGAAATGGATTGGGAGATGGTTGATGAATCTTCAGCGGTGCCTGTGGAGTTAGGAGGTTCAGAAAAGAAGAGTGCAAAAGTGGAACAACCACCTAAGCTGAAGTATGTTAGTGATGTGGTGCAAGGATAAGAAAGAAGGTAAAAGTTGCTCCAGTTGAAATCCCAAGGCCACCACCCCCATTTTCACAACAATTAAAGAAGAAAGAAGATGAAGGCAAGTTTAACAAATTCATGGCTATGTTGAAGCAATTGACAGTGAAAGTACCTTTAGTTAAAGCACTAGAACAGATGCCTGGATATGCTAAGTTTATGAAAGATATTGTGATGAAGAAAAGAGAGGTAAGTTATGAACCGGTGGATAATCTCCATCATTATAGTGCTATTTCTACAAGGTCACTAGTGCAGAAGGAGGCATACCCAGGAGCATTTACCATCTATTGTACGATTGGGTCTTTGGATTTTACTAAGGCCTTATGTGATCTAGGAGCTAGCATCAATCTGTTGCCGCTGGCTATTTATAAGAAGTTGGGTTTGGGAGACCCCACACCTACAAACATGCGACTTGTAATGGCGAATAGATCAGTGAAAAGTCCGGTTGAGATTCTACATGATGTACTTGTAAAGGTGGCTGATTTTATATTTCCTGCTCACTTTGTAATTCTTGATTGCGAAGTAGACTTTGAAGTTCTCATAATTTTGGGTAGTCCGTTCTTAGCAACTGGGAGTGTTAGTTGACCTGGAGTCGAATGAGCTAAAATTTAGGCTCAATGGGAAAGAGGTTAGTTTTGAAGTGTGTAAACTCATGAAACAGCAAAAAGAGATGAGTGTCTTCTCGATTGTTGATGTATTCTACGAAGATGAGAGAGATGTACCAATTAAGGATAGGTCTATTGTGGAGACCATAGCTGGTGTAGTTGAAGTTGCAAGTAAGGATGTGAGTGACTTCAAAGTGGATGGACTAGGAATAAAGTATTTTCTTGATCTAACAAATGAGGTACAGATGGTATCATTGATGTATCTTGATGAAGTCTGAGTAGTCAATATAATCGAGTTGTGCCGCGACGTTAAATCAGGCGTTGCATGAGAGGTAACCCAAGATTTTACTTTTATTTTATAATATTAAACAAAATGCAAAAATAAGAGTTGAGCCACGACCGAAACTACGACGCTTGGTGGGAGGAAATTCATCCTTCTAATCATTTTTAGTTGTTTTTGATTAAGTGTAGGTGCATGAAGTACTAAGGAGGCGATTGGTACCAAATTCATTTTGAAAGTGAGCCATATCGAAGGTGGTAAGTTAAGGAGTAACAGGAATATTACAGGTAAGTTGGAGTGGTCAAATGTATAAGGCTCGAGTCATGATTCGTGTTAGAGTTGTGACCCGAATTATGTTAATCCGACCCTAAAAATTTTGCAGTGCGACTTTATTTTGTGAAAAGAGACAAACAATGAAAAGAGACAAAAATCAAGAGATAGTTTCACACCAATTGGGGAATTGTATAACAGTTTGTTTCAGAAATTGAAATAGTTAGGCATCATCACTCCTCTTCTTGGGTACACTCCTGAACCACATTCAAGAAATTTTGATCCTAATGTACAATTTTCATATCATTCTGATGTTCAGGGTCACAGTATTGAAGATTGTCGTGCTTTGAAAAGAGAAATAAAAATGATGATTCAAGATAAATCAATTATGGGGTAGGACATTGATAGTGGTGAAAGCTCTAGTCACGCTGATATGTAAACTGACTAAGATTTCAAGGTCAACAATTGAGAAGTCACTCCTTCCCTTACTAAGAAGGATTTGTGGTAGTTTATTTTATTTTTCTTTCTGTTATTCGAATTATTTCAGGGTTGTAGTTCGGAGGGTATCTTTTCTTGTTTCTTTGTCATTTATGTGAAACTCTGTCATCTTTTGTTTTAACAAAATATAGTGTCCCTTTTTACCTTTTATTTTTAATATATATTATTTATTTATTTATTTTACACATTATATTTTATGTCGGTTCTAGTGATATGATATGCATACTGAATTTTTTAGCCAGATCATAAACCCAATCTAATCATGAAACATTGAATCAAGAAGTTAAAATTAAAAAAAATATGTAAGTAAATAAGTAAATTGTTGAGATGTTTGGTGACCGAGTTAAAGCCTCACTTGAATGAATTAAGGAAATCACTTTGTAAATCAATGAATGACTTGATCATCAATTGAACCTTCACTCCTAGAAGATGCACTTTTTGGTTAAGTCATTTTGTTTAATCTCTAGGAGACGCACTTCCTTATCTGGGTATATCAGTTTTTATGTGCTAGGTGATGCACTTTTTAACTTGAACCTTCATTTCTAGAAGACGCACTTTCTAGTCGAGTCATTTTATTTAACCCCTAGGAGACACACTTCCTTGTCTGGTTAATTTAAGTTTTGTGTGTTAGGTAACGCACTTCCTAACTTGAATCTTCACTCCTAGAAGATTTACTTTCTAGTCGAGTTCTTCCATTTGCCCCCTAGGAGACGCATTTCCTTGTTTGGGTATTTTAGTTGTCATTTGTTAGATGACACACTTCCTAACTTTATCCTTTACTCCTAGAAGATATACTTTCTAGTCGAGTCATTCCATTTAACCTCTAGGAAATGCACTTCCTTGTTTGGGTAATTCAAGTTTTTTTGTTAGGTGACACACTTCCTAATTTGAATTTTACTCCTAGAAGACACTTTAGAGTCCTCCACATTAAATCTTAGAAGATGCACTTCCTAAATTTGGTTATTAGTTTTACTCTCAAGAGACGCATTTTCTTATCAAGACTTTTATTCACCCTCTTTATTATACTTTTCAAAAGTTATGATCTGGTGACACTCACAAAATTTTCTCTAGTGCAAATTGGGGCAAAAAAATTATTCGTGTTATTTGAGATTTTATTTTTCAGCCTAGGACCCTCCTGGATAATGGGATTTTAATTTCTGCTCAGGACCCTCTTGGATAATGGGACTTTAATTTATACTCAGGACCCTCCTGGATAATGGGATTTTAATTTCTGCTCAGGACCCTCCTGGATAATGGAATTTTAATTTCTGCTCAGGACCCTCCTAGATAATGGGACTTTGCTTTATGCTCATGACCCTCCTGGATAATGAGATTTTATTTTCAGCTCAGGACCCTCCTGGATAATAGGACTTTACTTTCTTCACTGGATTCTTCTGGATAATGGGATTTTATTTTCTGCTCAGGACCCTCCTGGATAATGGGACTTTACTTTCTGCTCAGGACCCTCCTGGATAATGGGGTACTTTACTTTCTGCTGAGGACCCTCCTGGATAATAGGATTTTACTTTATGCTCAGGACCCTCCTGGATAATGGGACTTTACTTTTTAGCTCAGGACCCTCCTGGATAATGAAACTTTACTTTTTACTTTGAGTTTAGGAACATGTTTGGAGAATCAAAATTATTTTCAATTTTGAAGCTCAGAAGCCCGAACGAAGAATAGGGTGAAGAAATTACAAGTCAAGATCCCTCCTAGAGAATAAGGTGAAGAAATTACAAGTCCCGAGCCCACCTAGAGAATAGGATGATAAAATAGTAAGTCAGAAGCTCGCTCGGAGAATAGAGTGAAGACTATCAATTGCAAGTTCAGGAGTCCGCCTGAAGAATAGGGTGTAGATTTTCAAGTTCAAGTCAGAAGAAAGTCTGAAGAATAAGTCAATTTTCAAGTCTCTCTTCAATATCAAGAGTCGACATGGAGGAAAATTTCATTTTTTAAGTTCAACTCAAAATAACGACTATCTCACCACTTGATAAGTCATGAAGATTCAAGTCAAGATTCCAGAAAAGCTATGCAGAGATAGGATGTTTCACTTGTATCTTCATTTTTAATTTTTTTATTTCATTTGAATGTAAAAACAAAAGTCGCGAACCGAAAACTAGACGGAACCTGACTCGACCTCTAACCTATCGTCTCATCATTTCCCCTCATTAAACTACATGCGACCTGATTTCCTTATAACCAGGGATATGCAGGCAGCCCAAAACCAAAACCCGGTCGCATCACCTTTTTCTTTCTTCTACCCTTTCGAATAACCGGAGGGTTAAACTCATTCCATTGTCTACTTCTTTGTATGAAAACTATCCGAGATTTCAAACAATGAGGGGCAAAATGTAGACACGTGATTTTGACCCCCCCCCCCCCCAAGTTTTAACCTATTTTTAACATTAAATATTTATTTACGTCAAAATATTATTTTTTTCTCTTCTTTAATTTTTTTAGTAGGTTTCATTTTAAAAATTGTGAAAAGCATTCAAAAAATAAAGTTACATTTTAGGATATTTTTATTTTTATTTTTATTTTTAAAATAATACAGAAAATTTTCAAAAATATATTTTCTTTTAATTTAGATTTTAATAAAAAAAAGCTAGTAGTTTTAGTATTATCTTAATTATATTTATTTTAGGCTATTTATAAACTTTTATTATATTTTCTTAAATATAAAAATTAATTAGTTAATATTCTTTTATTATTATTATTATTATTATTATTTATTTTATATATATTTAAAAAAAATCTTATTCGAAAGAAAACTACCCCAACCACCCCACCTTTTCGTCAACTCCCCCACAATCCCCACCTGTACCCCATGTTCCCACTACACATGCACACTATATATACATAACACACTCACCACCCAAGGGAGATGAACACACACAGGGACAAGGACAAAAACCTGACAACTGGAGAAAAGGGAAAAAAGATAACACTGGAGAGAAAAAAAGTGGAAAAGGGACGACAACATAGAGTGAGAAACAAGGAGGAGAAAAGAGTTGACAAAAAAAATAAAGAGAAAATAAGGGCAAGCAGTAACGAAGAAAGGAACAAGAACACTTGATGAAAAATATTGAAAACCTTAGAAGAAAAGGAAAAGAAAGAAAGAAAGAGAGTTCGGGTTTGAGTTTGGGGTCTTGGTTTTGAGTTTTTGGTGACGGCATTCCTATTCTTATTTTCATTTAGTTAATCACACAGGTTATTATTTGACTCTACACTATTTATTTTTATAAATTTTATTGTAAACCAAAGCATGAACAAAGTTGATTGATTTCATGTATTATTTGACATGTAAATTTTTTATTTATGTGAACTTCTCGCTTTTTATTTTTTGTAGTCTGTCTTCTATATTGAGTCGGCATTGATTATATTAGACCATTCTCAGATATTAAGGTGATATAACTTTAAAAGTCGATTAAGTTCGGATATAGATAAGGTTTCGTTGGTTTCTTTTTTTCCTTGAAGCTTTAAGTTTGGGGTCTATTCTTAGAATATTGGTCATGAGTTTTGAATATGTCAATCGACAAGTAATTAAGTTTTGTGAATAAATAATTATCACTAAAAATGATGAAATGGTTTATTGGTTTATTCTTCCTTTTGGAAGTCCAAGTATTTTGCCACCGATTTTTTTGTATAAATAAGATATTGATATGTTGTTGTTTTTTTGCCATCACTTTTAATAGATAAGTGTTTAAGTTAGTCTATATGATGAAGCATTTTCAAATGTGCTTACCATTGTAAGAAGCGTCGAGTAATAATTTTCATTCCTTTGGTTTAAAACTTATTTCTTTTAATATGTTAGGTTTTCCTCTTAAATATTCTATCCCCCTAACAAGTTTTCTTAAAAAGAATTTAGTAAAAGTAGATGGTGAAATATAGTATCTAAAAGTTTTTCTTTAGTTGTTGTTTTTTGTTAAAGTGTGAAAGTTTACTATTATCGTAATGTGCAAATTATACAAGATACAGTTGATATTTTCAATTAAATTCCTCCCAAATTGTAAAATGGGTTCTCAAATTAATGTTAATAAAAAATAAATTTGGCAAAGATCTAGTCATTAGTTCTTGCTCATTTTGTTCTAAGATGATCGTTGGTCTCTTGGGCTGTCTTAGAATAACAAGTTTTTGGTTTGAGTCATTTTAAATAATCAATTAAGTTACTGCATCTATAAATTGCCCATTTTTATAAACAATTAATTCAGGGTGTTAAGTTACGTAATTATGTTCACATGACTTTTTTTAAATTGTTGAATGTTAAACATTTGTTTATATTCATATCATATTCATATTCTCTGGACTAAAATGTTTGATTTGTTGTAAATGTAAAAGAATTCCAAGATTCTTGGCAGCGGGAGTTAATAAGTTGAGAGGTTAATTCTGAATACAATCAGTAATATAGTTAGGCTCGGACTTATTTAAGTCCTAAATAAATATTAGTCAAGGTGACAATGATCGAGATGGATCACGGTTTTATTCAAGATCCTTTGTTATTGATAAAAGAAAAGAGAGGAAAAATACATTGTAAGGGAGAGAATTTATAAAAGAATGAGTTAGGTTCTTAACCTCAAGAAATTAAGATTTAACATACAAGAGAAAGTTAACAATGAGGTTGGAAAGCCCTGCTACCGACCATTCGTTATAATAAAATTTAACATACTATTTGAAGCCAATCTAATTGGGTTTGGTAGATTCTAAATAAGTTAGGTGCTTATTTAAATTGAAAAAAAATGAGAACGATCCATAAATGTCTCAAAGGCGTGAGAAATATATCAAAAATTGTGGTATGACCGGAAAGTACTACCACCGGCAAGCAACACATTAATATAATTAAATAATTTAAAATAAATTAGAAGCGAAAAATAAGTAACTTTTAGGCTACCAAATTCTTTATAACCAAAAGATTAATTCAAGCCAAACTTTAGTCATTAAAGCAATCGTGCTAGAACCACGAGACTCACGGGGTGCCTCATACCTTCCTCTCGGTCAACAGAATTCCTTATCCGATCTTCTGTTCCGCAGAACAATAATGAAAGAGTCATTTCCTTTTGTGTAGGGATTCAATAAGGTGACTTGAAATACCATAACTCAATTCCAAGTAGCGACACTGTAAATAAAATAATCCTTATTCAAAATCGTTACTTTAATTGAAAAAATCCTTTGACCCCTCGAGCAAAAAAAGGGGTGTGACAATACTTCATCTCATTTAATTTTTCGATCAAAAAGTTTCAACGGAAAAACAATATGAGAAATTATCAAAGTGGGAGAATCCATCTCCAATTGTTGCTTATACATAATTACTATATAATCTTTAAATTTAATATTTAATGTAATAAAGAATGAAAGAAAAAAGATGATTATAGTTACACAAAAAGACTATTTGAATCAAAATCGAAAAAAAAATAGAAGGAGAAGAAGACACTTCAAGTAATTGAATTGACTTTAATCAAGATGTAGTTAATGTAAAATTCCTTTTATGGTATATAATTCAAACAAGGATAGGTTTATGGACTAGATTTAAATGAATTTAAACAAGAAAAGGTTTTATCATAAATATATTTAAAATTTTCAACTCTTAGATATTAGAAAAAATAATGAAAAGGCGATTTTATCTAAAGCAAAGACTTTTAATGAAGGGCAAAAAGTTCAAACAATATTTCTAAGGCCCTTCAAACTTTTAGTATAGATATAGATTATAGATTATAGATATAGATATAGATTATAGATTACAGATATAGATTATTATTATTACATTCTTATTTCATACTTAAAACTTTTAAAAATTTGGTACTTCTTAAAAAAAAATTATTCTAACACTTTTATATTTATTTATAGAATTTTTAAATATTCTTAAGATCAAATTTAGTTGATTTAGAATTTTTAAACTAATGAAAAAAGTATTAGTTGTCATTAATTATGATGACTTTTAATAAGAAAAGGTTTTACTATAAATATATTTAATTAATTTTCAACACTTAAATATTAGGAAAAAATAGTGAAAAGATGATTTTGTCTAAAGCAAGGACTTTTAATGAAGGGCAAAAAGTTCAAACGATATTTCTAATGCCCTTCACACTTTTAATATATTATAAATTATAGATTAGTTATTTATTTTTGAAATTAGTCAATCATTATTATAAATAATTTTGATACTAATTAATATCTATAGTCAAATGTGGAATTAAATATGAGATAACATAATTTTTTATTTTATTTTAAAATAATTATTCTTATCCTACGTACGAGATGGATCCTCAATATTTAAAAAGGCCATATACGTGCAACTTGCAACTTGTTTCTTTCATATCTTGTCGTCTTATTTAACCGCAAAAAAAGGAATATTTATGGGACCTGGTCCCATAGAAAGTCAGCTTCAGAAGATGACAATTGAGTACAACTGGAAGCTGCACTTTCTACAGAGAGTTGGTGGCACTGCAGTTGAGGCAGCCAACCTTGACCAATGACATACACTCTAGATTTTGTTCTCTCTTGTAAAATGATCAATCACGCATAACAAAATCCATCTTTTTCAATCAAGATTTCTCTCAAAAGAAAAATTCATTTCACAGGAACACTGCTCATACTTCAACAAGGGACTTGATAGAGTACTGACTATGTTTTATTGTTATTTTGAGTTTTCGTGCCTTTGCTCTTACATTGTAAATCTACTTCTGGACTATTAAGGATAGTAGATCAATAGCTTTTCTAAGTCTTAGTTGAGTTGTATCAGTGTCGCGATCCGAACTAGGGCCTGACCTTGATAGGTATCTCAAGTTCCACGTGGATCGGATATCACCCCCGACACCTAATCAAATCAAACACAACATTCCCCAATATTGGATGAATTCCGAACATATAACAATATAGAATGTAACAAACTTAAGGAAAGTAAAAAAATATCGATAACCGACGATCGATGGTCGGCCAAACAACCGACCAACATCGCCCAATAGCCACAGTAATCCAAACAAAGCCTTCTAAATAAAGAACCAAAACCAGTTTTCGTCGGGACATATCCCAGACTATGGAAGATGACAATGAGAATGTTAATGATAATGAAAGTATCTATTGATAACGCTCAATCTACAGCTCTCGTAGGAGTGTAAAGCGGTCGTTAGCAAATATAGAACCCAACTGGGTTGGGTGTCGATCCCACAAGGAATAGCTTGGCCAACAAGTAAGCAAAATTACTAAACTTTTGGTGCAAGTCTCGTAAAAAGGGGGGATTTGTAATGTGTCACCAAAATAATTAAATAAAAGCTGAAAATAGCAAAGTAAAAGAGAAAGATTGTTACGTAAGTTGTAAACAATGAGAATTGAGGCGTTGGGGTTATGTCCACCTTCTGAGGTATACGTCTCTATTGGCTATGAGTGCGTAGAATTCTGACATGCAACTGCTTATAGAGAATTGTATTCGATGGTAAATCCAGGCGTCTTTCGACCTATTCGAGGATTATTTCACTTTAACTCTTTCGAGCTTAAAGCGTGTCTAACGGTACGAATTCTCCAAGAGGTTAGTCCAGTTACGGCACTAGCTTTTTAGTAGGGAATTTTAGGGGGTGACCCTACTACCTTGACATTATCTCTTTTCAAGACAAATAACCTTTCTTTCGAATAAGTTAAATGTTATACTGGCGTATTCTTGCGTTTGCAACCACAAAGAATGTAGACTAAGATGAAGAGAATAATGATATAAGCAGTATACGTGTCGCGAACTCACAACCTCACAGCAATAGATAGTATCTCATACGGCTTCCATAACCCCAACAGAAAAGTTTAGTTACCCATGAATGCGAAGGAGATCACGATTGACATTGTTGTTATACCACAAGATTGAGTAATTTCGTGTAGCTTAGGTGGTAGGCGTGAGGCGTGAATTCCTAGGCAAAGTAACAATTCTCTTGTTGTGGAATTTAAGAATAGAAGAGTAGAAGAAGAAAAATAGAATTAATGGAAAGATTAGAAGGGTTGTAGAGTAATAGAATTGAATTGTAAGATGAGAAGTTATAAAATCTCTAGCATGATAGGGTATTTATAATACCCATATCCTAATCCTACTAGATAAATAAAATATCTAACCAAATCCTACTAGGCTAATGTAATACTTAACCCAATTGTACTAGGTTAATGTAACATTATCATAATCCAAATAAACTAATGAAATACATAACCCAATTGTACTAGGTTAATGTATCATTGTCCAAATCCAACTAAGTTACTGCAGATCCCCAAAGTCTTCAGAAATGTTGTTTTAGCCCGGAACAGATTTTCCATGCAGCAGTTTTGGTCCTTAGGCGTGTAAATTCCCTTCCCTTCCTTCGTGAGCTTTCTTTTGCATCAAGTAAGCCATAAAATGCTGAATTCTGCATCATTTATACCTGAAACTTTACTAATCATTGTTCGTTAGCTCATTTACAGGAAAAAGGACTAAAAGTGCATGAAATATATACTTTGTTCTCAAAACTAGGCTAAAATATGGGCAAGATATATTGATATAGGCGTGTAAATTCGCCTATCATCAACACCCCACACTTGAAGCTTTGTTCGTCCTCGAACGAAATACCATGTCCTTCTAAACATCAACTTAGGGTTTCACAGCAACAACACAAAACATTTGTCAAGACAAGCACAACAATTATCAACAAAGAGTAGCTTTTCGATTATAGGTAGAAATAATTTAACCTCTAGCATAGACTCGTGATGGTGATCAACTCGCATGCAAACGTTAAGGTACAAGGAATCATATATAACTACCCAAAACTCATCAACCATGTGTGTCTCACACTATAGTACCCATAATCACTCACAAGTATAGCATATTTTTCAAACATGGGTATCAAAATGTCCTTGCTCTCACTCTCACAAAGAATTCATATGTAACAACTGATGACCATAGGCTTGCCCTTAATGTAATACTCTACTAAATGTCTGAATGCTAAGCTTAAGATCAAGTAGGTCTTTTGATGGTTGTAATGTAGGCTAAGGGACGGGTAGGACTATTTTGGCCAGGAATAGTGACTAAGTTCCTAAGCGCTTTAATACATCACTTTGTATCATTGACACTTTTTTTTTTCTTTCAACCTTTCTTTCTTTTATTCTACCACCCTTGTTCTCCTCTTCTATTTTTCAATTTTAAGCACAACTCGCTTTTCAGCTTTCTTTTCCTTTTTCTTTTCACAACATACCTCTTATGATAGCACTTTTTTTTCATAACACATTCAAGCACCATTACAATTTATGGCATCATACTCACCCAATTTCCTCTTATGTTGTCACATGACTTTTTCACTTTAAAGCACTTAGGAGTTTTGATCAAATTACGGTCTTGAAAAAAATGGATTAGGCTTACATACAAGGTTGTCAAAGAAAATAGGCTAAAGGCTCAAAAGGGTTTAACTAGGATGCTGTCCATGGGTAGGTAAAACTGAAGGTAAACAAATATAGGTTGCCAAAGAAATGCCTAAATCATATCCTAAACTTACACTCCTTATTTTCGCTTTGCATACATACCAGGCAAGTTCTAGCATCAGCCACACACATAGAATATACGATTATCTCACACACACAAGGCACATGGTCGACTTGCTTGGAAGTAATATAGACTCTCGACCCAACAAGTGAAGGAATTGAACCACACAATATCACATAATGAGTCACAACTAGAGCCTAAACGTCTCAATAGTCACAATTGTAGCACATACTCTTGTTATAATCTCATGCTGCCTATCAAAATAATTTCATGCGAAGCTAGAAAAAACAACAAAAACAAAAAACTAAAACACGAAAAAAACAACAAAATAAACAAACATAGATGCGATAGAGAAGTATAGCATACGATACCGCCACCCCACACTTAAACGGGACACTGCCCTCAGTGGAAAATAAATACGAGGAACCTGGTTAGTCGGACTCTTTCTCATTGTCGGGGGTCATACCCCCTTCGTCGGAGTCATCATAAGAGTCGTCGCCAGAGTTCTCCTCCTCGTCAGAGTCTGGCAAGCGTCGATCGTCATCAGTCGGCACATCATCATCTAGAGGTTCCTCAAAGTATACGCCCACTCCACACATCTCCCGTGCATGCATGTTCATGGGATAGTCGTGGTCCAGCTGTTGGAGCTCTGCAGCAGTTGGAACACGTCCACCACTCATCATAGTAAATCGTGTCATGCCATAAAGATGACGGAAGAAACTCTCATCACGAGCATGTCTTTCCGCAGTAGTAAGGTTGACACCATGAGTTGTTTCAGCATCTTTGACTTTAGTAAGGTCAACCTTCTTTGGGTTATGTGGGAGTTTGTGGTCAGCTGGTTCCTCTTCGATATCCTCCTTCCGCAAGATTGCTGTCAACAGATTTCCAAACGTGAAGTGGGACCTTTTGTGGAGTCTGGCCTTCCTCATGGTAGAGCGAATGATTGCCCCAAAGTTGATAGGGACATTCATCATCAAAGCATAGACCAAACACACTTTATCTCTTGATATCTTGGTGTATTGAGTCCCAGGAATAAGGCATGAGTTGACAATACACATCCAGATTCTTGCTTCCCTATTCAGTGAAGCATAGGGGAAGGTGTTGTGTCGTCCTGTGTCTTTATGTCTACTCCACCTTGCCATCGATCTACTTCCACAAAGTGTGTGTCTAATTTCTCTATAAGGAGGCCTGCTGTACAGCTCTTTGAATGGTGCTGGGTCGACCGAAGGTAAGCCAAGAAAAGAGTTGATCCAGTCCGCGTTGAGCTGTAACACTTAGCCCCAAATTTTGACTTCGTTGCCTGTTGTTTTCGGCGACCAGTTGGCGTAAAACTCTCTTGTCAAATCAAGGTTACATTCTCCCATATCGCAGAAGATGAAATCCAGCTTCAATGCCATGATTTTTGCCAACATACGCGACTCCTTCTTCGCTAAAGTGTCCTTGTTGATCAGGTCGACGTGAACATATCTTCTTTCTTTGTTGTTCCTGTACCATTCTTTGGCTTCCTCCTCAAGAACCCATTTTATTCCAAACATTCTGCGAGGTAGTTGTGTTGAGGATGATTCTCCTTGGTCCTTTCTACCTCTCTTCTTGCCCTTTTGGGAAGTGGTAGCCTTCTCCTTACCTTGCCTCGCTTTAGGTGCCATTGTACCTGAGACTAGAAATAGTGTTAATGGCAGCACAATCTCAGTTGATACAATCTATAAACAAGCAGTAGGGGTACCACCCCACACTTAGTTTTGTTGACACAAATCAGTGAAGTGAAAGTGGTCGATTACTCAGATTTCGTCGACATACGTTTTAAGGATTATATTCCGACAAGAAAATCAGTAATGTATTACTACTTGCAGCCATTGCACTACTTTCATGTTAGATATAACAACACTACTACATAGGGGTTGTAACATGGTATGGATGTTTTCGACAATCGCAACCTCCTAAGTCGGTAGGCCACTATAAGGCTTATCCCGATGAACGGGATAGTCTAGCATGTAAGTATCCAAGTAACAAGATCATAACATGATAGTCAATGTTCATCACCATAGCAATTCCGCAAATCGTATAACAATGCTATTAAAACCAAATTCAAGTCGGAAACAAGTCAAGATTTTCCTACGTATATGTTTACTCACATGATTTTGTATCAACGATCAAAACACATGAACATCACCAATCAATCTTATACGATGTATCAATTTATAATAGACATAGAAACGTAGTACTTACGAGAAATAAATGAAGAATAAGAGAGTACTTACTTGCTTGAAGCTTTTGGAGATGGTTTTGTGAATTGGAAGAGCAAAAAGAAAAATTTTGGGATGGTTTGGAGAGGGAATGCAGCGCCTTTAGGTTAATTTCTAGTGTGGTTATGTTTCAAGACTAAGTCCCCTTTATATAGGAAGAGAATGGGTCGGGTTTTGACCCATTTACAATCGGTTTTGGAGACAAAAATGCTACATATGCGGCGCATAATGCTTGGCATAGTCATGGTATATGCGGCGCATAGTCTATGGCATTTAGGGACATATGCGCCGCATAGTCTATGGCATTTAGGGACATATGCGCCGCATAGTCTATGGCATATGAGATCCTGAGACCTAATGCTATAGCATAGGCGGCGCATAGTCAAAAGCACACTTAGGACTGGGCGGCGCATAGTGTATAGCACACTAGATTCCGAGACCTTAGGCTATAGGATAGGTTGTGCATCGTTCGTGGCCTAGTTTTACCTAGGCCTAGCCTTCCTCGATGCCTAGCTTGGCATGAGCAATGCTCAATCCATAGCCTTATGCATCACTATTCCTAACTTACCAACTTTACCATACAATGCGTCCAAATCGTCAATTGAAATCAATCTCTTCGTTGAATACCTCTTGCACCTATTTTTGCTTAAAACCAAATGAAAACGATTAGTACGATGGGTTTCCTCCCACCAAGCGCCTTAGTTTTGGTCATGGCACGACTCTTATTTTTGGATTTTTATTTATCAAAAGCAAAACACATACTAGAATGAAATGAAAAATGAAAAACGATAAACGATAAATGATGGGTTGCCTCCCATCTAGCGCTTGATTTATTGTCGCGGCATGACATAGTTACCTCGAGTACTTAGACTTCGTCGAGATAGATGGTGGATCGTTTTCTGAATGGATTCAGACGACAATGAGGCTTACTTGTAGGAGGGATACCAATTATATCATCAATAGTCCAACCCATAGCTCTCATGTATCTCTTCAGAGAAGAGATGAGAGCCTCTACGTGTTGTTTACTTAAATCATCCGCACTCACCGGAAGTATCTTTATACTTTCCAAGAATACATACCTTTGATAATCGGGGAGCTCTTTCGATTCTAGCATTGGTGGCTCTTCAAGGGAAGTCTTCGTTGGTGGTGTGGGTTGATTTTTGAGATCAAGGTCCAGCTTCTTGGGAGCATAGCGATATGTCCCTAATCCTGATAGAGCACAAATAGCTTCTTTGCAATTTTCAGCATCCTTACTTTCTTCATTCATGAGCACAACTGCCAAAGGGTCAGCAATAATTTGCTCTTCTTTAAGTAATTCTTCCGGATCATCAAAGAAAACATCAGCTACCGAAAATACACTCGGATCTTTGGGTTGCTTCATTGTTTTGCAAACATCAAAATGAACCACTTCGTCATTTATTCGGAATGAAAGTTCATTAGCTCTCAAATCAATGAGCACACTTCCTGTAGCAAGGAAAGGGCGCCCCAAGATTATGGGAACCTCAGAATCTGCTTCGCAATCCAAGATGACAAAGTCTGCTGGAAAGATAAATGAAGAAACTTTTACCAAGACATCGCATAGAATACCAACAGGTCATTTTACCGACCTATCTGCCATGACGAGCCTCATATTGGTTGGAGTAGGATCTCCTAACCCCAACTTCTTGTAGATCGATAATGGCATCAAATTGATGATGGCTCCTAAGTCACATAATGCTTTGGCAAAGTTCAAAGATCCGACGGTGCAAGGAATAGTGAAAGCTCCGGGGTCGGCCTTCTTCTGAACTATCGATCGGGTAGCAATTGCACTACAATGATGTACATCGTCTTTCAGCTCATAACTTGCTGCCCTCTTCTTTGTCAAAATATCCTTCATAAATTTTGCATACCCAGGCATTTGTTCAAGTGCTTCCACCAATGAAACATTAATGGTCAGCTGCTTTAACATAGTCATGAATTTGCTGAACTTCGTATCATTCGCCACCTTCTTCAATCTTTGGGGAAAAGGTGGTGGTGGGTATGGAATTTTTCTCTCCACGGCTTTCTTCTCCTCTTGCTTCCGTTTTTCAGCTTTTCCAGGCTGCACGTCGTGAGGAGTGACGTTAAGGACGGTAGGATCGGTTGCTACGGCATCTTTCCCTTTCGCCTTATCATCAATTTCCGCTTCTTCGTCAACCACTTGCTTGCCTTTTTCTGAAGTTTCCAGCACCTTACCACTTCGGGTAGTGATGTCCATGCATGACCCATCATTCCTTGGGTTTTGCACAGTATCGCTAGGTAAAGTGCCAGCCTTTCTTTGATTGAGTGCTGCTGAAAGTTGGCTCAATTGCTGCTCTATTTACTTGATTGAAGTGGAATGAGAATCAACTAATTGCTTCATAGAGTACAAATCATTTATTACCTCCGTTACTCCTGCGCTCGTTGCTTCCACTCCTTTTAGTAGTTTAGCCATCATGTCTTCCATACATCCAGAACTAGATGTGGTGGTGTCACGTCTTCCAGGGGGTACGTATAAACCACTCTTTTCATTGTTTTTTCTCCAACTACCTTGGTCCTTGTTTCCAGAATTATCATAATAGTTCCGACCTTGGTTTCCTTGGGTATTACCTCGGAAACCCCCTGATTGTTTAAGTAGTTGGCTTCTTCTTCCGAATCAGATTCGTCTCTTCCTTTTAGCGCCACAACTTTCACTTTTTTGGTCTTCCCTGATAATAAATGCTTTGTCAGAAGATCCACTTGCGTTTTCATGTGCGCTAAATCTTGATCACGTTCTTCTTGTCTTCTTCTTTGGTCTGCAGTCATACCAATGGATAAAGTGGGGCTTGCTACCTCAGAATCCCTGGTATGCCAAGCTCTACTTTGTTTCGTCATACGATCTAGCATATTGCTTGCTTGACCAAAGGTGAGATCCATAAAGGATCCTCCATCCGAATTATCCACCACTGGTTTAGTTATTGAATTCAGGGCTCTATATAATATCTCCATTAGGTGAACATTAGTCATATGATGGTTTGGGCACCTCGCTAGCTTTGTCTTGAACCTCTCCCATGTTTCATGAAGAGCTTCAGTGGGAAGCTGACGAAAGTTGCTGATTTCATCTCTCAATTGTGCCCTTTTGGAAGGCGGAAAGAATCTTTCTAGGAAAGCATCTCTCTATTGCCTCCAATTTGTAATTGAATCAGGAGTCAGCCCATTCAACCATAATGTTGCCTCCCCAGACAGAGACAATGGAAATAGACGTAATCGAATTGCATTCTGACCAACACTAGGATTGTCAAAAGACTTGCATATAGAAATAAAGTTAATGAGATACATATTCGGATCATCGCCTGCTAGTCCACCAAATAATCCCTTGAGTTGCAATAACTGAATCATGGTGCTTGTGATGTTGAACTTGGCTCCGGGCGCTAATGGTGGTGGAATTATAGCTCCAGTGGCTCCGGCACCATCAAGATCATCATCATCATCGTCGAAAGCTGGCTGCATAGGTTGGCGATCATGTCTATACCGAGCTTGTCGACCTCTTCTGTTGGCAGGTGTTGTGATTTCAGCATCATGCCTTGGGTTTAGTAATTCGTCATCACCTAAATCCTCATCGTCAGGATTTGTTGCTCGTGCAGGGTTATCAATGTTCTGTTGTTGAACCTGGGTTGCGGCAAGGGCAGCCAATCTTGCTTGTTTCTGTTGAGCAGCCATCCTTGCAATTTCAGCTTGTGCTTCCATTCTACCAATGCGTTGTGGTTCAGGATTGATTGGTAATAACGGTTGACCAGAACTTTGAGTATGGGGCATGCACTAAAATAAAAACCTGCAGTAGACAAAAACAAAAACTAAACGTAAAAGTACGAGAATCTTTGACCAAAGGGTCTAGTAATTATCACAAACTTGATTGACACTTGTATTCCCCGGCAACGGCGCCAATTTTTGATAACGCTCAATCTACAGCTCTTGTAGGAGTGTAAAGCGGTCGTTAGCAAATATAGAACCCAACTGGGTTGGGTGTCGATCCCACAGGGAATAGCTTGGCCAACAAGTAAGCAAAATTACTAAACTTTTGGTGCAAGTCTCGTAAAAAGGGGGGATTTGTAATGTGTCACCAAAATAATTAAATAAAAGCTGAAAATAGCAAAGTAAAAGAGAAAGATTGTTACGTAAGTTGTAAACAATGAGAATTGAGGCGTTGGGGTTATGTCCACCTTCTGAGGTATACGTCTCTATTGGCTATGAGTGCGTAGAATTCTGACATGCAACTGCTTATAGAGAATTGTATTCGATGGTAAATCCAGGCGTCTTTCGACCTATTCGAGGATTATTTCACTTTAACTCTTTCGAGCTTAAAGCGTGTCTAACTGTACGAATTCTCCAAGAGGTTAGTCCAGTTACGGCACTAGTTTTTTAGTAGGGAATTTTAGGGGGTGACCCTACTACCTTGACATTATCTCTTTTCAAGACAAATAACCTTTCTTTCGAACAAGTTAAATGTTATACTGGCGTATTCTTGCGTTTGCAACCACAAAGAATGTAGACTAAGATGAAGAGAATAATGATATAAGCAGTATACGTGTCGCGAACTCACAACCTCACAGCAATAGATAGTATCTCATACGGCTTCCATAACCCCAACAGAAAAGTTTAGTTACCCATGAATGCGAAGGAGATCACGATTGACATTGTTGCTATACCACAAGATTGAGTAATTTCGTGTAGCTTAGGTGGTAGGCATGAGGCGTGAATTCCTAGGCAAAGTAACGATTCTCTTGTTGTGGAATTTAAGAATAGAAGAGTAGAAGAAGAAAAATAGAATTAATGGAAAGATTAGAAGAGTTGTAGAGTAATAGAATTGAATTGTAAGATGAGAAGTTATAAAATCTCTAGCATGATAGGGTATTTATAATACCCATATCCTAATCCTACTAGATAAATAAAATATCTAACCAAATCCTACTAGGCTAATGTAATACTTAACCCAATTGTACTAGGTTAATGTAACATTATCATAATCCAAATAAACTAATGAAATACATAACCCAATTGTACTAGGTTAATGTATCATTGTCCAAATCCAACTAAGTTACTGCAGATCCCCAAAGTCTTCAGAAATGTTGTTTTAGCCCGGGACAGATTTTCCATGCAGCAGTTTTGGTCCTTAGGCGTGTAAATTCCCTTCCCTTCCTTCGTGAGCTTTCTTTTGCGTCAAGTAAGCCATAAAATGCTGAATTCTGCATCATTTATACCTGAAACTTTACTAATCATGTTCGTTAGCTCATTTACAGGAAAAAGGACTAAAAGTGCATGAAATATATACTTTGTTCTCAAAACTAGGCTAAAATATAAGCAAGATATATTGATATAGGCGTGTAAATTCGCCTATCATCATCTATCAACTCAAATTTAAGAATAAAAGTTGGTGAAATTCCTAAGCCTTTCGGGGGATGGAAGCTCACCACTTCATTATAATGCAACGCACCGAGCCGACCGACCTAACTATGCACAGAAAAAATAGAAGTAACTCTAGTTCCTACATCGCGTGAGGATACAGTATTTGGAGACTGTTAGTGGGGTGAACACTAGCATGTAACTCAGGCATAAGGATAACATAATTCTATGGTCAACAGTTCAAAATTGTTCAAAATTATTCAAAATTAATGCACATAATCAAATGCATTAATAAATATATGTGTATATATATATATATAGACATATATATATCACATGCCGGGATGGGAAATAAGGATTAACATGCTCTTTAAAACCTTAGCATGAATTTTGTAGCTCAACTGTCATAACATACAAAGGCACTCACGGGCTATATGGGTCCAACTCTCCCCTAGCTGGTAGGGCCCCAGTGCATGTGGCTACATGAACTAGAGGGTATACTTATGCATTATAGGGGACTCAAACCTCCCTGCTTATTAAGGTGACATGAGAACTAAATCATGTAATAAGATGTAGGGGACTCGAGCCTCCTAATTAATTGATAATAATAAGAGGGACTTGAACCACCCGATCATATAAACCTCCGCACCGACAACCGTGGTTTCTTCCAGTATTGGTCCTTCAAGACCTCCACTTTCATGACTCAGCTAAACAACCTTCATTAAAGCCCAATTAAAACAAGTATCACATATGCCCATTCATTGAACCATATTACACATTAAGGCATACATTGTTGGTATCGTCATACCAACTACACTTTCAAGGTAACATCAACATGCCAAATAAATTATCAGCACTTGGAGAAATTCACAATCCCCTTGGTTCAATTATACATTAGCTTGGGGAATTACACAATCCCATAGGGTTCAATTAAAAATCATAATGCAATAGTTTAAGAATAATTCAAATTCCCACATTTTCTCATAACTAAAAACCAATTTCATAATATGGGGTTGGGGTCATAACCACTTTAAAAGTTACAAGTTTGGGGGAAATTATAATTCCCTAGTTCATTCACCATACCTATGCACCCACATGTTTAAAATCATAATCAAAGCATGAATAATCATATGTAAACCATGGGAAAACATTGATCAACAACAAGCATTCAAAACCCTCAACCCTTGATTTCAAATAAACTTAAATATCTTATGAACAGTACATTAAAACATATGTTTTTTACAAATTTACAATCAGGGAAGAGTAACTGCTTGAAATACCAAGTTTCATGGAAAGAATTTAACCCTTGAGCCCTTGGATGACCTACTTCTTGGAAACCATAAGTATGACTTGTTGAGAGAACTTAAGAGAGACTTTGAAGTGTTTGAGTACGTTAAGAATGAAATATAACCCCCTTAAGTGCTTTATGGACGTGGGATTTTAATTGGCCAAGGAGGGAATTGTCCAAAGTGTCCTCAAAATAAAAGCTGAAATTTAGTTGTTAATGACTACGGGTCACTATACGACTCGTATAGACTCATTACGACTAGTTACCCTAAGTCATAGCCAAGACAATTCCCAGGAATCCTACACATTGTTGAGCCTATGACTCAACCGTTAGCACTAGTAATGGGACCCTAGAACACATAGGATCCAGTTGTAATCAACACAGAACACAATTGGGTAAACACTGGACACCCTATGATTTGCACCCAACGACTCACAACAAGTGCTTACGACTCTTGGTGAGACACTCGTACTCAGAGTAAAACTATGTCACTTACTTTTTAATTTGATTACGATTGGTTTCCTAGGACCCATCAAGACTCCCTACGACTCATATCTCTATGTCGTTCTCAGGATAGTAACTCAAGAACCATTTATTGAATACCTTACGACTAGGGTCACATGACCCATCAAGACACCTTACGACTCTTAGAAGTAAGTTGTAGTCAAGACAGTGAGGGTAAAATTTCATAAATTTTGAAGGATCAAAAACTCAGGGCGTTACAATCAGTTAGAGTTAATTGATCGAGTCACTTTGTATTTGGTAAAATTTCTTTTCACTTTGGTGAAGTCTTTCATAGGTAGAGTTACTTAGGAAAGTCGGCTAGAGTTAGTCAACAAGGTATGTGGTAGAGTTACTACATTAGTCTTGTAGTAAAGTTATTACAAGAGGCTAGGATTAAGAGTTTAATCCATTATGATTATTGGAGTCTATAATCACTTTGTTTCTTGGAGTTAGTGGAGAGTTGGGAAATCCTGTGAGACAGGTCATGCTTTTTCTTTCCTTAAGCAAGGAGGTTTCCACATAAACATCACTTGCATTTTACCTTTTGAGTTGTCTTTTTTTTATAACTATATTATAGTGTTTTATTGATTAAGGGACCTGTTCCCCTGTTACTTAGTAGATCTATACATTTCATCACTATCCTGAGTGGAAAGGGCTTATATTATGTTGGGTTAAAAATTGAGAGAGCGTTATGCGGAAGCTTAAAGTTTGCAAAGCAAGACGGTGATAATTAAGATGACAAATAAGAGTATACTAAAACATAATATTATTGATATAATTTGCCCAATTAGCCTAAAAATGAAACTAAGATTAAAGAAAACATAAAAACTATTGGAAGAAAATCTCCCCCAAAATAAGTCTCTTAAACGACTACATTGTGGATACTATTGTGTTATGGTATGAGAAGAGGGTATTCTATTTATAGAGTTTCAAAACCTTTCCTCCAAGAAGAGGTTAGAAAAATATAAAAAAAATTATATTTTACTTTAAGAAAAAGTAAAAGTAACAATGGTATTACTTTTATTTTACTTCTAAGAAAATAAAACTTAAATTTGGTAAGAAAATCAGGGCAAAAACCCTAAGAAATCTTCCATTTTTTCTCGATTTTTGGGGAAAATAATATGTTTTTTCTTCACATGATCTTCATATATCACTATTTTATACCATGATTAGAAGTTGACATGGGTTAAAAATTAGAGACCTATGCGTTAACAAATAAAAGCATGGGTTAATATTATTAGAGCCTTGCATTATAAGTAAACAGGGTTGAAAGTAGAGCCTTGTGCATTGAAAGTGAGCACAGTTTAAAAGTGAAGTTCATTCTGTTATATCTTGTTTCAATGATGAGAAGCTGATATCAAGGGACTAGGTCCCTGGATGTCCAAGGATACAATACAGCTGGCACACGCCTGCACAGTTTTGTCTTCTTGTGTAACAAATTGTGCAGGTGTTGCTTGTACTATTTAGGACACCTGGTCTAATTATATTTCAACCCTAATAATCATATATCTATAAAGTAAAAGGATGTTTCTTCATCAAGCAGTTTTTTGAAATTCAAATGAGTGCTGAAGAGAGAGAAAAAAAGTTAAAAACTCAACTTTCAATATTGTTCAAGTATTGCTCATGTTCTTATTTCTTTTGTAAGCTATAATAGTGAGTTTTTAGAAAGTTCTTGGGTAGAGTTTTCTAAGTTTGATATTAATTAGAGTTAATCAGTTTTGAGGGAGTCTTGGCAGAGTTGTCAAGATGAGCTAATAGTAGAGTTATTACAAGCTGGATGAGCCTAGAGTTAGGTTTATTAATGTATGTAATAAAGAGTTTGATTATAGTGGATTTTTGAGATCTTGTGAGAGCAAGCCCTAGTTTTTCCTCCCTAGATCAAGGGGGTTTCCAAGTTAAATCTTGTTCTATTTACTCTTTATGTACTGTATTGTGTTCCTGGTTGCTTTACTGTATTTTTGCTTGTGATTGAATTTGAGAGACCTGGTCCGTCACAATGTGGTGAAATCCCTAGGGTTTCAATAATTGGTATAATAGATGGAACACTATAAAATGTTCACACCTAGAGTTATTTGGTAAGCATGGCTACTCCACCTAACCTGGAAGAAAGGCAATCAACCACTAGACCACCCAAATTTAATGGGCAGTATTATGGGTGTTGGAAAACCAGGATGTTTGAATTTATTATGGCTGAGGATAGTAAACTTATGGGCATAATACTTGATGGTCCTTATGTTCCAGTTAAAGAAGTCAAAGAAGGAGAAATAACAATAACGGTAGTAAAGAGTAAAAGAGAGTTCAATGATGAATATAGAAATAAAGTTAAAAAGAACTACAAGGCAAAGAAACTTCTAGTATGTGGTATTGGACCTGATGAATATAACAGGATCTCAGCCTATGAAAATGCCAAGGAGATCTGGGATTGCTTGAGCACCGCTCATGAAGGTACCACTAATGTGAAGGATTCAAAAGTAGACATGTTGACTACTTAGTATGAAACCTTCACCATGAAAGAAAGAAAAAACATTCAAGAAATACATAAAATATTCACTTCCATCAAAAATGAGTTTCACTGCTTAGGACAAATGATTCCATTGTATAAGCAAGTAAGGAAGATTCTTGGTATTTTTCCTAAGTCCTGGGAAAGCAAAGTGTATTCCATAACTGAAGCAAGAAACCTAAAGACCCTCACGATGGATAAACTGATTGGAAATCCAAAAACACATGAGCTCAAGAAGTAGCAAGGGCTGCAGAATAATAACGTAAAAAAGTAAAAATCCTTGGCATTAAAGGCTTTAAAATATGATTTAGCAGAAGAGGACACTAATGTTTCCTATTTGGCAAAAAGAATTGTCTAAGCCATGAGGAAGAGTGGTCAGTTCCAAAGATGAGGAAGCAATGTTGAGGTATGTCACAAATGTGGAAGTCCTGAGCACTTCGTTAAAGACAGTCTAATGCACAAGATAGATTACCAGGAATACCTTAATAATAGAGGTGATAAGGTAAAGAACAGGGACCAGGTCCCTAAGAAATCAAAAAGAAAGACTACAGCAGAGTATGAAGTAAAGCAAGCTTTGGTAGCATGGGAAGATTCTTCTAGTGAATCTGATAAAGATGAGAAGTCTGGAGATATTTCTATGCTAGATGTGGAATATAGTCCAGTTATCTATGATTTCTTGATTCCCTTCCTATACAATACAGAAGATGAAGAAGAAAACGAGGTAACTCTTTCTAATATTAAGGAAAACCTAGATAACTACACTGCTAGGAAGATAAAAAGGCTTGCAAGTATGTTAATAGACTCTGTATGTAAAATAACTACTGAGAAGAATGTCTTAGAGGAGAAAGTAGAGAATCAAGAGAATGAGTTGATTTCTTTAACTCTCCAAATTTCTAAAATTGAAGAACTGCTCACAAAGTTAAAATCTAAAAATCTAAGTTTGATGAGTAATCTAAATAAGGTAAATGAGGTATATGGAAAAGGGAAGAAAGAAGCTTCAAGGATTCAAATTGATCTTAAGGAAAGGTTGAGGGATTCTCAAAAACACCTAATTTTAGCACTCCACAAGAATAAAGAGTTAGAAAAGAACCTGGTACGTTTAAAAGAAGAGCTTAACAAATATCTTAAATGGACTGCATCTTCAAAGATCCTTTCTAATTTTACCAATTAAGGTACAAATAATAACAAGGCGCTTGGTTATTAAGAAGAATCACAACCTCTTGGGTCAAAAGGAAAAGTTGCTCATACTGCCAAAAATAAGGGTCCCAAACCTTTATGTACTCATTATAGAAGAGATAGGCACTTGAAGGAAAGATGTTGTAACGCCCTGATTTGCTGAACCGGAATGCTACACGGTGCTCATGACCCTGAGGGACCACAAGCTAACCCATGACTAATATTTGTACCTGTATACTGCAAATTATGACATAATAATGCGGAATATGTAAAACTATAAGGCCATAAGGTTCAACTGAATAAAACCATGTCTGAAAATCATAACGTCCATGTGGGTGAAAATACCTAAAACAACTCAATCTTAAAGCTAAGCCTGAACGTAAATCTGAACATAAATCTGAAAGCCTCTAAACTTTCCTAATAAGGAGTTGAAGGAACATATCTCCAACTAACTCTGTAAAATTGAACTGAAGAAATAAATAAATTAATCAAATCATATTGTCCTCGAATCAATGAGGACTCACTATGTCTCTGCGACTGGAATGCTACCGCTACTGCTGGGCTGGAGCTCCTGTCTCGGAACCTATGGTCTAACATGTAAAGAGAGCACCATAGCGCAAATGCGTCAGTACAACTGGAGTACTGAGTATACGAGGAAGGTAGGCTGAACATGAAGGGTTTCATGCATGCACAACACTGACTAACTAATATGAACGTGGGAGTTCAAATATACATATATAGAAACTGGGACCGTGAATGCGTGATAGCAAGACCTGTAAGCTAATACATGGTTTACTGATAACTGTCATGACTGATACTGCAAGATGATAACATGGATGACTGTATCTTATAGTCCTGTATATACTGAAATCTGAAGAACGCCCTGAGTTCTTTTACTGAGACTGATACAGAAACTGTGGGAGGTAGTGTTTAACTGACATGCCCCATGTATGCCGTTATGGATAAGTTGGGGTCCAATCCTTACCCCGACTGGAGGGGTGTCAATACCATGCCATGGGTAAGGACAACTTATGAGTGACCCTTATTTGGCAGGTACTCAATGAGAACGGTGGGAACCCTAAACTGACAGGTTTAAACCACCTCATCAACCCTAATCTGACAGGTTAAGATATTTCAACCTACGCTGGCTACGTAGTTCTGGAACACAAGGACTGCTTCTAAGAATCACACCCTGAACTGGCGGGTGAGTTCCCATCCTTGGGTTCACTCGGTGCTAACCTCTACTCCCATCTGGAGGGATTGTATATGAATAACTACTATACATGACTTAATCTTACTAAATTCTGTTGACTGGCGGAATGTTACTGATATCTGACAACTGACTGAGATCATGAGGTTTTCCTGAGTCACATGACTGACTGAAGTCTATGGAATCATATCTTGAGTTCGGATATCGTGAAACATGACATGGCTCTAGGAACACAACTATAGTTTTCTGGTACGAATACCCCCAGGACTCGATAGGAGGAAACTGACACATATGACATGACTTGATCACAAGATTTGAGTCCACAATTCACAATATCATAAGCATGAGATAGTATACTTCATGTATTTATTCAATATTTCAAACATGATAGAAAAAGCATGGATATATTTAGTGTACATCATTTATATCTCCATTATCATACATGTTTTATACCACAACAATAACAACACATAATTTGAATGGAAATTCATATTGGAGTGTATGGCTAACATGAACTTGTTATTTAGATATAATGAAATCATGTAAATATGAAGTTCTAGAATACTAGGCATTTTATCGAACACCTTGCATGCATTCTTTAAGGCATAGGTGGATTTCATATTTTCATTCTATCAATCCACCTAAAGATCATGTTTTTCAACTAACAACATAACTTTCATGAGATCTACAGTCACGATATTATTATATAGCAAAACAAACAAGCATCAACATGGGTATGATCATATCACCACAACCAACAAAGATTTTATATTTTAAAGATTGATTCTTGAACTCCATAGATGAAAGGAATCCGTGGATGAACACTACGCATACCTTGGAAGGGAGGTTCTTTATGATTGACGGAGGAATTTCCTTGAAATTTGATCTTCAAGCTTGATTGTGCAATCCTAGTTGTTTTTCTCCTATAGTGCTCTTGGGTAATGAGATTTGAGATGTTAATAGGGTTGTAATATGTTTAGAAGCTATAAATTTCGTGAGGTTAGGTTTAGGGAAATGTAAGGAGTGTTAAAAGACTTAACTACCCTCGAAATAACTCAAAAACTAAGTGTTTTCGTGGCTGAAATCATACATAGGCGCCGCATATGATATCGCCTATATTTACATAGGTGCCGCATATGATATCGCCTATGCTTTACATAGGCGCCGCATATGATATCGCCTATGCTTTACATAGGATCCGCATATCATATCACCTATGCTTTCCAGTGGCCATGTGCGATTGGTTAGGCGACGCATTCTACTTTGAAAGGTCATAACTCCTTGCTCGGGTGTCGGATTTTGATGAAATTGGTATCGTTGGAAATCTAATTCGATTCTCTACAATTTTGTGGGTCTAAATCTTCCAAAATGTCACATATACATCACGTTATTCTTGTTCAAAGATGACCCTTGCAAAATCGAACACTAAGACTTGATGGATTCAAAAACTCTTAGCTTGCATCACTCTAAGCGACTCATATGAGCATGCTTAAGAAATCTCAAGCTATCCTATCTCTAGGATATTCATTATAAGTCATGAACTAAAATGCTACTCACAAGATAGGAGGTTTCATACGTAGGAAAACTTATTCACTTCCTAGCTTAGAAACATGTGGGGTTTTACAATATCTCTCCCTTGGGAACATTCGTCCTTGAATGAGAATTTAATGAGAGGGGATACAAGACAACAGAACTTGAAATGAACATGAAGAACTAAAACTTGATCTCATGACTGACATGTTAAACATACTGAACTCGTGCATATCTGATGCACGGACAACTGATACATGAATGCATGACTGAATATGCAATGGTTAATAGGTACCAAGTTTATACTGGAAACATGAACATGAAACTGAATAAGCTTAAGGAGAACTATTACCTTGAGCTTGATCTGAATTGGCGGGGAAGAGGTGAGGATACTTGGTATGTATATATACTTTTTCTTCCCAAGTAGCTCTCTCATAAGACTGATTTTGCCAAGGAACCTTGACTAGAGGGACTTCTTTTTTCCTCAATCTACGAGTCTGATAATCTAAGATTTTGAATGGAATCTCTTCATAAGAGAGGTTGTTCTGAATGTCGATGCTCTGAATAGGGACAACAACTGCTGGGTCACCTATGCACTTCTTTAGCAAAGAAACATGGAAGACTGGATGGACTGAGGCTAGATCTGAAGGCAACTCAAGCTCATAAGCTACCTTGCCGAAGCGACAGAGAATTCTGAAGCGACCGACATATCGGGGACTGAGTTTCCCTTTCTTGCCAAAACTCTTCACTTCCTTCATGGGACAGATCTTAAGATAGACATAGTCATTGACCTCGAACTCGAGATCCTTTCTATGAACATCTGCATAGGATTTCTATCGGCTCTGAGCATCCCGGAGTCTCTCTCTGATCAACTGAACTTTCTCTAAGGCGTCGAATACTAAGTCATGACCTATGACTGAGGCCTCACTAACTTCGAACCAACCAATTGGAGATCTACATCTCCTACCATAGAGAGCTTCGAATATAGCCATTTGAATACTAGAATGATAGCTATTATTGTATGCAAACTCGATTAAAGTCAAGTGGTCATCCCAAATTCCCTTGAAGTCAATTGCACACACCCTTAGCATATCTTCAAGAGTCTGAACGGTCCTCTCTGTTTGACCATCTGTTTGAGGATGAAACGCTGTGCTGAGATGGGCTTGGGTACCGAGACCCTTTTAGAATGCTTTCCAAAAGTAAGAGGTAAACTGGGTACCTTTGTCTGAGATGATAGATATTGGAACACCATGTAACCTGACTAACTCCATGATATAGAGTTTGGCATAATCCTCGGCGAAATAAGAAGTACGAACAGATAGGAAATGAGCTGACTTGGTCATTCTATCTATAATTACCCAGACTGAATCATGTTGATGACGAGTTCTAGGCAAACCCATCACAAGTCCATGTTCACTTCTTCCCTCTTCCAAGTAGGAATGGTGAACTCTTGCATGGAACCACTACGTTTCTGATGCTCTATCTTAACCTGCTGATATATCAAGCACTTAGCCAAAAACTCTACAATATCTCTCTTCATCCCACTCCACCAATAGATCTCCCGCATGTCGCGGTACATCTTAGTGGCCCCTGGATGAATAGAGTATTGCGCACCATGCGCTTCTGCAAGAATTCGCTGCCTCAATTCATCTACACCTGGAACATATAGATGACCCTGACAACGAAGAACACCATCTCCCCCTTGGGAGAAAACCTCAAATTTCTAATTCTGAACTGACTCTTTAATCTTGACAAGGCTAGGATCCCTGTCTTGCTTCTCTTTCACCTCGGAAACTAAATATGACTCTGAACTATTGTGAACACATACACCACTCTCTGAAGAATCGACTAAGCGAATGCCTAGTCTAGTAAGATGATGGATCTCCTGAGCCATCTTTTTCTTACTACCCTCAATGTGAGAAATACTACCCATGGAGATTCTACTGAGAGCGTCGGTCATAACATTGGCCTTGCCCGGATGATAAAGAACACTCATGTCATAATCATTCAAGAGCTCTAACCACCTTCTCTGATGAAGATTGAGATCTTTCTGGGAAAAGACATACTGGAGGCTTTTATGGTCTGTGAAGACATCTACATGAACTCCATAGAGATAATGCCTCCAAATCTTCAAGGCAAAAACTATCGCTGCTAACTCAAGATCATGAGTAGGATAATTCTTCTCATGTGGCTTTAATTCTCTGGAGGCGTAGTCTATGACCTTACCATGTTGCATGAGGACACAACCTAAACCCACTATGGATGCATCAAAATAGACTACAAAACTGTCTAAACTATCTGGAAGAG
Organism: Capsicum pubescens; assembly: GCA_030864215.1. Lineage (NCBI taxonomy): Eukaryota > Viridiplantae > Streptophyta > Magnoliopsida > Solanales > Solanaceae > Capsicum > Capsicum pubescens. Next base: position 220,226,121 of record CM061541.1, read on the forward strand.
CTAGAACTGGAGCTGAGGTAGGTCGAGTCTTCAACTCTTGAAAGCTCTTCTCACATGAATCTGACCATTGAAACTTAATCTTCTTCTGAGTCAATCTGTACATGGGAGATGCAATAGAAGAAAATCCCTTAACAAACCGTCTGTAATAGTCAGTCAAACTCAAGAAACTCCTGATATCTGATGGAGATACGGGTGTGGGCCAGTTTCTTACTGCCTCGGTTTTCTGAGGATCTACTCTAATGCCATCACCGAAAACAATATAGATAAGGAATGATACTGATCTTAGCCAAAATTTGCACTTGCTGAGCTTAGTGAATAACTGGTGATCCCTAAGAGTCTGAAGAACAATCTTGAGATGGTTTGCATGATTACGCTCTGTGAGAGAATAGACCAGAATATAATCTATAAAGACTATGAAAAATATTTACAAGTACTTCTTGAACACACGGTTAATCAAATCCATGAAAGCTTTAGGGGCATTGGTAAGACCAAATGACATGACTAAAAATTCGAAGTGACCAGAACGAGTACAAAAAGCTATCTTTGGAATGTCACATTCTCTAACTCTGAGCTGATGATAGCCTGATCTGAGGTATATCTTGGAGAAGTAACTGGCACCCTAAAGTTGGTCGAATAGATCATCAATCCTGGAAAGAGGATATATGTTCTTAACCGTGACCTTGTTGAGTTGACGGTAATCAATACACATCCTTAGAGAACCGTCTTTCTTGCGCATGAATAATACTGGCGCACCCCATGGGGAAATGCTGGGTCTGATGAATCCCTTATCTAAGATATCCTTCAACTGATATTTCAGTTCCTTGAGTTCTGCTGGTTCCATTCTGTATGGTGGAATAGAAATAGGTTGAGTATCCAGAAGAAGGTCTATGTCGAAGTCTATTTCTCTTTCGGGAGGAATGACTGGAAGATATTCGGGAAAGACATCTGAGTATTCATTAACAAATAAGACTGTTTTGATATTGGGAGATTCAGAAATGGAATCTTTAACATGCACGAGATGATACACACACCCCTTAGAAATCATTTTCCTTGCCCGAAGGTAGGAAACAAGTTGACCCCTGAACACTGAAATGCTACCCTTTCACTCTAGGATGGGCTCATTCGGGAACTGAAACTGAACTATCCTGCTTCTGCAGTCGACTGTGGAATAGCAGGAATGAAGCCAATCCATGTCGAGAATGACATCAAAATCAATCATCTCTAACTCAACTAAATTTGCTGACGTGGATTTTTGAGATATCATAATTGGGAAGTTCCTATATACCCGTCGGGCTATGATGGTTTTACCCATTGGGGTAGAGATTGAAAAGGGCTCTGCTAGAATTTCAGAACTGATTCAAAAATCGCGTGCTATGTAGGAGTAACAAAACACAAGGATGCACTCGGGTCTAGCAAAGCATAAACATGGACATGGAAAATCTGTAACGTACCAGTAACGACATCAGGAGAATTTTCATGATCCTACCGAGACTAAAGAACATAGAGTCTGTTTAGGCATTGCCCACTGGTAGCACTGGAAATGGCACCCTGCTGGTTCGGGCGACCAGATTGAGTTGCAGAATGATTTTCCTGACCCTGATGACTTGATTGCGGAAACTCCCTGATCCTGTGGCTTGGCTTGCCACAACCAAAATAGACATCACTATCGGCTCTGCAAATTCCCTTGTAGTTCTTACCACAAGTCTGACAAAGCGGATTCGTTCGGGCACTGCTAACACTGCCCTGAGATTTAGAGCCTGGCGCTTTGTCTTTATTGTCATCTCTAAACTTTGGCACTAGAGCGCTGGCAGAGGAATGGGCTGGAACGGCTGACTTGGAGAAAAAATATGAACAGTTTCCTCCATCTGACTTGGGGTGAGCAAAGTTGAAGTTACCTAAACTTGCTCTCTTGTTCTTCCTCTCCCTAGTCTTAACCTTCTGCGCTTCTACTTGTTGGGCATGGGTCATGAGTCTGGATAAGGTCATATCATCGATCAGCATCGCAGACCTACACTCATTTACCACGTTATCATTGACCCCTGACACGAACTTGCTCATCTTAGCCCTATTTTCTACAACCACATAAGGAGCATACCTGACTAGCTGAGTAAATCTGAGAGAATACTCCCTAACCGTCATATTCCCCTGCCTGAGGTTGATGAACTCAAGAACTTTGGCTTTTCTCAGCTGTTGGGGAAAGAATTTTTCTAAGAAGGCCGTGACAAATTCCTTCCACTCGATAGGGCATGCATCATCTAACCTCTCAGACCTCCACTTTTTGTACCAATCATGAGCTACATCCTGTAACTGGTAGGCGCCTAACTCGGCACTCTCAATAGAAGTAACACCCATGATGTCAATGACCTTCTAGACTTGGTCAATGAACTCCTGAGGGTCCTCATCAAACTTAGACCCATGGAAAGATGGAAGGTTCATCCGGGTGGAGTCCCGAACCCTATCTGCTATGGGATTGGCCACTGGATTGGCCAGAATACTGGTGGCCGTTTATTCTGTGCAACCAAGGACTAAGAAAGTGTGGTAAATACGGCTCTAAACTCTGCATGGTAAACATGTTTGCCCAAAGGATCTTCGGGCGAGGAGCTGGCTGGTTTCTTCTCTTTGGGGCCATGGTCTGAAATAAGAGAAGAATGGATTTGACTGAGAGTTTAACTTGTGATTATGCTAACTAGCATGACATGAATACTGAAGAAAGGGGACTGTTCCTAAAATATCTTATAGCCTCTTGTACATAAATGTGGCACGCAACACACCCATGTACAAGACTCTACTAGATGCGGCTTTCAGACTTCCTAGGACTCTATTGAACCTTAGGCTCTGACACCAAGTTTGTAACGCCCTGATTTGCTAAACTGGAATGCTACACGATGCTCATGACCTCGAGGGACCAGAAGCTAACCCATGACTGATATCTATACCTGTATACTGTAAATCATGACATAATAATACAGAATACGTAAAACTATAAGGCCATAAAGTTCAACTGAATAAAACCATATCTAAAAATCATAACGTCCATGTGGGTGAAAATACCCAAAACAACTCAATCTGAAAGCTAAGTCTGAACGTAAATATGAACATAAATCTGAAAGCCTCTAAACTTTCTGAATAAGAAGTTGAAGGAACTTGTCTCCAACTAACTCCGTAAAAATAAAATAAAGAAATAAATAAATGTATCAAATCATATTATCCTTGAATCAATGAGGACTCACTGTGTCTCTGCGACCGGAATGCTACCGCTACTGCTGGGCTGGAGCTCCTGTCTCGGAACCTATGGTCTAACTTAAAAAGAAAGCACCATAGCGCAAATGCATCAGTACAACTGGAGTACTAAGTATACGAGAAAGGTAGGATGAACATAAACGATTTCATGCATGAACAACACTGACTGACTAATATGAACGTGGGAGTGGAAACATACATATATAGAAACTGGGACCGTGAATGAGTGATAGCAAGACCTGTAATCTAATAGATGGTTTACTGATAACTGTCATGACTAATACTACAAGCTGATAACATAGACAACTGTATCTGGCAGTCCTGTATACACTAAAATCTGAAGAACTCCCCGAGTTCTTTTACTGAGACTGATACTAAAAGTGTGGGAGGTAGTGTTTAACTAGCATGCCTCATGTATGCCATTATGGCTAAGCTGGGGTCCAATCTCTGCCCCGACTGGAGGGGTGTCAATACCGTTCCACGGGTAAGGACGGCTTGTGAATGACCCTTATCTGGCAGGTACTCAATGAGAACGGTGGGAACCCTAAACTGACAGGTTTAAACCACCTCATCAACCCTAATCTGATAGGTTAAGATGTCTCAACCTACGCTGGCTACGTAGTTCTGGAACACAAGGACTGCTTCTAAGAATCACACCCTGAACTGGCGGGTGAGTTCCCAACCTTGGGTTCACTCGGTGCTAACCTCTACTCCCATCTGGAGGGACTGGATATGAATAACTGACTATACATGACTTAATCTTACTGAATTCCATTGACTGGTGAAATATTACTGATATCTGACAACTGATTGAGATCATGAGGTTTTCCTGAGTCACATGACTGACTGAAGTCTATGGAATCATAGCTTAAGTTTGGATATCGTGAAACATGACATGGCTCTAGGCACACAGCTATAGTTTTTGGGTACGAATACCCCCAGGACTCGATAGGAGGAAACTGACACACATGAATGACTTGATCACAATATTTGATTCCATAATTCACAATATCATAAGCATGAGATAGTATACTTCATGTATTTATTCAACATTTCAAACATGATAGAAAAAGCATGGATATATTTTGTGTACATAATTTATATCTCCATTATCATGCATGCTTTATACCACAACAATAACAACACATAATTTGCATGGAAATTCATATTGGAGTGTATGGCTAACATGAACTTGTTATTTAGATATCATGAAATTATGTAAATATGAAGTTCTAGCATACAAGGCATTTTATCGAACACCTTGCATGCATTCTTTAAGGAATAGGTGGATTTCATACTTGGATTTTATCAATCCACCTAAAGATTATGTTTTTCAACTAACAATATAACTTTCATGAGATGTACAGTCACAATACTATTATATAGCAAAACAAACAAGTATCAACATGGGTATGATCATATCACCACAACCAACCAAGCTTTTGTATTTTAAATATTGATTCTTGAACTCCACAGACGAAAGGAATCTGTGGATGAACACTACGCATACCTTGGACGGGAGGTTCTGGATGATTGACGGATTAATTTTCTTAAAATTTGATCTTCAAGCTTGATTGTGCAACCCTTGTTGTTTTTCTCCTATGGTGCTCTTGGATAATGAGCATTGAGATGTTAATAGGGTTTTAATGTGTTTAGAAGCTATAAATTTCGTGAGGTTAGGTTTAGGGAAATGTAAGGAGTGTTAAAAGACTTAACTACCCTTGAAATAACTCAAAAACTAAGTGTTTTCATGGCTGAAATCATACATAAGCGCCGCATATGATATCATCTATATTTACATAGACTCCGCATATGATATCACCTATACTTTACATAGGCACCGCATATGATATTGCCTATGCTTTACATAGGCGCCGCATATGATATCGCCTATGCTTTCCAGTGGCCATGTGCGATTGGTTAGGCGACGCATTCTACTTTGAAAGGCCATAACTCCTTGCTCGGGTGTTGGATTTTGATGAAATTGGTATCATTTCAAAGCTAATTTAATTCTCTACAATTTGGTGGGTATAAATATGCCAAAATTTCACATATCAATCACGTTATTCTTGTTCAAAGATGACCCTTGCAAAATCGAACACTAAGACTTGATGGATTCAAAAACTCTTAGCTTGCATCACTTTAAGCGACTCATATGAGCATGCTTAAGACATCACAATCTATCCTATAACTAGGATATTCATTGTAAGTTGTTCACTAAAAGGATACTCACAGTATAGGAGGTTTCATACGTAGGAAAATTTATTCACTTCCTAGCTTAGAAACATGCGGGGTATTACAGATGTCAGTATTGGCTAAAGCTATAATAAGTAGTACTAAACATGTTTAGTGGGGAAATTCACATTCTAAGGGTTTCAATACTTTGGAAATTTTGAAAATGAATTATATACCTAGATGGTCTAAAAAAGTTTTGATCACACATTGACCTCCTACTAGAAACTCAAACTTAAGTAGGTTCCCAAATCAAACTTGTGATCATGAATCCAAGTATGAGAAAGGGGATTGCAGTCAGGAATGGGTTATTGATAGTATGTGTTCTAAGATTAATATTGGAAGTTCTGACTGAATTCTCTCTTCAAAACACTTCAAGGTGGAAATGTCTCTTTTTGAAATGGTTAATTTCAGGGGAACTGGTCCTTAGACCTATTCCAAAAAGCAAGTTGAGACTGAGCTTGATCAAAATACCCAAACCTAATATTTAAGTCAGTGTCTCTCCTAACTGGGCTATGTTAAGGAGACAGGTATCCATGATAAAGTTGGTGCATGTTAATCTAACTCGTTTTCATACTTTTACAGGTATACACCCATGGGATCAGCTTAGGAGGAGAACAGTTGAAGCAAACACAAGTACAGAATTCAAAGAGGGACTTGGTCCAATCTCTCAAGTTAGTATCAAAATAATGTGCCTTCAAAATTAATTAAATCATTTTGCTTAAAAAGTTCCACATGTCTTCTCCTATATGAACAAAAACTTTCAATCCAATTCTAATATGAAGACTCACACCGTTGTCATCAGATGCGCCTATTTAGAAAGGGTATCCCTTAAATGTCAAATGGTCATCTCTTTAATTATAAATTAATTTTTTATTCCCCTCTCAATTAACTTAAAACATCATTATAAATTATTTCTTTCCTGAATCTAAATTATTCATTTTCCTTTTCTTTCTCAAAAATTCAAAATGTCTGAAACTACATCTTCTTCAAACTCCATAAAAAAATTATCTTCTGATCATACTCAAGAGTCACAAAGTGCTTTACCCATCTATTTTTCTCTTGAAATTCTTGAATCTCTAAGTGAAACTATTCCAGTTGAAATTTTAAGCTCCAGTGGAAATCCTGATAAGTTAGACTTGAAAGTTGTCTTAAATAAAGGCTTTGGTTCTCCAATCGACCAAGAGATTCCTCAATCTAAAAAATCTCTTTACTCAAAAAATCAGAGTCCTCCAATGTTTCTCAAATCCATGTCCCCTTTGAAGAATTGAAAGGTATTAAAACTTCAGAAAACTTACAAGTACCTGGTTCCCCTTCTCCCATATGTCAAACCACATATTTTCCTAATAGGTTGATGAAAATATTCCTATACAGAAATTTGATCCATTCAGTTGTTTAAATTGTGTAGCTGAGAATTTACTCTTACTTATAAATGAATCCATGGAAAGTTCAATATGTGAAAAGGAGTAAATAGGAGGAGAAAAGAATGATTTGATAAAGGATGGGGAGTTTATACTACCTCTAAATGAGAAAGATAAAAAGGATGAGGATGAATAACCTCTGAGTTTGAAAATGAATAGACTAAAGGATAGAAAAGAAAAAGGGAAAGTGATTGAAACTTGTTTACAAGTTACAGAATCCTATTCTACTAGGGGGTCTAAAATAAAATTTCTTGCAGATGCTATGAAGGAGAATAAGTTTTCAACCATAAAAATAAGAAAGATCAAGAAAATAGTTGTAGTAGAGGAGAAATAAAATATTAATGTGTTAGAGCTTTAAGGAGAGGAGGAAATTGATTTAGAGGTTGATGCTGCAACAGAAAAAAGAAAAGAGGAAGTATATGATACCAGGTCATTCAGTTCAAAGTCCTATAGCTGTGCAGTAAAAGAGAAGAAATATATTGTTGTCAAAAGAAAGAAAGTCTCTAAGGTACCTGGTCCAAAGAAGAGAAAGCTGATGAAAATTAAAAGACAAGTAATAAGGCCAAAAGAATAAAAAATAGGAAGAAAAGAAAGACACATCTACAGAAAAAAGGATTAAAAGCTTGAAAACACAAAAGATCTTGTTTGGGAGAGTGTTTGAAACCCAAGATCTATGAGAAACCTGGGAAGACAGAGTTGATAGAGTTTTCTAGGCATCAAGGATGGATACATCTATTTGAGGAAGTAGTACTAGTGGTTTTTTAAGATGAAGTTAGAGAATTCTATTACTCAATAGATTTCTCAGAAGATGGATTGAGTCTATCTGCACCCGTGCAAGGAAAAGAAACAAGATTGGATGAAGAAACCTAGGGAGGAATTTTGAATGTACCTATTATGGGTGTAAGGATTATTGTGAAGCAACATCCCATAACTAAGTTCATGATTGAAGCCTCAAAAGTGGGTGGGACTTCAATAACTGCGGTTAAAAAGAAATTTCTCACAAGTAAGTTCTAGTTGGTATTTGAATTTGTGAACAAGGTTCTCTTGCCTAGATCGGAAAAGAGGACCATTGCATCTGGTGTTGACTTATTCTTAATAGAATATTTGAGTAAGTTTGAATTGATAAGCTTACCTGCTCTTATGATTGAGCACATGAGAAAGGTGATTTATGAGAAAGAAGGGAAACATGGAATGCCATATGGGTACATCCTAAAAAATTGTTTAAGCATATTAGAGTAATTGGGACAAAGTAAACTCCTAGAATAGTCAAATAAAAGTTCAGCATGACAACCATGGTGGAGAATGAATGCATTAAAGGGAAAGTGGGAACTGTATCCCAAGTATCAGAACTTTTGGCTGCTCAAGAAATATTAACCAAAGTAATGGAGGAGTTAAGGATTATGTTAGCAGCAAATGACACTAAAATAGTGAACCTGAAACTACAATCAGAAGTTGTCCTCAGAGGGACTTGGTGCCACTGAAGAACTTGCAGTAGAAAATACAAAGCTCAAGGGAAAGGTTGCAGAATTGACTGGTGAGTTTCAATGGTTTAATATTGAAGTAAAGACCCTCACTAAAAAGTTGTTGGATGCCCATGCTATTGAGGCTACTAGAATAGACATCCTGCTAAAATCACTCTCCCCTAAGCCCCTCTTTACTTGAGTCCTAGTGTGTCAGTCTTTGTTGTGGACTTTGCAAATAGTTATTTGATGTTTTTTTTGGTATATCGTAATAGTGATAACAATGAATGAATTTATTCTTGTGTGCCTCATCTGTTTCCTTTACTTTAAAGTTATTCTTCATGTTAGTGTTGCCCTAGTGGCTATGAGTTAACTAACATATGCTTATTTTATTCTTGGTTTACTACTATTCCTTTTCAACGATGCTAAATGTGAGAATACTGACTTCATATGTTAAGAACCAGGTGTGTGTGTTTAAGGAATCCACTGGTGATGTTAGGTACTAATGATGTTAGGGACTAGGTACTAAGTGCAGCACATGTATGATGATGTGTTTAAGTCTGGAGGCATAGTGACAAGGAAAAGTATTCAAATGCACTAAATGATCAATAGTGCATGATGATAGGGGGAATTAATTAAAGCTTGATAGCAACTGACAACAACGGACAAGGTCCCTAAGTTATGGAAACATAGTGTGCATGATAGGGTGGACATTCATCTTCAGTAGTGGTAATTACACTAATTAAATGTGATGAATGAGCATGAAAATTGATGCCCAAAACTGTGTGGTTGGTTTGTCATCATCAAAAAATGGGGAAATTATTATATCTTGTTTTGATGATGAGCAGCTGACATCAATGGACCAAGTCCCTAGATGTCCAAGGGTGTAGTACAGCTGGCACGCACATGCACAGTTTTGTCTTCTTGTGTAAAAAACTGTGTAGGTGTTTCTTGTACTATTTAGGACACCTGGTCTAATTATATTTCAACCCTAATCATCACTCATCTATAAAAGAAAAAGGATGTTTCTTCATCAAACAGTTTTTGCAAATTCAAACGAGTGCTGAAGAGAAAAAAAAGCAAAAGTTCAACTTTCAATATTGCTCATGTTTTTATTTCTTTTGTAAGCTAAAATAGTGAGTGTTCTTGAGTGATAAAGCCTGATTTGTAACTGAATTACTCAGTCTATAAGAGTAATGTTTTTTTGTTTTATTTGCTTAGAGAGTGCTTGAGTAGAGTTGCCTAAGTTCTATATTGATTAGAGTTAATCAGTTTTGAAGGAGTCTTGGCAGAGATGTCAAGGTGAGCTTGTAGTAGAGCTATTACAAGCTGGGGAGACAAGAGTTAGGTTTATTGAAGTCTACAATCAAGAGTTTGATTATAGTGGATTTTGAAAATCTTGTGCGGAAAAACAGTGATTTTTCCTCCATTGATCAAGGGGATTTTCACGTTAAATCTTGTGTCTTTTACTCTTCTTATACACTGTATTGTGTTCCTGGTTGCTTTACTATATTTTGCTTATGATTGACTTTAAGAGACCTGGTCCCTCACAGTATAATGCAATCCCTAGGGTTTCAGTACATGAGCATGCAGTATATGCATGACTTGAAAGGAGCCCAAGCATTAAAAGTTAGCAGGTATTGAAAGTTGGAGCCCATAAACATGGGTTGAAAATTGATTTTGATTTTTAAAGATGAATTAGCAGCAAGATTATTGAAAATTTATTTGAAATTTTTCTCCACATATAGCTAGACAAAGATCTTCATTATCATCAAATTGACTGCAACTTTGATCTCAACATGTCCTCAATCTGAACCATCGAACTATTGAACCATAGGAGCTCTGATACCACTTGTTGGGTTTGAAATTGAGAGGGTGCCATGCGGAAGCTTAAAGTTTACAAATTAAGACGATGATAATTCAGATGACAAATAAAAGTAAACTAAAACATAATATTAATGATATGATTTGGCCAATTGGCCTACTCATGAAAAATAATATTAAAGAAAACATAAAAACTGTTGGAAGAAAATCTTTCCCTAAACAAGACTCTTAAACGACTACATTGTGGATGCTATTGCGTTATGGCATGAGAAGGGGTATTCTATTTATAGAGTTTCAAAACTTTTCCTTCAAGAAAGAGGTTAGCCAAATATGAAAAAAAAAATATGTATATATATATATATATATATATATATATATTTTCTTTTAGAAAAAATAAAAGTAATTATGGTATTACTTTTATTTTCTTCTCATAAAATAAAACTTAAATCGGGCAAGAACCCTAACATGTTAAAGAATGATGCAGGATCAAAATTCAAATTTACCATGTGGATACACTTTCATGATCGCTTGAGAACGACAGGTAGATTGATACAATGGGGAACTAATGCTGAACCCAAATGCTCTCTCTATTTGCAACATAATGAAACTAAAGAACACCTATTTGTCTAATGTGAGTACACAAGGAAGCTCTGAGATAGAATAATACACTGGGATAAAGGGACCTCTGTTTACTTGTGGGAGTTGGAACCAATATTTGTTATGTGCTATGTAACATGCTAAAGGAACAACATATTCTGCTAGGATATTTAGGTTGATTTTGTTGAAGTTGTCCGCTCTATTTGGATAGAACGCAATTCAAGGGCCTTTGAGAAGAGAAGAAGTGCATGAGAGAGAATGGATAAAAAAATTGCTTATGTTATATGTGTTCAAGCGTCACCAGGAATCAGTAAAAGGATGCAAAATTTCAGTTTCTAGTTAGGCTTTGGTTTCTGTTAGTTTGAATTGAGATAGCTAGTTGTGGTAGACTGATACAAGTGAAGATCAGCTAAGAAGAGGAGAAGAAGCAGTAAAACAACTAAGAATTTAAAAGTTATTGAGTCATTTAACACTGTAGTAGTGTCTATTTCTACTGTAGTTACCAGCTTCACTATAGCTGGTTTCAATAGTTAGTTAGATGGTTAATTGCATTGTTAGTTAAAAATACCAAGGTGTACGAATAAAAGACTACTTAAAATCATAATACAACACTTCTTTTTTCTCTTATCTTTCTCAATTTGGCTACTTTTCTCAGTTTATAACCTGAATTTAGCTTCCTCTTCCTTGAGGTTATCCTCCTGGATTAACTAATTTCCCCAAGGTGCATCATAGACTAGCTATGGTGATGTAAAGATACAGTTTTGGTGATTAATATGGCATGGATAGTTAAAAAAATAGATGCAACAATAATCCATAATAGACTAAGCAATCATCATACCCAGTGAGATAAAATATTTCTCTCTTAATTATAGATTTTGCGTTAAAAAAATTATGGAAAGTGTTAGTGCATTTTAATATTTTAATATTTTAATATTTTAATATTTTAATATTTTAATATTATTAAAGTGCATATCAAATTGACAAAGTGTCTTGTTGATGGTTGCACTTCTCCAATGCACATTAGTGGAATATTATTAAAAGTAAAAGTGTGTATTTATTTTGTGTAACTCTTATAACCACTAAAACTTTATTTCACTCATTATTTTATGGTAGAGTGTGATCTTTAGCTCTGATAACATCTTTCAGTAGTCTACCTCATTACTCTTGTAACATTTGTAACCTATACACCATTCATGTACCCACTTTACTGCACCATATTCTTCCTATTCAATACAAGGATGAATACCTCACTTATAAATAGAGGTGGTCTTGCATGTTATTGCATGTACAAAAAAATATGTTAAGTGTGAAAAAGATTATAGTGTATAGTAGTGAAAGAGAGAGTTGAGACAAAGAAAATATTCTAAATCTACAATTATATTCACTATACAAAAGAGAGTAATTATATTAGTGAAAGAAAGAGTTGAGACAAAGAAAATATTCTAAGTCTTTAACTATATTCACTATACAAAGAGAGTAAATATATGTTGAAGGAATGTGTTCTTATGGTGGAGCTTTGGACTCTTAAACTAATTCAGAGTTGCTTGAGTTGTACATCGTTGATGGGTTGTTGTATCCTGGAGGGAACAAGTAATGAGATATACTGTTGGATCGACGTAGATTATGTCGCAGTGGGTTTGAATCTCCTAGAGAGTGATATATCTACGCCTCAGCCAAAAAAAAGATTATCTTATTTTCTTCATTTTTTGTTAATTTTATTATTTCAACTGTAACTATTATAATTTATGGAATATTACACCAACAATTTTAAGAAGATTCATGTTTTGTTACAGTTTAAAAAAATACGGATATTAAAATGGAGATCTCAACATCACTAGTCTCTTCAAGAGATGGAAGGAAAGAGATGAAGGGTAAAGCATTTTCTACTTCCTCAAGTCAAGCGGCGGAAAGGTAAAAAAATTTCTACTTGTTATGAAAGAAAAGTAAAAAACCTTCTACCTAATATTTGTAATGAATAAAATGATATATTTAATGAAAGTTTATTTTCTTAAAGTCTCAAAATAGTGGGGGCTAATGAAATTAAAAATATATCATCATGAAAAATGTGTCACTTGCACTTTTGAGAATGAGTTAAAAAGGTATTACAAGTGCATAATTATTGTTGGAATAAATCACATGTCATTATTAATTTACATATGGCTTGATGTCTTTAGATTTGGCTCTAACATGTTATCAAAGAAAGGATAAAAAATGTTGAGTTGCCATTTGACATTTAATATCTGGGTGAGATAACTTCATTCTAGGAATGAAAAATACCTAAATCAAGTGATGAACTTTTTCTTGACATGTCACATTATGATGAAAAAAAATGTGAAATACATTTTGTTGATTGTATTAGTCATGCAACTTCTTTTGATTCAAATTGTGATAGTGGTGTGAAAAAAAAGAGTATACTAGCTAATAAAATATGAGAAATGTAGCTAGTTGCACTTACCTTGAAATTGTGCAAAAGTACTCAATCAGGTTATTATAAGCTAATCGGATATATTTATTGAAAAAAATTATGGTTTATTTTATTAAAATAAATTATGTTGTACTTAAAAGTGTTTTTGATGTAAAATGAAAAAAAAACCATGGTGCTATATGTGAAATGAAAAAGCAAATTATTATTTGCTAACTCTATCATGGAGGTTGAACTAATTATTTTAGTTTCAACTAGTGAAAAAGTGAATTGATCAATAACTTTATTTTGAGAGATTAATTTTTTTAGTTTTGGAGTTATTGTGATAGCACCAAAATTTATTGGTAAAATATAAGCCATTTTTATAATGGTAAATTCAGACTATAAGGAGAAAAATAAAATATTATGAGATCATATTTATCAATGGTGCACCAATATTAATTGTGTTAACTTTGTGATAATTTTGCAAATGAACTGATCAAGGCCTTATAGAGATAAAGGGTCTGAAATGCATCGAGCGGGAGGAAGGAAGCCTATAAAAAATTATGAGTCATATATGTGGAAATTCAACCTACAGACTATAGATTCTATAACCAGGCTCAATGGAAAGAACGAATAATATGATGACTTGGTGTGAGATGCACTATTGTTTAATCCTTCCTATGATGTAAGTGCATTGTTCCTGTAATAATTTATGAAGGTTGAGTCAAAGAACTCTTAATGAAATTTTGTATCTCGTATGAGTGGGGTGTCAAAATTACAGGACTACCCTTGACATATTTCACTTATGTGAGTGTGGAAGTAGGTCGTTTCCTATGAGAATGGAGCTTATTCTCAAAAGCGCTTATGAAAAATTGGGATAGAACATGGTCGTAATGTGTTGGCTATTAAAGCTTATGTCAACACCTTGATTATTGTGTGTAAGCAGTGATACTTTATTTCCCTTAAGTAGTCATTGTTCAAGTCTGAGACCACTACTGATTCTGGAATAAAGTTTATTGTTTTACTAAGTGAAGATTCAATATAGAGTATACCCTCATTATGCATAATAGTCTCCCTTCAACTAAATTGGTGAAAAACTCTCTGATTTGAATATTAAAATGAGCGAAAAATGTTAGTGTATTTTAATATTTTAATATTATTAAAGTGCATTATACCAAATTGACAAAGAGTGTTGTTGATGGTTGTACTTCTCCAATGCACATTAATGGAATATTATTAAGAGTAAAAGTGTGTATTTATTTTGTGTAACTCTTATAACCACTAAAAATTTATTTCACTCATTAAGGTAGAATGTGACCTTTTGTTCTTGTAATATCTTTCATTAGTCTACCTCATTAATCTTGTAATATTTGTAACCTATAGACCATTCATGTACCCATTTTACTACACCATATTCTTCCTATTCAATATAAGGATGAATACCTCACATATGAATAGAGGTGGTCTTGCATGTTATTGCATGTACTAGAAAATATGATAAGTGTGAAAAAGATTATAGTGTATAGTAGTGAAAGAGAGAGTTGAGATAAAAAAAATATTCTAAGTCAACAACTATATTCCCTATACAAAAGAGAGTAATTATATTAGTGAAAGAAATAGTTGAGACAAAGAAAATATTCTAAGTCTTTAACTATATTCATTATACAAAGAGAGTAAATATATGTTGAAGGAAGGCGTTCTTATGGTGGAGCTTTGAACTATTCAACTAATCCAAAGTTTCTTGAGTTGTACATCGTTGATGGACTGTTGTATCCTGGAGGGAACAAGTCACGAGATATACTGTTGGATCAGTGTAGATTATGCTGCAGTGGGCTTGAATCTCCTTGAGAGCGAGATATACGTGTCTCAGCCAAAAAAAAGATTATCTTATTTTCTTAAATCATCATTCATTTTATTATTTCAACTGTAACTATTGTAATTTATGGTCTATTACACCAACAGAAAGTGAACACATAAGTGAATTGAGCTTACGTGACCAATGATTGACAAAAGGTGGAAATAAAATTTGAACCTGTACTCTTCAAATCTTTAGTCTGGTGAGTTGATCAATTTCTCTGCCTCATTCAATTTCAGAGGGGAAAACTTCTATTCGTTTATTTGTCTTGAGAGCTCCATTCTATCTAGGATCAACTTCTTTTTTCCCATGAAGTAAAATTAATCGGGCTCATAAAATTTGAACCTCAAATAATTGGGGAAAAATTATAGATGAAGGCATAGTATACTAGACAAGAATCTAGTTTTAAAAATTAGACCTCCACACGGGTATATCAAGGAGAAAAATATAAAAGACAATGGATTATTCACATTATCATCATCCTGTTTTTCTTTTACAATTGGGCCCATGAATATGATTGAGATAAATTTCCTATGCCATTTTCATTAGTAATGTGAAATTGTAAATTAGTTACTCAAACATCATACTTGATGCTCTGAATTATACATACCAATTCAAATGCAATCAAATATGGTATTCCTTTTGTTTCAATTTATTTGACATATTTTCTTTTTTAGACTATTTTAAAATGAACAACCATTTTTTAGCAACATTTTAATTTCGACCTTATGTTAGAAATTTCTATTTTGTGAACTCACATATTAATATATTTGTAATATCCCATACTTTTCTAGGTTCAATTCAGCTCATAGTGCATGCATAAGAGTCTTAGAACCTGAAAATTTCAATAAGTGTTGGGGATTTAGTCTTATTTTTGGCCTCTTAACTTCAAGGATTTTAAAGTGGCCTTCCCGACCCCGAGATGTAAGTTTTTGAATTAATTCATGTTCAGAGGTGTAAGGAGTATGTCTCGGAGAAGTTTCGGATTAAACTTCAGTTAGGGAATTATTTTCCCTAATTCTCCAAATCACTCTCAAATACAAACCCTCTCCTTCCCTAAGTTCATCAAATTCAATCCCCTTCCTTCTAAGAAGACCAAGAATTTGTGTTTCCCATTCCAAGAACATTCAAGAAAGCTTTGAAGATTGTGTTTCACTTTCAAGTATAAGGGTCTAAGGTATGTGAGATGTTCATCCATGGTTCCTTTATACCCATGGAGTCCAAGAATCCATCTTTATATTTTAAATCATGAAATTATATGTTATGATGATCTATCTCCATGAAGTTTATGGTTTTTGGTTTTACATTATGTTTGCAACTATTTTTCGTGGGAATTATCCCTTACACGTTAGAATGGTGATATTTTCATGTTAAATCCTTGTTGATGGTTTTTAGTATTAAAGTTATGTTACTATTATTATTACATATTTTAAACCATTCCTATTTTCTAATTCACGACCCTTGTGTGTTTGATAAAATGCCTAAGTGTTGAATTTGGAACAATGATTCCCTTCTAAGGTTTCAAAGATTTCCTGTGTTCCTATTGTGATTCCATTGAGTCCTGAAGGGTTATGAACACCCGTTACTTAGCTATTTACATAGTTTTCAGTATTTTCAGAATGGCTTCACATAAACCATGAGCCTTGTCATTCAGTTAGTATCATGTTTAGTTGTTGGCTCAGTTAAGCTCATTTTAGTCCAATAGTCTATGTCATTCAGTTGAGAGTAGTATTTAGCACCAAGCGAACTCAGGGATAGGGGCATTCCTACCACCTTAGGGTTTGACCCTTAGTAGCAATTCTTGAGTTACTGAACTACGTATCCAGTATAGGTTGAGTTGTCTTTCTGCCAGTTTAGGGTTGAAACATTTCTCATGAGTACTCCTGCCAGATTAGGGTGACTATATAGTCTTTCTAGACACCAGTTTAGTGGATCCACACAGCCATTGTTAGTATCTGAGGCACGGTACTGACACCCTACAAACTGGGGTTACAGGTTGGCCCTTGATTAGCTCAGATTGAAGCATGTCGGTTAGTTGATACCTCCCATAGTCTCAGTTTAGTATTCAGTACAGAATTTCAGCTTCAAGTTTTTGTAACCATAGCGTACAATTATCTGTTATTTAGTTATCAGATTTCATTATTTTAGTTTACGGACTATTTCAGAACATATTTTATTCTTGGTTATGCATTCTCAGATTTTATAGATTTTTAGGCATTTACATTCAGTTATCTCATGCTATTCAGTCAGTCTTTACTTTATGCACATAAACCCATGCATTCAATCCTAACCGTATCTTATTTACCAGTACATTCAAAGTACTGATCACATACATTTTCTTTGCACTATGATGTTTAAAATCATAAGTTTGGATGCTCAATTTCTCATTCGCCCTTAGACCATAAGCACCGTTGTTGCAACTAGGGGGTATCCTTGGGTCATAAAAAAAACTTGGTATCGGAGCCTTAGGTTTTACAGTATCCTAGGGAGTCTAAAAGTCGCATTGAGTAGAGTCTTGTGCATGGGTGTGAAGCACGCCACACTTATGGACAAGAGTCTATGAGATGTTTTAGGAAAAGTTTCCCTTCTTTCAGTGTTCATGTCATGCAAAAGAGCATGATCTCTATTTAAACTCTCTTTCTAATTCATTGTTCTTTCCATTTACAGAAAATGCCTCCTAAAAAAAACAACAAAAAAAGGAACGGGAATCAGCCCACACCTCCGCCTATTCAGGAAGATCCCCTGAATGAGAATGTCTCTCATGCTGAATTCAGAGCTTCCTTCACTACCTTAGCTCACTCAGTAGCAGCTCATAATAACCATCTGGCTATTGTCCCAGCCAATCTAGTTGCTTATACAGCTGCAACTAGGAAGTCTTTACCTAAATGAACCCTCCTTTGTTTTTGGAATCTAAGTCTGATGAGGATCCGCAAGAATTACTTGATATAGTTTAGAAGGTGACTGATATTATGGGTTTCACATCTAGTGAGAGTGCAGAGTTGGTTGATTAGCAATTACAGGATGTAGTTCACGCATAGTATAAGTAGTGGAAGGGGGATAGAGGCGCAGATGCAGGGCTTGTAGAATGGGAGAAATTTACCTCGGCTTTCTTAGATAGGTTCTTCCCTTTGGATTTGAGAGAAGCTAAGATGCAGGAGTTTATAAATTTAAAATAGGGTAGTATGAGCGTGAAGGAGTATTCTCTTAAGTTTACTTAGTTGGACAAATATGCTTCTAACGTGGTGTCTGATAATAGGTCTAAAATGAGTAAATTTATCGCTGGTGTAGCTGATAGTATGTTCAAGAAGTGTAGGACTACTATGTTGATTAAGAAGATGGACTTGTCTAGGCTTATGGTTCATGCTCGGTAGATTGAGGAGGAGAAGGTTAAGGAGAAAGAAAGAGAGAACAAGAGGGTTAGGACTGGTAGCTTTAATTTTTCACAGCCGAGGTTGGAAGGTGGTAACCGTCCTTAATTTCATCAAAAATCTTCAGCCCCAGCTCTATCTTCAGCTAGTGCACCAGTGTTAAAGTTCAGAAATAATAATCTGGATAGAGCGCCAGGCTCAAAGTCCCAAGGCAGTGTAAACAGTGGTTGTACTAATCCCCTTTGCTAGAAATATGGTAGAAACCATCTAGGTATGTGTAGGGATGGCAGTGATGTATCATTTAGGTGTGGTAAGCCAGGCCACAAAATCAAAGAATGTCCTAAAGTTGGACTTCTAATTCAGCATAGTCGTCCTTTAGATCCAGCATGCCGTCTAACTTAGCAGGGCACTATATCCAGTGCCACCGGTGGATAGTGCTAGAACAGGATATATGCACTCCAGTCTTGACAGAATCAGGAAAGTTCTTCTGATGTAATTACGGGTATATTGCAGGTCACTCATCTTTAATTTTATGCTTTGATAGACCCTGGAGCTTCACTTTCATTTATAACCCATTATATAGCTATTAATTTTTGGTGTCAGTCCCAAAACTTGAGAAGAGCCTTTCTCAGTGTATACCCCAGTAGATAAATCTATCATAGCTAGGTGGGTATACAAAAACTGTCTGATTACAGTATCCCAGAAAATTACTTCTGTAGACCTTGTGGAGTTAGAGATGACTGATTTGATGTCATTCTCTACATGGATTGTCTCCACTCATGTTATACTTCAGTTGATTGTAGAAATAGAGTCATTTATTTTCAGTTTTTAAATGAATTAGTTCTTGAATAGAGGGGTAGTACTTCAGCACTTAGGGGTCAGATTATTTCATATCTTATAGCAAGAAAAATGATATCCAAGGGGTATGTTTACCATCTTGATCGAGTCAAAGACTCTAATTCTGAGACTCCCAATCTCGAGTCAATTTCAATACTAAGGGAATTTCCATATGTGTTGCCTGAAGATCTTTCCAGAGTTTCTCCCGAAAGGAAAATTGACTTTGGAATAGACCTTCCAGATACCCAGCCTATCTCTATTCTTCCCTATAGAATAGCTCCAGTTAAGCTTAGAGATTTAAAAGAACATTTGAAAGATTTTCTAGATAAGGGATTCATCAGGCCTAGTGTCTCTTCATGGATGCTCCAGTCTTTTTCATGCGTAAGAAAGGTGATTCCCTTAGAATATGCATCAATTACCGTCAGTTGAAAAAATTCACCATCAAGAATAAGTACCCACTTCCCAGAATTGATGACTTGTTCAACCAACATCAGTGTGCTAGTTATTTCTTTAAGATAGACCTCATATCCGGCTATCATCAGCTCAGAGTCAGAGAATGTCATATTCTAAAAATAGCTTTCAAAACCCGGTATGGTCACTTTAAATTTGTAGTTACATCTTTTGGACTAACTACTTCCCCAACATCTTTCACGGAGTTGATGAACCGAGTGTACAAGTGGTACTTGGACATGTTCATCATAGTCTTTATTGATAATATTCTTATCTACTCCCATAGTGAAAATGATCATGTAAACTATCTCAGAATTGTATTGCAGACTCACAGAGCCTATTAATTATTTGCCAAATTCAGTAAGTGCAAGTTTTGGCTAAATTAGTAGATTTTCTTAGACATATTATTTCCAGTGATGGCATTAGATTTGACCCTCAAAAGATTGAAGTAGTGAGAAACTAGACCAGACCCATCTCTCCATTAGATATCAAAAGTTTCTTAGGTTTGGCTAGCTATTAAAGGTGGTTTGTTGAAGGGTTTTTGTCTATTACTTCCCCCATGTCTCGATTGACTCAGAAGAAAGTCAAGTTTAGTGGTCAGATTCTTATGAAAAGAGTTTTCAGAGTTGAAGACTCGAATCACCTCAGCCCCAATTTTGACCTTGCCAAATAGTTTAGATGGGTTTGTTGTATACTGTGATACTTTCAGAGTTGTCCTTGGTTGTGTGTTAATGCAGAGAGGTAAGGTCATAAACTATGCCTCTAGACAGCTTGATCCCCAAGAAAAGAATTACCCTACCCATGATCTTGAGTTAGCATTTATTATATTCCCCTTAAAAATTTAAAGGAATTATCTTTATGGGGTTCATGTTGACGTTATCACTAATCACAAAAGTTTGCATTAAGTTTTCTCGTAGAAATATTTAAATATTCATCAAAGAAGGTGGTTAGAATTGTTGAAAGATTATAATATGACTGTGTTGTATCATCCAGGAAAGGCCAATATAGTGGCAGTTGCCCTTAGTAGATTGTCTATGGGTAGTGTTGCTCATGTTGAGAATCATAAGAAGAAGTTAGTTTAGGAGGTTCATTAGCTTACTATATTAGGTGTTCGGTTGGTGGATTCTGTTGAAGGTAGTGTTTGGGTTTAGAATAGCTCAGAATCATCATTGGTTGCAAAAGTAAAGGAGAAGCAGGATAGAGATCCCAGTTTAGTTAAGTTAAAGGAATTAGTTAGAGATCAAAAAGTAGAAGTTTTCTCCTAAGGGGGAGATGGTGTGTTGTAATGTCAGGGTAGACTATGTGTGTCGTGTGTTGATGCTTTGAGACAGTGAATCTTTGCAGAAACTCATGGTGCGCATTATTCTATTCACCCAAGAGCCACTAAGATATACCGAGATTTATGGGAAATCTATTGGTGGAGTGGTATGAAGAGGGATATTGCAAATTTTATAGCTAAGTGCTCTAATTTTCAATAGGTTAAGGTTGAGCACCAGAGGCCTAGTGGCACTTTGCAGGAGTTCAGCATTCCCACTTGGAAATGGGAAGAGGTGAACATAGATTTTGTGGCAGGGGTTCCTCGCACATGTCATCAATATTATTCAACATGAGTTATTATAGACAAAATGACCAAATCAGCCCATTTCTTTCTAGTTAATACTTTCTATTCAACTGAGGATTATCGCAACCTCTATATTAGAGAGTTGGTTAGGTTTCATAGGGTCTCATTGTCTATCATTTTAGATAGAGGTACTTAGTATAACTCTCACTTTTGGAAAGCTTTTCAAAAAGGTCTTGGTACCTATGTTCATCTCAGTACAACTTTTCATCCTCATACAGATAGTTAAGCAGAAAGGACCATTCATACCCTAGAGAACATGTTGAGAACTTGTGTTATTGACTTCAAGGGTAGTTTGGATGATCACTTGCCATTAATTAAGTTTACCTATAATAACAGTTAACACTCCAGTATTAAGATGGCTCCATTTGAGGCTCTCTATGGGAGGAGATATAGATCTACTATTGGTTAGTTTGAGGCAGGAGAGGATATTTTAGTAGGACCAGATTTAGTGTTTGATATGATAGAGAAGGTTCAGTTGATCAGGAAAAGGCTCAAGACAACCCAAAGCCGTCAAAAATCCTGTGCAGATATGTGTAGAAGAGATCTTGAGTTTGCAGTTGGGGATTTGGTATATTAGAAAATCTCTCCTATAAAGGGAGTAAAAAGGTTCGTCAAGAAAGGGAATCTTAGTCCTCGATATGTTAGACCTTATATAATATTGAGTTATTTTGGAATGGTAGTTTATGAGCTTGAGTTGCCTGCAGATTTGGCATTAGTGCATCCAGTGTTCCATGTGTCTTTGTTAAAGAAGTATTAAGATTCTTGACCGTCAGATTCATAGACTGAGGAACAATGAAGTTCCCTTGGTCAAAGTTCTTTAGCGAAATCAATCCGTTAAGGGAGCCACTTGGGAAGCAAAAGAAGATATGCGTACTAAGTACCCTCATTTTTTCTTCGCAAACTCAAACTCAGCTTAAGGTAATAGTTTTCCTTAGATGGTTTCTTTTCTATTCTCAGTTCCATCTATATAATCATTCTCATGTCCTTACATGCATTCACGAATTTAGTTTAGTCATGTATCATGTTTCAGGCTAAGTCATGTTATCATGTTTTTAGTTATGCATGTTCAGTATGTGGTCTCAGTTTCCCCAGTAATCTTAGCTTAATCTGTCTCTTTCGAGGATGAATGCTCCTAAGGGGGAGATATTGTAATACCCCATACTTTTTCTAGTTTAGTTCATCTCATAATGCATGCATAAGAGTCTTAGAACTGGAAAATTTCACTAAGTGTTGGGGACTTAGTCTTATTTTTGGACTCATAATTTTGAGGATTTTTAAAGTGGCCTTCCCTACCTTGAGATGTAAGTTTTTGAGTTAATTCATGTTCAGGGGTGTAAGTAGCATGTCTCGAAGAGGTTTTAAATTTTTCAGATGAGAATTGAGGCACGCTTAGATTTTAATTCTAGAA
The DNA here is from genome assembly GCA_030864215.1 of Capsicum pubescens. Lineage (NCBI taxonomy): Eukaryota > Viridiplantae > Streptophyta > Magnoliopsida > Solanales > Solanaceae > Capsicum > Capsicum pubescens. The sequence continues at coordinate 220,248,838 of CM061541.1, forward strand.
CCTCACCGCGATAGTGGCGCGTCGCGGTGGGTATACGATGAGCACATCACCACGCTGCAGTGCCAATCTAAACAACATTCCAGTTATGAATTTAATCACTGAGGGGAAATCATGTCTTTTCCCCATTGACCAAATTAGTAAGAACATGGGATTAAACTTCAGTTAGGGCATTATTTTCCCTAATTCTTCAAATTACTATCATATACAAACCCTCTCCATCCCTAAGTTTATCAAATTCAATCCCCTTCCTTCCAAGAAAACCAAGAATTTGTGTTTCCCAATCCAAGAACATTCAAGAAAGCTTTCAAGATTGTGTTTCCTATTTAAGTTTAAGGGTCTAAGGTTTGTGAGATGTTCATCCTTGGGCCATTTGCACCCATGGAGTCCAAGAATCCATCTTTATGTTTTAAATTATGAAATTACATGTTTATGATGAATTATCACCATGAAGTTTTTTGAATTTTTGTTATAGATTATGTTTGCAATTGTTTTTTGAGGGAATTAGCCCTTACACCTTAGAATGATGATATTTTCCTGTTAAATCATTGATTCATGGTTTTTAGTATTGAAGTTATGTTATTATTATTATAACATGTTTTAAACCATTCCCATGCTTTAATTCATGATCCTCATGTTTTTAATGAAATGTCTAAGTGTTGAATTTGGAACAATGATTCCCTTTTATGGTTTCAAAGCTTTCATGTATTCCTATTATGATTTCATTGAGTCGTGGAGGGTTATGAACACCCGTTAATTCATTGTTTACATAGTTTACAATATTTTTAGAATGGTTTCAAATAAACTATGAGCCTTGTCATTCAGTTAGTATCATGTTTAGTTGTTGTCTTAGTTAAGCTCAGTTTAGTCCAATAGTCAGTGTCATTTAGTTGAGATTAGAATTCAGCACTGAGCGAACCCAGGGTTGGGGGCATTCCTGCTAGTTTAGGGTTTGACCTTTAGTAGCAATCCCTGAGTTACAGAACTACGTATCTAGCATAGGTTAAGATGTCTTCCTGCCAATTTAGGGTTGACACATATCTCATGAGTACTTCTATCATATTAGGGTGACTCTTTAGTCCTACGAGACACCAAGTTAGTAGATCCACACAGCCATTGTTAGTACCTGTGGCACGGTACTGACACCCTTCCAACTGGGTTACAGGTTGGACCCCGATTATCTCAGATTAGAGCATGTTGGTTAGTTGATTCCTCCCACAGTCTCAATTTAATATTCATTACAAAATTTAGCTTCTAGTTTGCTTGACCATAGCATACAGTTATTAGCTATTCAGTTATCAGATTTCAGTATTTCAGTTTACAGACTATTTCAGAACATGTTATATGCTTGGTCATGCATTCTCAGATTTTACATATTTTCATTCCTTTACATTAAGTTATCTCATACTATTCATCCAGTCATTACTCCATGCACATAAACCCATGCATTCCAGCCTAACCTCATCTCATGTACCTGTAAATTTAAAGTACTGATCGCATATATTTTCTTTGCTCTATGATGTTTAATATCATAGGTTCGGACATTCAGTTTCTCAACCGTTCTTAGATAGTCTAGCTAGATAGTTTTGAGTTAGTTTGGGCCTTTCTCATCAACTCTCTTTTCAATCAGTTTTGAGGCATTCAGATATTTCAGACAGTTAGTTAGTTTATCTGTTATATCAGTTAGATTTTAGTATTTTTGCATATGTTTTAGACTTATTGATTTAGATGTATTGTTTTCAATATTTAAACCTTATGGAATATTCAGTTAATTTCCACACATGTTTTTTATTATCAGTTTTACTCAGTGCTGCTCACTGCAGGTAATATCTTATGGGTTAGCTTGTGGTCACTTGTGACCGTAAGCACCATTGTTGTGACTAGGGATAGCCTTGGGTCGTGAAAATACTTGGTATTAGAGCCTAAGGTTTTATAGTGTCCTAGGAGTATGAAAGCCACGTTGAGTAGAGTCTTATGCATGGGTGTGAAGCACGCCACACTTATGGATAAGAGGCTACGAGAAAGTTTAGGAAAATTTTCCCATCTTTTAGTGTTTATGTCGTGCGAAAGAGCATGAGCTCTATTTAAATGCTCTTTATAATTCATTCTTCTTTTTGTATACAGAAAATGCCTCCTAGAAAGTAAACCAGAAAAAGAAATAGAAATTAATATGTACCTCCGCCTGTTTAGGAAGATCCCTTGAATGAGAAGTCTCTCAAGATAAATTCATAGATGCCTTTACTACCTTACCTCACTCAGTAGCATCTTAGAATAACCAGCAGGCTACTGTCCTAGCCAATCTAGTGGCTAATATAGCTGCAGCTAGGATTCAAGACTTTACCCGAATGAACCCTCCTTTGTTTTTGGAATCCAAGTCTGATGAGGATCCGTGGGAATTTTTTGATATGGTTTAGAAGGCTACTGATATTATGGGTATCACATCTAGTGAAAGTGCATAGTTGGCTACTTACCAGTTACAGGATATAGATCATACATGGTATAAGAATTAGAAGGGGGATAGAGGAACAGATGCTGGGCCAGTAGAATGGAAGGAATTTCCGAAAGACTTCTTAGACTGGTTCTTCCCTTTAGAATTAAGGGAATCTAAGGTGAAGGAGTTTATAAATTTGAAATAGGGTAGTATGAGCGTGAAGGAGTATTCGCTTAAGTTTACTCAGTTGGACAGGGATGCTCCTAATGTGGTGTTTGATAATAGGTCTAGAATGAGTAAGTTTTTCTCTTGTGTAGCTAATAGTGTGGTCAAGGAATGTAGGACTACTATGTTTATTAAGGATATGGACTTGTCTAGGCTTATAGTTCATGCTCAACAGATTGAGGATGAGAAGGTTAAGGAGAAATAAAGAGAGAATAAGAGGGCTAGGACAGGTAGATTTAATTTTTCATAGTCGAGGTTGGAGGGTGGTAACCATACTCAATTCAATCAGAAATCTTCAGCCCCTGCTCCCTCTTCAGCTAGTGTGCCCTTGCCAAAGTTTAGAAATGATAATTGGAATAGAGCGCCGGCTCAAAGTCCAAGGGAAGTGTAACCAGGGGTGTCCCCTTTGCCAGAAATATGGAAGAAACCATCTAGGTATGTGGAGGGATGGCAATTATATGTGTTATGGGTGTGGCAAGCCAGGACACAGAATCATAGAATGTCCCAAAGTTGGTCTTCTAAGTTAGCATAGTCATCCTTTAGGTCCAGCAGGTCGTCTGACTTAGCAGGGAACTACATGCAGTGCCACCAGTGGACAGTGCCAAAATAGGCTACATGCACTTCAGTCTTGACAGGATCAGGAAAGTTCTCCTTATGTAGTTATGGGTACGTTGCAGGTATTTCATCTTTATGTATATGCTTTGATAGACCCTGGAGCTTCACTTTTATTTGTAACCCCCTATATAGCTATTAATTTTGGTATCAGTCCCAAAATATTTGTTGAGGCTTTCTCAGTGTCTACCCCAGTGGGTAAATCTATCATAGTCAGGTGGGTATAAAGAAACTGCTCGGTTATACTATCCCAAAAAATCACTTCAGTAGACCTTGTAGAGTTACAGATGACTGATTTTGATGTCATTCTTGACATGGATTGGCTCTACTCATATTATGCTTCAGATAGAGTCATTCATTTTCAGTTTCTGAATGAAGTAGTTCTTAAATTAAGGGGTAGTACTTCAGCACTTTGAGGTCAGATTGTTTCATATCTTATAGCGAGAAAAATGATATCCAAAGGGTGATTTTACCATCTCGTTCGAGTCAAAGACTCTAATTCTGACACTTCCAGTCTTGAGTCAGTTTCAATTGTGAGGGAATTTTTTTATGTGTTTCCTAAGGCTCTTTCCAAAGTTTCTCCCAAAAGGGAAATTGACTTCGGAATAGACCTTCTTCCAGATACCCAGACTATCTCTATTCCACCCTACAGAATAGCTCTAACTGAGCTTAGGAAGTTAAAATAACAATTGAAAGATCTTTTAGATAAGGATTTATCAAGCTCAGTGTATCTTTTGGGGCACTCCAGTCCTTTTCGTACATAAGAAAGATGATTCCCTTAGAATGTGCATCGATTACTATCAGTTGAACAAAGTCGCAATCAAGAATAAGTACCCACTTTTCATAATTATGGAATTGTTTGACCAACTTCAGAATGCCAGTTATTTCTCTAAGATTGACCTCAGATCTAGATATCATCATCTCAGATTCAGAGAATGTGACATTCCAAAAACAGCTTTTAGAACCCGGTATGGTCACTTTAAATTTCTAGTGATGTCTTTTGGACTAACTAATGTCCCAACATCTTTCATGGACTTGATGAATAGAGTGTTCAAGCAGTACTTGTACATGTTCATCATAGTCTTTATTAATGCTATTCTTGTCTACTCCTATAGTACAAATAATCATGCAAACCATCTCAGAATTGTATTGCAAACTCTTAGAGCCCATCAGTTATTTGCCAAATTCAGTAAATGCGAGTTTTGGCTAAGATCAATTGCTTTTCTTGGTCATATTATTTCTGGTGATGGCATTAGAATTGACCCTCAAAAGACTGAAGTAGTGAGAAACTATCCCAGACCCATCTCTCTGTCAGATATCAAGAGTTTCTTAGGTTTGATGGATATTACAGGAGATTTGTTGAAGGGTTTTTATCTATTGCATCCCCCATGTCTCAATTAACTCAGTAGAAAGTCAAGTTTAGTGATCAGATTCTTATTAAAAGAGTTTTCAGGAGTTGAAGACTCAACTCACCTCAGCCCCTGTTTTGAACTTTTTAGATGGTTCCGATGGATTTGTTGTTTACTGTGATACTTTAAGAGTTATCCTTCATTGTGTGATAATGGAGAAAGGTAAGGTCATAGCTTATGCCTTTAGACAACTAAAATGCTATGAAAAGAATTACTCAAACCATCATCTTGAGTTAGTAGTTATTGTATTCGCCTTGAAAATTTAGAGGCATTATCTTTATGGGGTTCATGTTGATGTGTTCACTGATCACAAAATTTTGTAGTATGTGTTTTCATTGAAATATTTAAATTTTTATCAGAGAAGGAGGTTAGAATTATTAAAATATTATGATATGAGTGTAGTGTATCATTCGGGCAAGGTCAATGTAGTGGCAGACGCCTTTAGTAGATTGTCTATGGGTAGTGTTTCTCATGTTGAGAATGATAAGAAGAAGTTAGTTCAGGAGGTTTATCAGCTTGCTGGATTAGGCGTTCGGTTGGTGGATTCAGTTAAAGGTAGTGTTTGGGTTCAAGATAGTTCAGAATCATCATTGGTTTCCAAAGTAAAGGAGAAGTAGGATAGAGGTCCCGGTTTAGTTAAGTTAAAGGAATCAGTTAGATATTAGAAAGTAGAGATTTTCCCCAAAGAGGAGATGGTGTGTTGTAATGTCAGGGTAGACTATGTGTGTCATGTGTTGATGGTTTGAGACAGTGAATCCTTGTATAAGTGCATGGTGTGCATTATTCTATTCTCCCAGGAGCCACTAAGATGTACCATAATTTGTGGGAAATCAATTGGTGGAGTGGTATGAAGAGGGATATTGCATAGTTTGTAGCTAAGTGCTCTAATTATCAACAGGTTAAGGTTGAGAACCAGAGGCCTAGTGGTACTTTGCAGGATTTTAGCATTCCCACTTGAAAGTGGGAATAGGTGAACATAGATTTTGTGACAGGGTTGCCTCGCACACGTTGTCAGCATGATTCGACAAGGGTTATTGTAGACAGAATGAAAAAATCAACCTATTTCTTGCCAGTTCATACTTCCTATTCAGTTGAAGATTACTCCAAGCTCTATATTAGAGAGTTGGTTAGGTTTCATGGGGTCCCGATATCTATTATTTCATATAGAGGTTCTCACTTTACCTCTCACTTTTGTAAAGATTTTCAGAAGGGTCTTGATACCCAAGTTTATCTCAGTACAACTTTTCATCCTCAGATAGATGGTCAGGAAGAAAGTACCATTCATACCCTAGAGGATATGTTGAGAGCTTATGTTACTGACTTCAAGGGTAATTTGGATGATCACTTGCCATTGATTGAGTTTGCCTAAAATAAAAGTTATCACTCCAGTACTTAGTTGGATCCATTTAAGGCTCTCTATGGGAGGAGATGTAGATATCCTATTGGTTTCTTTCAGGTAGGAGAGGCTGCTTTTGTAGGCCCAGATTCGATGTTTGACATTATAAAAAAGGTTCAGTTGATTAGGGAAAGGCTCAAGACAACCTAATGCTATCAGAAATCCTATGCATATGTGCAAAGGATAGATCTTGAGTTTGTATTTAGGGATTTGGTATATTTCAAAATCTCTCCCATGAAAGGACTGAAGAGGTTCAGCAAGAAGGGGAATCTTAGTCCACGATATGTTGGCCTTTCCAGAATCTTGATCCACTTTAAAAAGGTAGCTTATGAGCTTGAGTTGCCTGCAGCTTTGGCATCAGTGCATTCAGTGTTCCATGTGTATTTATTAAAGAGCTCTATTGGTTATTTAGCAGTAGTAGTTCCATTAGAGGCTACAGATGTTCAGGCTAGCCTTTCATACGAACAAACTCTAGTTGAGATTATTGATTGTCAGATTCGTAGACTGAGGAACAAAGAAGTTCCCTTGGTCAAAGTTCTTTGGCAGAATCAATATGTTGAGGGAGACACTTAGGAAGTAGAAGAAAATATGCATACCATGTACCCTCATCTTTTCTCTACAAACTCTGACTCATATTAAGGTAATAATTTTCCTTAAATGGTATCTTTTCCATTCCCAGTTCCAACTATATAATCATTCTCATTTTTTTGCATGTATTCATGAATTCAGTTCAGTCATGTATCATGTTTTAGGCTCATATAACGCCCCGAATCTGGTACCCAGAATGCTACATGGTGTTCATGACCCGGAAGGACCACAAGCTAATCCATGACTGATATTTGTGCCTGTATACTGCGTGATATACTGTATAATGTGGAAATATGAACTGAAAGGCCATAAGTTTCAAACTATAACATAATATTCGATAAAATATAACATCTTGGATGGGGTATAAATGCCCAAAACAAAACTGTCTAAACATACTATAGTCTAAAAAGCCTCTAAAATATAATTGTCTGAATAAGGAAATGATGGGGCATGTCCCCAACTAACTCCAACTAATAAACTAATTAATGAGATAATAAAGAAATGATCATGTCCTCGAAAGATGAGGACTCATTGCTAACTCTGACTGCGGAGACTGGAATGCTACTGATGCTCTAGAGCTCATGCTTCTAAATCTATGGTATAAGACACCATAGTGAAAATGCATAAGTACTTTGAATGTACTGGTATGCATGTGAGTTAGGATGAATGCAAAAGGTTTACATGCATAATCTATACTAACTGACTGAATAATATGAACGTGACAATATATGCATGAATACATAATAACTGTAACTAGGGTCGTGATAACATGATCACTGAGTCATAGTACTGATAACATGAGATACTGATAACTGTATAACTAAAATAACTTATACTGAGTGACTGTATCTGACAGTACAATTTCTGATGAAACTCGCTGAGTTCCATACTATTCTGAGTTGACTGTATATGACAGCCCTGAATTCTATAGAAATATCTATGTTCTATTACTGAGACCGAATAACTGTATCTGAAAATCCTGATTCTGTAACCGAAACTGTGGGAAGTAGTCATCTAACCAACATGCCCTTAGTATGCCATTATGGTTAAGTTGGGGTCCAATCTGTAACCCCAATTAGAAGGGTGTAAATACTGCTCCACTGGTAAGGATAATCTATGAGTAACCCTCATATTACAGGTAACTCGAGTGAGAATGGTGGGAACCCTCATATAACAGGTTAAGCCACCTCATCTACCCTCATATAATAGGCTATGATGTCTCAACTTACGCTGGCTACGTAGTTCTAGAATGCAAGGATTACTTCTAAGAATCACACCCTTATATAACAGGTGAGTTCCCATCCTTGGATTCACTCGATGCTAATTTCTACTCCCATCTGAATAGACACTGAACATGATTAACTGAACTAGACTAGACTGAATTCATGGAGTTCCATTAGCTGATGGAATACTATTGAGATTACTGAATTACTGAGCTTTCCTGAGTCACATGACTGACTGAGTTCTATGGACCATGGCTTAACTGAGGATATCATGAAAACATGGCACTAAATCTAGGCACGCAGTTATATTTTTTTGGGTACAAGTACCCCTAGGACTCGATGTAAGGAAAATGACAAGGCATAACATTATTGAATATATGACCAACATCAACAATCCATAATACAATAGTTGGAGATATTTCATGGGAATTTTATTATCATAGCATGGTACGTGAATAAGATAGAATGTATACATAGCATAATTTCATAAGTCTAACTCATGAGCAATCCCACAAGCAATTTTAAAACATGAGAATAACATGGAAGTCATTTTGAACATAAGGTTAAAGCATACATTGTCATTTGGGTCACAATTTAGCTATAGTGCATAATTTCTATCCCTTTTGGCATTTATTCAAACACCTTACATGCACAACTTAAGGCAGACGTGAAATCATCAAATTTCACAAATCATAAACCACCAAATTCATGGATTACAATTTATATGCTAACGTAGTTTTCATAATTTCACATAAGGATCCCAGCATGGGAATCAAAAAACAACCATCACATAACTTGAGGAACCCGCAACATAATAATCATGATTCATAATTTAAAATATGGTTCTTGAGCTTTATGGATGAAAGGAATCCATAAATCAACACAATGCATACCGTAATTCTTAATTTAGCAAAAATTGATGGAGAGATTTTCTTGAAATTGAATCCCCAATTGAAACCCTAGTTTGTTATTGAGAGAAAAATTGAGAGAAACTAGTATATTTTGGGTGAAAAATGGCTAAATCACGTCTTATTGGGTTTAAATATGGGTGGGAAATTGACCCTTTTAATCCTGGATACGTCTTTTAAAATTGGTGAAAATTTCCCGACATGGTGTTGTCGCGCCATGTCACTGGAATTTGACAATTGGGAAATAGGAGAATGGCGCGACGCGGAGCCATCGTGATGCCACTTCATTTGCGATGTGAAATTTTTGTGCGACGCGGGAAAAAATGCGCTTAGACACTGGAAAAAGGACAATTGTCATTTTAGATTGTGGCGCGCCGTGCCACTGACCAATATGGTGCTATTTTATGACAGGAACTTAAAATAGTCATAATTTTTTACTCGGTTATCGAATTTGGGCAAATCTTATATCGATGGAAAGCTTATTGAATTTTTCACATGAAAAAAAGTGAAAATCTTAAAAACTTCTCATGGAACAAACAACATTTTATTTAGAAGATAATACTTGACATTCTTGGGACAAAATTAGTTAAGAAACTTTGGGGTATTACAGCTCAGTCATGTAATCATGTTTTCAGTTATGAATGTTCAGTATGTGATCTTAATTTCCCCAGTATTTTTAGCTTAATCAATCTCATTTGTGGATGAATATTCTCAAGGGTGAGATATTGTAATAACCCATACTTTTCCTAGTTCAATTCAGTTCATAATGCATGCATAAGAGGCTTAGAACTTGAAAATTTCACTACGTATTGGGGACTTGGTCTTATTTTTAGCCTCTTAACTTCGAGAATTTTTAAAATGGCCTTCCCGACCCTGAGACATAAGTTTTTGAGTTAATTCATGTTCAGGGGTGTAAGGAGCTTGTCACGTGGAAGTTTCAGATTTTTCATACGAGAATTAAGGCACGTTTGGATTTTGATTCCAGAACCTCACCACGATAGTGGCGCATCTCAATGGGTATAGAGATGAGCACATCACCGCATTGTGGTGCCCTTCTTAACAGCATTCCATTTATGAATTTAATCCCTAAGAGGAAATTATGTCTTTTCCGCACTGACCTAATTCGGAAAAAACATGGGATTAAACTTCAGTTAGGCCATTATTTGCCCAAATTCTCCAAATTACTCTCAAATAAAAACCCTCTCCTTCCCTATGTTCATCAAATTCAATCCCCTTCCTTCGAAGAAAACTAAGAATTTATGTTTTCCAATACAAGAACATTTAAGAAAGGTTTCAAAATTGTGTTTCCCTTTTAAGTTTAAGGGTCTAAGGTATGTGAGATGTTCATCCATGGGCCCTTTCCAGCCATGGAGTCAGAGAATCCCTCTTAATGTTTTAAATTATGAAATTGCATCTTTATGATGAATTATCTTCATGAAGTTTTATGAATTTTGGTTATACATTATGTTTGCAATTGTTTATTGAGGGAATTAGCCCTTACACGTTAGAATGATGATATTTTCATGTTAAATCTTTGATTCATGGTTTTAAGTATTAAAGTTACGTTATTATTATTATTACATATTTTAAACCATTCCCAAGCTTTAATTCATAACCCTCATGTGTTTGATTAAATGTCTAAGTGTTAAATTTGGAGAAATGATTCCCTTTTGTAGTTTCAAAGCTTTCATGTGTTCCTATTGTGATTCCATTGAGTCTTGGCGGGTTGTAAGCACCCGTTACTTAGATGTTTCCATAGTTTCTAGTATTTTTAGAATGGTTTCAGATAAACCATAAACCTTTTTATTCAGTTTGTATCATATTTAGTTGTTGGCGCAGCTAAGCTCAGTTTAGTCAAATAGCCTGTGTCATTCCGTTGGGAGTAGGATTCAGCATCGAGCAAACCCAGGGATGGGGGCATTCCTACCAGCTTAGGGTTTGACCCTTAGTAGCAATGCCTAAGTTACAGAACTACGTATCCAATTTTGATTGAGATGTCTTCTTACCAGTTTAGGGTTGATAAATATCTCATGAGTACTCCTGCCAGATTAGGGTGACTCTTTAGTCCTTCGAGACACCAGTTTAGTAGATCCACCTAGCCATTATTAGTACTCGTGGCACGGTGCTAACACCCTTCTAACTGGGGTTACAGGTTGGACCCCGATTAGTACAAATTGAATCATGTCTAGTTGATACCTCCCACAATCTCAGTTTACTATTCAGTACAGAATTCAGCTTTAAGTTTCTTTGACCATAGCATACAGTTAAGAGTTATTCAGTTATCAGATTTCAGTAGTTTAGTTTACAGACTATATTAGAATATGTTATATGTTGGGTCATGCATTCTTAGATTATATAACTTTTCACACACTTACATTTAATTATCTCATGCTATTTAGTCAGTCTTGACTTTATCCCATGTATTCCAGCCTAACCTCATCTCATATACCAGTACATTCAAAGTACTGATCTCATACATTTTCTTTATGCTATGATGTTTAATATAATAGGTTCGAACGCTCAGTTTCTCGACCGCTCTTAGACACTCCATCTAGTCAGCAGTAGCGGAAGTGGTGAATCCCCATGTTTTAATGACCTGTTATGTTATTTCAGTCTTTTCATATTTTATTTTAGTTAGATAGTTGGAGTTGGGGTATGTCCCATCAACTCTCTTTTCAATTAGTTTTGAGGCATTTAGACATTTCAGACAGTAAGTTAGTTCATCAGTTATATCAATGAAATTTTAGTATTTTCACATATGTTTCAGACTTATAGATTTAGATGTATTGTTTTCAGTATTTAAACCTTATGGCGAATTTAGTTGATTTTCTCGCATGAATTTCATTATTATTTTTATTTAGTACTTATAGAAGGTACAAGATCATGGTCACTTGTGATCGTAAGCACCATTTTCGCGACTAGGGGGTAGCCTCGAGTTATGACAAAACTTGGTATTGGACCCTAAGGTTTTACAATGTCCTAGGGATTCTGAAAGCTGCATTGAGTAGAGTCTTCTGCATTGGTGTGAAGCGCTCCACACTTTTGGACAAGATGCTATGAGATGTTTTAGGAAAAGTTTCCCTTCTTTTAGTATTATGTCGTGTGAAAGTGCATAAACTCTATTTAAGCTCTCTTTCTAATTTATTCTTTATTTCATTTATAGAAAATGTCTCCCAGAAAGAACAACTGAAGAAGGAACTAGAATCATCTTGCACCTTAACAAGAAAATTCTCTGAATGAGCATGTGTCTCACGCTAAATTCAAAGTTTTCTTCACCACCTTAGCTAACTCAGTAAAGTCTCATAACAACCAGTAGGCTGCTTTAATTTTTCACAGATGAGGTAGCTTTAATTTTTCATAGTTAAGGTTGAAGGGTGGTAACCGTCCTCAATTCTATCATAAATCTTCATCCCTAGCTCTATCTTCAGCTAGTGCACCAGTGCAAAAGTTCAAAAATGATAATCGAGATAGAGTGCCAGGCTCAAAGTCCTAGGACAGTGTAAACAGTGGTTGTACTAATCCCCTTTTCCTAAAATATGGTAGAAACCATCTAGGTGTGAGTAGGGCTAGCAGTGATTTGTGTTTTGGGTGTTGCAAGTCAATCCACAGAATCAGAGAATGCCCAAAAGTTAGTCCGCTAAGTCAGCAATGTCGTCTTTCAGCTCCAGCTGGTCGTCCGACTCAGCAGGGTATTACATCCAGTGCCACTAGCGGACAGTGAAAAAACAGGCTATATGCACTCCAGTCCTGACAGGATCAGGAAAGTTCTCCTAATATAGTTATGGGTACATTGCAAGTCTTTTATTTTTATGTTTACGCTTTGTTTGACCCCAAAGCTTCACTTTCTTTTGTAACCCCCTATATAGTTGTTAATTTTGGTATCAGTCCTGAAACTTTAGTAGAGCCTTTCTCAGTATCTACCCCAGTGGGTAAATCTATCATAGCCAGGTAGGTAAATAGAAGCTTCCCGATTATAGTATCCTAGAAAATCACTTCAGTAGACCTTGTGTAGTTAGAGATGACTGCTTTTGATGGAATTTTGGCATGGATTAGCTCCACTCATTTTATTCTTCAGTTGATTGTAGAAATAAAGTCAATTATTTTTATTTTTGAATAAACCAGTTCTTAAATGGAGGGGTAGTACTTCAGCACTTAGGTAGTTCTTAAATAGCGATAAAAATTATATCCAACGGGTGTGTTTACCATCTCGTTCGTGTCAAAGATTCTAATTCTTAGACTTCTAGTCTCAAGTCAGTTTTAGTAGTGAGGGGATTTTCAGATGTGTTCCCTAAAGATCTTTCTGGAGTTCCTCCCAAAGGGGAAATTAAATTCGGAATAGCTCTTCTTCCAGTTACCCAGCCTATCTCTATTTCTCCTAATAGAATGGCTCCAACTGATCTTAGGGAGTTAAAAGAACAGTTGAAAGATCTCCTAGATAAGGGATTCATCAGTCCTAGTGTCTCACCATGGGCTGCTCCAGTCTTATTCGTGCGTAAGAAAGACGATTCCTTTAGAATGTGCATTAATTACCATCAGTTGAACAAAGTCACCATCAAGAATAAGTACCCACTTTCCATAATTAAGGACATGTTCGACCAACTTTAGGGTGCTAGTTATTTCTCTAAGATAGACCTCAGATTCAGCTATCATCAGCTCAGAGTAAAAGAATGTGACATTCCAAAAATAGCTTTCCAAACCCGGTATGGTAACTTTAAATTTCTAATTATGTATTTTGAACTAACAATTGACCCAACAACTTTTATGGACCTGATAAATAGAGTTTTCATGAAGTACTTGGACATGTTTGTCATAGTCATTATTGATGATATTTTTGTCTACTCCCGTAGTGAAAATGATCATGCATACCATCATAGAATTGTATTGCAAACTCTTAGAGCCTATCAGTTATTCACCAAATTCAATAATTGCGAGTTTTGGCTAAGATTAGTAGCTTTTCTTTCCCATATTTTTTCTAATGATGGCATTAGAGTTGACCCTCAAAAGACTGAAGCAATGAGAAATTTCCCAGACCCATCTCTCCATTAAATATTAGAAGTTTCTTGGGTTTGGATGGATATTACAGGTGGTTTGTTGAAAGTTTTTTGTCTATTACATCCCTCATATCTCAATTGTCTCAGAAGAAAGTCAAGTTTAGTGGTCAGATTCTTGTGAAAAGAGTTTTCAGGAGTTGAAGACTCGACTCACCTCAAACCTAGTTTTGACCTTGCAAAATGGTTCAGTTGAGTTTGATATTTACCGTGATGCTTCCAGAGTTGTCCTTGGTTTTTTGTTAATACAGAGATGTAAGGTCATAGCCTATGCCTCTAGACAGCTTAAACCCCATGAAAAGAATTACCCTACCCATGATCTTAAGTTAGCAGCAATTGTATTTGCCTTGAAAATTTGGAGGTATTATATTTATGGGGTTCATTCTGATGTGTTCACTGATCTCAAAAGTATGCAATTTGTCTTCTCGCAGAAATATTTAAATCTTCATCAGAGAAGGTGGTTAGAAGTGTTAAAAAATTATGATATGAGTGAGTTGTATCATCTGAGGTAAGGCCAATGTAGTGGCAGACGCCCTTAGTAAATTGTCTATGGGTAGTGTTGCTCATGTTGAGACTAATAAGAAAAAGTTAGTTCAGTAGGTTCATCAACTTGCTAGATTAGGCATTCGGTTGGTAGATTTAGCTGAAGGTACTATTTGGGTTAAGAATAGTTCAGAATCATCATTGATTGTCGAAGTAAAGTAGAAGCAGGATAGGGATCCCGATTTAATTTAGTTAAAGAAATCAGTTAGAGATTAGAAAGTAGAGGTTTTCTCCCAAGGGGGAGATAGTGTGTTTTGATATTAGGGTAGACTATATGTGTCATGTGTCGATGGTTTGATACAGTGAATCCTTGTAGAAGCGCATGGTGCGCGTTATTCTATTCACCCAGGAGCCACTAAAATGTACCATGATTTGCGGGAAATCTATTGGTAGAGTGGTATGTAGAAGGATATTGCAGAGTTCGCAGCTAAGTGTTCTAATTGTCAATAGGTTAAGGATGAGCACCAGAGGCCTAGTAAAATTTTGCAGGAGTTCAGCATTCCCACTAGAAAATAACATAGACTTTTTGATAGGGTTGCCTGGCACACATCGTCAGCATGATGCGACATGGGTTATTGTAGATAGACTGACCAAATTATCCCATTTCTTAGTAGTTCATACTTCCTATTCAACCGAGGATTACGATAAGATCTATATTAGAGAGTTTGTTCGGTTTCATGGAGTCCCATTGTCTATTATTTCAGATAGAGGTTCTCAGTTTACCTCTTACTTTTGGAAAGATTTTCAAAAGGATCTTGGTACCCAAGTTCATCTCAGTACAGCTTTTCATCCTCAGAAAGATGGTCAGGCAGAAAGGACCATTCAGACACTAGAGGATATGTTGAGAGCTTGTGTTATTTACTTTATGGGTATTTTGGATGATCACTTGCCATTGATTGAGTTTGCCTGTAATAATAGTTATCACTCCAGCATTTAGATGGCTCTATTTGAGGCTCTCTATAGGAGGAGATTTAGATCTCCTATTGGTTGGTTTGAGGTAGGAGAGGCTTCTTTGGGAGGGCCAAATTCGGTGTTTAATGCAGTTAAGAAGGTTAAGTTGATCATGGAAAGGCTCAAGACAGCCCAAAGCCATCAAAAATCCTATACATATGTGCGTAGGAGAGATCTTGAGTTTGCAGTTAGGGATTTGGTATATTTGAAAATCTTTCCTATAATGGGTGTAAAGAGGTTCGGAAAGAAGGGGAAGCTTTGTTCCCGATATGTTAACCCTTATAGAATCTTAAGCCATTTTAGAAAGGTAGCTTATGAGCTTGAGTTACCTATGAATTTGGCATCAGTGCATCTAGTGTTTCATGTGTAATTGTAAAAAAGTGTATTGGTGACTCAGCAGTAGTAGTTCCGTTAGAGGCTACAGATGTTGAAGATAGCCTTTCTTACAAACAAACTCCTGTTGAGATTCTTGATCGTCAGATTCATAGACTGAGGAACAAAAAAATTCCCTTGCTCAATGTTCTTTGGTGGAATCAATCCGTTGAGGGAGCCACTTGGGAAATAGAAGTAGATATACGTACCAATTACACTCATCTTTTCTGAACAAACTAAGACTCACCTTAAGGTAACAGTTTTCCTTAGATAGTTTTTTTTCCATTCTCAGTTCCAGCTATATAATCATTCTCATGTCTTTGTATGCATTCACGAATTTAGTTCAATCATGTATCATGTTTCAAGCTCAGTCATGTAGTTATGTTTTCAGTTATACATGTTCAGTATGCGATCTCAGTTTCCCCAGTATTCTCAGCTTAATCAGTCTCATTCGAGGACAAAAGTTCCCAAGGGGTGATATTGTAATACCCCATACTTTTCCTAGTTTAGTTCAGCTCATAGTGAATGCATAAAAGGCCTAGAACCTGAAAATTTCACTAAGTGTTAGGGACTTAGTCTTATTTTTGGTCTCTTAACTTTGAAGATTTTTAAAATGGCATTTCTGATCCCGAGATGTAAGTTTATGAGTTAATTCATGTTCAGGGGTGTAAGGAGCATATCTCAGGGAAGTTTCATATTTTTCAGAAGAGAATTGAGGCACGTTTGGATTTTGACTCCAGAACCTCACCGTGATGGTGGCGCGTCGCGATGGGTATAGGAATGAGCAAATCACTGCATTGCGGTGCCATTCTTAACAGATTTCTAGTTAAGAATTTAATCCCGGGGGGGCAATCATGTATTTTCCCCATTGACCCAATTCGTAAAAACATGGGATTAAACTTCAGTCAGGGCATTATTTGCCATAATTCTCCAAATACAAACTCTTTACTTCCCTAAGTTCATCAAATTCAATCCCCTTTCTTCTAAGAAAACCAATAATTTGTGCTTCCCAATCCAAGAACATTCAAGAAAGCTTTCAAGATTGTGTTTCCTTTCAAGTTTAAGGGTCTAAAGTATGTGAGATGTTTATCTATGGGCCCTTTCCACCCATGGTGTCCAATAATTCATCTTTATATTTTAAATTATGAAATTACATGTTTATGATGAATTATCTCCATGAAATTTTATGAATTTTGGTTATACATTATGTTTGTAATTATTTTTCGAGGGAATTAGCCCTTACACGTTAGAATGATCAAATTTTCATGTTAAATACTTGATTCATGGTTTTTAGTATTGAAGTTATGTTGTTATTATTATTATTACATGTTTTAAACCATTCCTATGCTTTAATTCATGACTCTCATGTGTTTGATGAAATACCTAAGTGTTGAATTTGGAACAACGATTCCCTTCTATGGTTTCAAAGCTTTCATGTGTTCCTATTGTGATTTCATTAAGTCCTGGAGGGTTATGAAACCCCGTTACTTCGAAATTTTACATAGTTTTTGGTATTTTTAGAATGGTTTCAGATAAACCATAAGCCTTGTCATTCAGTTAGTATCATGTTCAGTTGTTGGCTCAGTTAAGCTCAGTTTAGTCCAATAGTAAGTGTCATTTAGTTGGGAGTAGGATTCAGCACCGAGCGAACCCAGGGATGGGGGCATTCCTGCCAGCTTAGGGTTTGACCCTTAGTAGCAATCCCTGAGCTACAGAACTATGTATTCAGCATAGGTTGAGATTTTTTCCTTCCAATTTAGGGTTGACAAATATCTCATGAGTACTCCTTCCAGATTAGGGTGACTCTCTATTCCTTTGGGACACCAATTTAGTGGATCCACACAGCCATTGTTAGTATTCGTGGTACGGTACTAACACCCTTCCAATAGGGTTACAAGTTTGACCCCAATTAGCTCAGATTGAGGTATGTCGGTTAGATGATACCTCCCACAGTCTCAGTTTAGTATTCAGTACAGAACCCAACTTCTGGTTTGCTTGACCATAGCGTACAGTTATCAGTTATTTAGTTATCAGATTTCAGTATTTTAGTTTACAGACTATTTCATAACATATTATATGTTTGGTCATGCATTCTCATATTTTACAGCTTTTCACACATTTACATTCTTTATCTCATGTTATTCATCCAGTATTTACTTCATGCACATAAACCTATGCATTCTATCCTAACCTTATCTCATATACCAGTACATTCAATGTACTAATCGCATCCGTTTTCTTTGTGCTATGATGTTTAATATCATAGGTCCGGACGCTTAGTTTTCCGACCGTACTTAGATATTCCAGCTAGTCAGTAGAATAAGCAGTGGTGAGTCCTCATGTTTTGAGGACCTGTTATGTTATTTCATTCTTTCCTTATTTTATTTTAGTTAGACAGTTTGGAGTTAGTTGGGGCCTGTCCCATCAACTTTCTTTTCAGTCAATTTAGAGTCTTTCAGACAATTCAGATAGTTAGTTAGTTTATCAGTTATATCAGTCAGATTTCAGTATATTCGCATATGTTTCAGACTTATGGATTTAGATGTATCATTTTTAGTATTTAAACGTTATGGCGTATTTAGTTGATTTCCGGACATGTGTTTTACTATCAATTTTACTCATTGCTCACAGCAGGTACCAGCTCATGGGTTAGCTTATGGTCACTTGTTACCGTAAGCACCGTTGTCGCATCTAGGAGGTAGCTTCGTGTCGTGACAATATTGTACATAGATATGCTATCCATAAAGAAGCCCAATTTATGATCTAATAAATTATTAAAAGTTTTTTGATCTTAAAGTAAATATTTATTAATAAGGAGTTTATTTTAGATAAGTTGAAACTCATTGGCCTTTTCTTTATTTGATGAAAACTTATAGAAAGGGTACCTTTCCTGAAGAGGCACCTTACCTGGAAGGCACTTCAAATCCTTAATGTAGGCATGGTCCTTAAATCAGAAGACATCGCTTCTTTTCTTTTTCTCTCAATCTCGGATAAAGAACATCAAAAAGAGTGATCTTCAAGTTTTAGAAGATCTTGTCTTCTTCAAAAGTTATTGCTATGGATAAAGGTTTGTGTTTCAACCATTCTTATAGATTATTAAATTATGGTCTAATGATTTATTTGTGATGTTGGATGAATTCTTTAAAGTTTTTCAATAAGTTGTATCGAATCAAGGTCTTGTTAGATTATTAGATATGACATTTTTTTCGAAATCAGTTTAGTGTTTTTTATTGCATGCCGTATAAAATTTGGTGTTTTTTCTATTGCTGAAACATGCATTAGGTCGGGCTATTTTTTTAATTTTTTTTCCTTCAAATCTTGTTTACTATTATTTATCAATTTATATGACATTGAAATTTTATCTAAAAAATTACAATGGAACAAGTTTTGGAGGCATAAATTTTTATTTTTCAATTTCTCACTTTAAACTTTATGTTCCAAAATCTTTTCATAATGGAATAAGAATGCTAATGGAACAAGCCACAATAGTGGTGTAGTAAACACTATTTTGTTAGTAACATTGCTAAAAGTATTTGAAATAAAAGAAAATCTTTTTGTAAAGATTCAAAGTTGAATCGTTTTTTTTTTAATTTCTAGAGTTGCTTTGTTGTTTTCTTAAATTACAAGTATAGTATTCTCATATTGTTATTTGCTATAAATAAAGAATGCTTAGATTAAAGGAGTGGCAAAATTATTTGTTTTTTTAGTATGTTGTGACTTTGTGGTGATCTGTCATTTTGTAATGGTTAGATGCTATTAATTTTTTTAAAAGAGGTTGGATATGAGGAATCTATAAGTTTCAATTTTATGCATTATTTTCTTGGAGGATTCTATTGGGTCACTTTAATTATGAATAGATCACATTTTTTTCTTTAGTTTGTGCTTGTTTTAAAAGTGAATAGATTGAATCAATATATTATCAAAGTAAAACCTTTATTGTGTAGATTTTATTTACTCTGATCATATAAGCATATTTTATCTATGCGAAATAATTATCCCAAAGAGATTATTTAGGCCAGATTATGGATAGTTATGAACATGTGATACATTTATAATACATGCTGATAATGTGTCAGTCCAAAGAAAGGCATATTGTTCGGTTGTTTTAGTAATCAATATTCATGAACTGTGTATAAGAGTACCACTTACAAGTTATTATTTTTGTCCAAAGACTAAATGATAATGTTATGTTAGGTATCTTGAGATGGACTTACTTTTGTGTATATGGGTTTGATGAATATGCAATTTTGAGTTTATTTATTATTTTCTTTCATTTTAATTTAATTTGATTATCTTTGATGGTTGATTGTGAGCAATATTTAATTTATATCTGGCAATCTGAATAATATTTCTGTGCTTAATGGCACAAACTTCAAGAAATGAAAAGAGCACATTATGATTGTGCTTAGTTGCATGGATACAGATTATCCATTACGATTTGATCACCCTATAGACTTGAACAAAACTAGTTCAAATTAACAAAAGTCTACATACGAGAAGTGGGAGTGATCAAATAGCATAAGCTTGATGATGATGCAACACTTAATTCTAGAATCCTTAAGCGACGGTATAACAGAGAACAAAGATGCCAAAGATTTTTTAAAAGAAATCGTAGCCCAATTCGCTGCTAACAAAAAAGTTGAAACAAGTATTGTTCTTAATAAGATTGTTTTAATGTGATATAAGAAAAAAAAAACATAAGGCAGTAGATTCTGGAAATGTCTAATCTTGTGATAAAATTCAAGGCCTTTAAGTTTGAATTGTCTGACGACATACTTGTGCACCTAGTTTTGATCTCTCTTCCTACACAATTTAGTCAATTTAAAGTTTCATATAATACTCAAAAGGATAAATAGACTTTAAATGAGTTTATAGCTCAATGTGTGCAAGAAGAGGATAGACTGAAATGAGAGAAAATTGAAAGTGTTCAATTGGCATCTACCTTTAAAACTAAAATCTCTTCAAATAATCGAAAAAGGAGTAAGATTAAGGAAATTGTGGATGAAGTAACATCACAGTTGAAGAATTCAAAGACTTGTTTCTTTTGCAAGAAAATTATTTACATAGAAAAAGAATATTCCAAGTACGCTGGATGGCGTGAAAAGAAAGGTAAACTTCTCAACTTAGTTTGTTCATAAGTTAGTTTGTCTATGGTACCTAGTGACATTTGATGGATAGATAAGGTGCAACTACTCACGTAAGTAATACTATGTAGGATTGCCTAAGGAGACAAGCATTGATTGACGTTGAAAGATACATCTATGTGGGCAACGACATAAAGCAGCTATGGAGGCTATTGGTGTCTTTAGAATTCTATTAGATACTAAATTTTATTTTAAATTAGAGAAACATTTATTGTACCGTTATTTAAACAAAATTTAATTTTTATTTCTTATTTGGACATATCTAGATATAATTATTCTATTGAAAATGAAATTTGTAGTATTTCTCTAATTTCTAATATTATTGGAACTGGTACTCTAATTAATAAACTATACAAATTGAACAACCAAACCTCATGCAGCAACGAAAACCTGCATTTAAGTAATTTTGATACTAAGCGCAGATTAATAAATGAAAATTCATCAATGTTATAGCATAAGCGATTGGGTCATATTTCTAAACACAAAATTCAAAGGCTTGTGTCAAAAGAAATTCTTGTTTTCCTAGATTTACCATATTTTAAAATTTGTATGGAATGTATTAAGGAAAAACAAATGAATATAAGGAAAAGAGGTGTTTATTGGAGTAAAGAACCTTTAGAATTGATACATACAAACATTTGTGGTTCGTTTCCTACGACTTCATGGAATGATCAATAACATGCTTCATGGAATGATCAATAATATTTTATTAACTTTATAGATGACAATCCCATTACGGATATCTCTATTTAATTCATGAGAAGTCACAGTCTTTGGAAATTTTTTAAATTTTCAAGGCAGAAGTTGAAATCAATTAGGCAAGAAAATTAAGGTTATCAAATCTGATCGTGGAGGAGAATAATTTGGTAGAGACGATGGATCAAGTGAACAACATCCAAGACCTTTTGCAAAGTATTTGACAAAGTGTGGGATTACACCTCAATACACTATGTCGGGGATGCCAAGTCAAAATGATGTAGTTGAGATATGAAATTGAACTTTTAAGGATATGGTAAGAATTATGATTAGTCATTTTTATTTACCTGAATTGCTTTTGGGAGAAGCATTAAAGAATGCAGTATATATACTAAACAGAGTTTCTAGAAAAGTGGTAGCTAAGATTCCATACGAGTTGTGGACTGATAAGAAGCCTAGTATTAGGCACTTGCATGTCTGGGCACGTCCAGATGAAGAAAGGCCTTACAAGCCTAATGAAAAGAAGCTAGATTCAAGAACTATTAGTTTCTACTTTGTAGGTTACTCATAAAGATCGAGAGGTTTTAAGTTTTATGACTCCTCGAATAGATTCTTTTTTTAAATGGAGAATGCCAAATTTATTGAGGATGTTGATTATAGTGGGGGAAATCAACAAACAAATTGTGTTTGAAGAGAAATTTTATAATATTGATTCTAGTAAAAATAATAAGATTACTTTATCGAATGTGCTTCAACCTGTTAATTAGCATTATGGATAAAACACAATGATATTATCTTATGTTCAACAACCTCAAGTTGAAGTTCCCAAAAGAAGATCTAGCAGAGAAAGAAGAAATGCAATTTCAGATGATTATGTTGTTTATCTACAAGAGCATGATTTTGACATGGGATTGGAAGATGATCCTATAACTGTTAGTCAAGAGAAATCATGTCAAAACTCTGCTAAATAAATTGAAGCAACGGAAGATGAATTGAAGTATATGAAAGACAATGGTGTATGGAATCTTGTCAAGTAACACAAGTATCGATTTGTTGTAAATAAATTTTTTAAAACCAAACATGATTCAAAATTTAACATCGAAAGCTATAAAATGTGTCTAGTTGATAAGGGATTCACTCAAAAGGAAGGCATAGATTTTAAAGAGACTTTTTCATCAGTTTCATTAAACAACTCCTTTAGAATCATTATGACACTTGTAGCTCATTATGTTTCAAGGTTATATCAAGTGAACGTAAAGAAGGCATTTCTCAATAGAGATAATGAAGAAACAATATACATGGTGCAACCATAAACCTTTGAGTCTCAATATTCAAAGCACCTTGTATGTAAACTTAAGAAATTCATAGATGATTTAAACAGAATCTCATCACTGGTACCAAAAGTTTGATACGGTGATAACCTCATTTGATTTTAAGGAAAAAATCATTGATCAATGCATATATCTCATGTTATTCTTGTGCTATATGTAGATGACATTCTACAGGCAAGCAATGATGTAGGTTTATTGCAAGAAATCAAAAAAAAATTATCCAGTAAATTTGAAATAAAAGATCTTGGTGAGGCGTCCTTTGTTCTAGGTATAGAGATTCATAGGGATCGAACTAAAAATATTCTTGGATTGTCTCAAAAGACTTATTTTAATAAGGTGCTAAGTAGATTTAGTATGCAAATTGTGCACCAGGAGGTACACCCATGGTTAAAGATAATAAGTTTAGTTTGTGGTAATGTTCAAATTCGGACATAGAAAAGAAAGAGATAGATAAAATTCCATATGCATTAGCTATGGAAAGTTTCATATATGCACAAATTTGTATGCATCCAGATATTGCGTACATAATGAGAATGTTGGGGCGGTATTTAAGTAATTTGGGAATAGATCATTGAAAATATGAAAAATAGGTTATGAGGTATCGTTAAAGAACTAAAGATTACATGGTCACTTGTCGGAGGTTGGATTATTTAGAGATTGTAAGGTATTCTGATTCAATGTTACGGGATGTCTTGATAGTAAGAGATGTACGTCAGGTTATATTTTCATGATGGTTGGAGGAGTTGTTTCTTGGACAAGTGTGAAACAAACATTAATAGCTTCTTCTACAATGAAAGTCGAATTTATGTCCTTCCATGAAGCATTAAATCGGGGAATATGGTTAAGATATTTTATCACTAAAACGTAAATAATGGATGGTATAGAAAGGCCATTGAAAATTTATTGTGATAATAAGTCTGCTGAGTTATATTAGAAGAACATTTAAAGTTCATCAAAGTTAAAACATATAGAATTAAGTTTTTGATTAGGAAAGAAAGGGTTCAGAATCGTGTGTCAATTGAGCATATTAGTACAAACTTGATGATTGTGGATCCGCTCACGAAGGGTTTGCTACCTAAAGTGTTTAATGGGCATGAAACTCGTATGGGTATTGTCAAATTTGATAATGAGATATTTTAGAGGAAATTTGTCATTTTATTTATACTATTGATACGTTAAAGTTTACTTTCTATACAGACTGAGGTTTTATGAAATTTATGAATTTTGTGTGTTTATTGATAAATCTGAAAAATAAAGATATTAACTTTCTATTGTAGTTTTGCATAAGGTATAAGAAAGTGATATTGTATTGTTAAAGTCATAAGGTAGGACCATTTGAAAATAGGCATGACTTATATTATTTTATATGTAATTTTCATATCTGATCTATAATATTGGTATTGTTGATATTTGCTACTATTGCTGGGTTTAGTTTTGAATATATGTTATGAAGACTGCTTTGATCCAATATCAGTAGTATAGATGGACCAATTTATTTTGAGATATTTAAATCAAGATAGTAAAAATTTGTGCACACTAAAGTTTTATCTGTGTATGATTATTCAGAAATATATGTGGTCCAAGTGGGAGATTGTTAGTAATTTCTATTTTGTGGAATCACATATTAATATGGTAAAACTTACAGAAATCCCATCATGTTGACCCCTAATTACTCCTTATCCCCACTTTTATTAAAATTTCATAAAATCTCCTTTTTCAGTTTTTTGATACACAAATTTAAAAGAGATACATTTGAGCATATACATCTAACATAACAGCTAATATGCATTAAAAATATAAATAATAGAAATATTCATAATTAAGGAGTAAATCCGCTTCATTAGTTCAAAAATTCCTAGAAAAAACATAATTGATTTTAATGATTTCATTAAAAAATAATGGAGCTTCATTATTCTTTAAAAAACAATCATTATCCCTTCTTCTCTGTTTTTTCATTGTCATTCTTTTTTTTTCAATGATTCATAATGAATTGATACCATTGTCATAAAACTTCAACATCTAGGTAAATGAAGAGTCCATATATCATAAGCAACCCCATCCCCCTAAAAAGAAGTAAAAAAGAATTGTAACAAAATAAAAAATTGTCCAATTCATAGAATCACAAAAGCATCTCTCTAAAAAATTTGAAATTTGATATTAAAATCCACAAAGGTAAAACATTTTGTAAAGAGTTAAATAAATTCATTGAAATGAACAATGGAAATAAGGACAGACCGCACTGATCCGACATATTGAGAGATCCTATTAGCAATTGCAAAATTTATAGTGTATTTTACGATGTATCATTTGATCCATATATAAGATTGATGGCATTGTAATAGAAGATATACCAATGTCGATCTCAATTTCTATTTCAGAAAAAGTTAATAAATCTTTTTCCTCATAAGTTGTTTCACTATCGGATACCACAGTGTATGCTTGTTCAGCCATGATTAAAGAACTCCTACATTAAAAATACACATATATTTGTTGATTCAATTGATTGAAAAGAAATATCACCTTTCATCCATTTCATATTCCTTGTAAAAGATAAATCACATAACATATATCATGTTCATAAGAGACCAATGAAACTCTCTGTCCCTCACATACAAATAGCGCAAGAAAAGATAAATTAATCACTAATAGGGTCTACAGATATCTTACGTCTCACGAGAAAATTCTTGATCTTGAATCTTCTATGAAAAGTCCTAGGTTGTTCTTGAGAGGGTTTTTTTTAGAGAAGAGAGTGTATTTTAGGTGAAAAGTGATTGAATTATGTGTTAAAGGGCTTAAATAGGGGTGGAAAGTTGACCATTTTAACCCTGGATGCGTTATTTAATTTCAGTAAAATTTCCCAAATTGGACCCTTGGCGCGATGTGGCGCTAGCGTGCCATTTCACAGGACTTTGAAAATTGGGAAATTAAGGGATGGCGCGACGTGGAGCCATCGCGTTGCCCCTTTTTTATGACCTCGAACTTTGGCGTGACGCACAGAAAATCGCTCTAAGACACTGGAAAAGAACAATTCTGAATTTGGGCCCTGGCGTGACGCGCCATAATCGTGGACCCCTACTGGAATTTTCCAAATTCCATTTCCTCTTGTGGTGAGGTGCGCCACTGACTAATATGGCTCTGTTTTATGATGGGAACTTGAAATAGTCATAACTTCTGACCCGATTATCGGATTTGGGCGAATCTTATATCGATGGAAAGCTTATTGAATTTCCAACATGACAAAAAGTGAAAAACTGGAAAATTCATCATGGAATAGTTATCATTCAATTTATAATCTAATACTAGACATTCTTGGGACGAAATTAGCTAGGAAAAAGTACGGGATATTACAATATCTCCCCCTTGAGAACATTCATCCTCGAATGAGACTAACTGAGAAGAGAGAAAAGACAACTGACGTACATGCTGAACATGAATAACTGGAACATGATCTCATGACTGACATGAATTACAAGTTGAACATATAATAGTGAACATACATATCTGATGAATGTGTAACTGATTCAGGAATACATGACTGAGTGTTCTGAAGAACTATATTTCTCACAATGAGAATGCATGTCTGATGCATAATTATATAACTGATTCATAACTGAATATTCAATAGTACTTGACACCAAGTTTATAATGGGAACATGAGCATGAATTTGCATACCAAGTTTGTGATAAACACTGAACATGAAACTGAGTAAGCTTAAGGAGAACTGTTACCTTAAGCTTGATCTTAGTTGCCGAAGAAGAGGTGAGGATATTAGGTAAGCATATCTACTTCTGCTTCCCAAGTAGCTCCCTCGATGGACTGATTTCTCCAAAGAACTTTAACTAAAGGGAATTCTTTGTTCCTCAATCTATGAGTCTGATAGTCTAAGATTTCAACTGGAATCTTTTCATAAGAGAGAATATTCTGAATATCAATGCTCTGAATAGGGACTACAACTATTGGGACACCTATGCACTTCTTGATCAAAGAGACATAAAAGACTGGATGAACTGAGGCTAGATCTGAAGGCAATTCGAGCTCATATACTACCTTGCCGAATCAACTGAGAATCTTTAAGGGACCGACATATCAGTGACTGAGTTTCCCTTTATTTCTAAACCGCTTCACTCCCTTCATGGGAGAGATCTTTAGATATACATAGTCACTAATCTCAAACTTAAGATCTTTTCTACGAACATCTGCATAAGATTTCTGTCAGCTCTGAGCATCTCAGAGTATTTCTCCAATCAACTGGATTTTTTATAAGGCATCGAATACTAAGTCAGGCCCTATAACTGAGGCCTCACTAACTTTGAACCAACCAATTAGAGATCTACATCTCCTACCGTAGAGAGCTTCAAATGGAACTATCTGAATACTGGAATGATAGTTGTTGTTGTATGCAAACTCAATAAAAGATAAGTGGTCATCCCAACTTCCCTTGAAATCAATTGCACACTCCCTTAGAATATGTTTTAATTTCTGAATGTTCCTTTCAGCTTGACCATCTGTTTGAGGATGAAAGGTTGTACTGAGATAAACTTGGGTACCAAGACCCTTTTGGAATGCTTTCCAGAAATGAGAGGTGAATTGGGTACCTCTGTCTAAGATAATGGACAAGGAAACACCATGCAATATGACCAAATCATTGATGTAGAATTTGGCATAATCCTCGGCTGAATAAGAGGTATGAACTGGAAGGAAATAAGCTGATTTAGTCATTCTGTCTACAATGACCCAGACTGAATCATGCTGATGACAAGTTCGAGGCAAACCCATCACGAAATCCATGTTCACAACGTCCCACTTCCAAGTAGGAATATTGA
The DNA here is from genome assembly GCA_030864215.1 of Capsicum pubescens. NCBI lineage: Eukaryota > Viridiplantae > Streptophyta > Magnoliopsida > Solanales > Solanaceae > Capsicum > Capsicum pubescens. Next base: position 220,276,536 of record CM061541.1, read on the forward strand.
ACTCCTGTATGGACCCACTACGATTCTGATGCTCTATCTTAATGTGCTGACATGTAGAGCACTTAGCCACAGACTCTACAATGTGTCTATTCATCCCACTCCACCAATAGATTTACCGTAAGTCGCGGTACATCTTTGTGGCCCCTGGATGAATAGAGTAGCACGCACCATGCCCTTCTGCAAGAATTTACTGCCTTAAGTTATCTACACCTGGAACACAGATACGACCCTGATAACGAAGAACACTACTTCCCCCTTGGGAGAAAACCTCTATTTTCTGATCCTGAACTGACTCTTTCAACTTGACAAGGTTGGGATCTCTATCTTTCATTTCTTTCACCTCAGAAACTAAAGATGATTCTTAACTACTCTGAACCCATAAATCACCCTCATCTGTATCGACTAACCGAGCGCCTAGTCTGGAAAGCTTATGGACTTCCTTAGCTAAATTTTTTTACTGTTATCCACATGAGCAACACTACCCATAGACATTCTACTGAGAGCGTCGTCCACTATATTGGCCTTGCCTGGATGATAGAGGATACTCATGTCATAATCTTTCAAGAGCTCTAACCACTTTCTCTGACGAAGATTGAGATCTTTCTGAGGAAAGACATACTGAAGACTCTTATGATCTGTGAACACATCTACATGAACACCTATAGATAATGCCTCCAAATCTTCAAGGCAGAGACTACGGCTGCTAACTCAAGATCATGAGTAAGATAATTTCTCTCATGGGTCTTAAACTGTCTGGAGGAGTAGGCTATGACCTTACCATGCTGCATGAGAACCCAACCCAAACCTACTCTAGATGTATCATAATACACTACGAACCCATCTGAACTGTCTGGGAGAGCTAAGACTAGATCTGAGATGAGTCAAGTCTTCAACTCCTGAAAACTCTTCTCGCAAGGATCTCACCACTGAAACTTGACTTTCTTCTGAGTCAATCTAGACATAGGGGATGTAATAGAAGAAAATCCCTCAATAAACCATCAGTAATAGCCAACAAAACCCAAGAAACTCCTGATACCTGATGGGGAGACAGGTTTGGGCCAGTTTCTTACTACTTTGGTCTTTTGAGGATCAACTCTAATGCCATCATCGGAAATGATATGACCAAGGAATGCTACTGAACTTAGCCAAAATTCATACTTACTGAATTTGGCAACCAGCTGATGATCTCTGAGAGTCTAAAGTACTATTCTGAGATGGTCTGCATAATCATGCTCACTGCAGAAATAGACCAGAATATCATCTATGAAGACAATGATGAATATATCCAAGTACTTTTTGAACACTGAGAGAGATTACCTCCCTCTGACTTAGACTAACTAAAATTAAAGCTACCTATTTTCGCTCTCTTATTTTGCTTCTCTCTCATCTTAATCTTCTGCTCCTCTACCTGTTGAGCATGAGTCATGAGCTTGGCTAAAGTCATGTCACTATTCAGCATGGCAGATCTACACTCCTTAACCACGCTATCATTCACCCCTGAAATGAACTTACTCATTCTTTCCCTACTATCTGCAACCACATATGGGGCATATCTGGCTAATTGAGTAAACTTAAGAGAATACTCTTCACTGTCATATTTCCCTGCCTGGGGTTGATGAATTCTAGCACCTTAGTTTATCTAAGCTCTAGAGGGAAGAATCTATCAAGGAACGCTGAAGAAAACTCCTCCCACTCAACTGACTCTGCATCATCTGCCTATTCTGACTTCTACTCTTTGAACCAAGTGTGAGCAATATCCTGCAACTGATATGAAGCTAGCTCAGCACTCTCAACAGTAGTCACCCCCATGATGTTTGTCACCTTTTGCACCTGATCTAGGAATTCCTGAGGGTCCTCATCTGTCTTAGACCCTAGAAAAGATGGATGATTCATTCAGGTGAAATCTTGAATCCTGGTTGCAGCTGAATTGGCCAATGAATTGGCCGGAACGACAGTTGGTCATTCATTCTGAGCAGCAACTGAGTTAGAAAGAGTAGTGAATGCAGCTCGAAACTCTACATGAGAAACATGTTCGCCCAAAGGATCTTCGGGCTGAGAGGCTGACTGATTTCTGTTTCTTCTTTTAGGAGGCATGTAATATAGAAGAAAGGGAGAACGGTTTAGACTGAGAGATTGACTTAAGATTATGCTCACTGGCATCACATGAATACTGAAAGAGGGGAAACTGTTCCTAAAATATCTTACATCCTCCTGTACATAAATGTGGCGCGCAACACACCCATGTACAAGACTCTACTAGATGTGGCTTTCAGAATTCCTAAGACTCTATTGAACCTTAGTGTAATGCCCCGAAATTTCATCCCGAGATACCACACGGTGCTTAGGGCTACACGTAGCCCCAAGCTAACCCTCAGAGCTAGACACTATCTCAAGGAATTCAATTCAACAATAGTCATACACACCAAAGAGATATACCACAAGAGGAATACTGGAGAATACTAGACTGTACAACCAAAATATATTAAATTTCTATACATACCAACCCTCTAGTCTAGCAAAGTCTCTATACATCAAAATCAAGCAGCCATTGGTATAAACCCCCAACTGACTCAAAAAGTACTGAAAGCCATAACAACAGAATGATATCACTAAAAATATAGACACGATCCTCGAACCATGAGGACTCACCACTGAGGGAACGTAGTTGAGGTACTCGAATATCGCTAACGCGGTTGCGGCTGCATACCTGAACCTACATTACGAGAAAATATAGCCCATAGGAAAATATGTGGGTCAGCACTTTGGAATGTAATGAGTATGTGGGGGTGCATGCAATAATGCAAATATCATCATCAATTTCATAAAAATATGCATATGTACAATGATGGCTCACTTGGCTTGAGTAAGATTAAAACATACTTTTCATGATCTCATAGTAAATAAATCATATGATAAAAACCTCATAAATCATCATAAATAACTCAACTCTTCAACTCAAGACTCAGAGTGACTCTGTAATTCAAGAAACTCAACTCTTATGGACATGGGAGGTTCTTATAACCGACATAAACCAGCTGAGCTATATGGAGTCCAACATTTTACGCTCCTAAGGAGAGAACCCCACATTGGCAGGAGAGTCGTACTCTTGCCAGGGAGTACAACCTAAATTTAGTGATCACAATCTCATACTCAGCCTCTGGCCCACAATTATCAATATCAATCCTACGGTGGCACATAGTTTTAGGAAAATACCACATTTTTTGCTCGGTGCTAAATACTACTCTCAGACACAAGCGCAGAACGTGTTAGGAAATCCACCACAAACATCGCAAGGGTCTATCATGAAGACTAAATCAAATCTCTTTCTCATTTATCAAATCATAATTAATTTGTGGACTCCTAACTCGACTCAAATCAAATCAATCTTTCTCAATATCAAAATGTGTCAATTCATTAAATCAGGGCAACATCAAAAACTTTAAGGAAATATCGAGACTCATTGTAACAACTCAATCTCATGAATCAATACACTCAATAATCCAGTTTGTCATAAAGAAGCTTAAAGCTTGACACGTATCTTGAAAGCACTTGAAATATCAACTCATGGTAGAAATATGAAATTCACAATATTAAATATCAAGTCATAACTTGGGAATAGCAAAATAATTATGTATAACAAAGCTTGAACAATTTATATTCTCATAATCTAATGATGAAGTAATTTGGGTATAAACCCACTTGCAAAATCATATAAATCCATGATAGAAATCAAAGCTTTGGACACAAGAACAAAAGAATTGCTCTTGTTCAAAATCTCACATACCTTAATCTTTGAAATTGAATGAATTCTAGTGCTTGAGACTCTATCCGCACTTGTAAAAAATGATTATCGAAGCCCACACTATAAGGAACTTGATTCTTGAAGAAATCTTGAAGATTTATGGATGATTTTTGGAAGATTAAATTTTCTTGATTGAAACCCTAATATATATTTTTAAGAAAATTGGATGAGAGAATGAAGAAATTAGGGTTTGGATGGGGATTCTCATATTTATATAGGCCTCAAAAGATGGGAAAAGAAAAAAATACCGTTGCAAAAACATCCCTTAATTGCTGAAAAAAATAGTTGACAACATTCGTGACAAGCCGTCAAACTTGTGACAAGTCGTCACAAAATATCATCACAAAATATTGGATTTTGTGAATTTATGCTTATGGAGACGACATTTTGTGACAAGCCGTCAGGCTTGTGACAAGTCGTCACAAAATGTCGTCGCGAAATTTCCAAGGTGACACGCTGGAGTAAAATGGGCATAACTCTTTGCTCCGATACCGGATTTGGGTGAAATTGGTACCGTTGGAAAGATAATTCAATTATATATCTGTTAGTAGGTCATGAGCTCAATAATTCATAGTATAACGAGATATATGCTCATTTGAATTTTAATATGGCAATATCTTTTCCAAGAATTCAATCGGTAATGAATGTTTTGATTCACCTAATCGCTAGGACATCTTTGAGGCCTTAATATACATCACCCTTGATCAAAAAACAACCAAAGAACTATAATTTACTTCTCATGATCTTGAGTCATGGTTGCACTATTCGTTAGAGTATCGGGGTATTACACTTAGTCTCTGATACCAAGTTTATAACACCTCGGATCTGGTACCCGGAATGCTACACGGTGCCCATGACCCCGAAGGGCCACAAGCTAACCCATGACTGATATCTATATATGTACATTATATAATATGACATAATAATGTGGAAACATGCACTGAAAGGCCATAAGGTTCAATACTGAACATAATCTGAATGATATAACATTTGTATGCGGTAATAGAATACCTAAAATAAAATTGAAAATACTGAAGTCTGAAACATGATAGTCAAGAAAGCCTTTGACTAACTGAACTGTCTGAGTAAGGATCTGATGGGACATATCCCCAACTAACTCCAACTAATAAACTAATTAATGAGATAATAGGGAATAATCATGTCCTCAAATGATGAGGACTCACTTCTAACTCTGACTGCTAAAACAGGAATCTACTGCTGATCTGGAGCTCGTGTCTCTGAACCTATGGTATAAGACACCATAGCAAAAATGCATCAGTACTTTGAATGTACTGGTATGCATGTGAGGTAGGCTGAATGCATGGGGTTCATATGCATGAACAATAATAATAACTGACTAACTATCATGAGCGTGAGAATGCATGGATGGGACATAACAACTGACACTAATACTGTGATAACATGATTACTGAATCTGAATATAACTGATAACATGAGTAACTGTATCTAACAGTCCTTAATCTGATGGAACTATCTGAGTTCTGTACTGTGTCTGAGTTGACTTTAACTGACAGTCCTAAATTCTGAAGAACTATCTGAGTTCTTTTTTACTGAGACTGATATTGAGATTGTGGGAGGTAGTCATCTAACCGACATGCCCCAAATGATGCATTATAGCTGAATTGGGTCCAATCTATGCCCTGAGTAGAACAATGCCAATACCGCGCCACTGGTAAGGACAACATGCGAGTAACCCTAATATAATAGGTAACTCTAGTGAGAACAGTGGAAACCCTCATATAGCAGGCTAAGTCAGCTCATCTACCCTTATATAGTAGGCTATGATATCTCAACCTATGTTGGCTACGTAGTTTTGTAGTGCAAAGATTGCTTCTAAGAATCACACCCTCACATAACAGGTGAGTTCCCATCCTTGGGTTCACTCGATGCTAAATTCTACTCCCATCTGAATAGACACTGAACATAATTTACTGAACTGAACATGGATTGAGTTACTGAATTCTGGTGACTGGCGGAATATTACTGATATCTAACAACTAACTGAGTTCATGAGATAATGGAGATTTCCTGAGTCATAAGACTGTCTGAAGTCTAAGGATTCATAGCTTGACTGAGAGTGTCATGGAAACATGACATGGCTCTAGGCACACAGCTAATATTTTGGGTACAAGTAACCCCAGGACTCGATGGAAGGAAAACTGACCAAGCATAACTTACTTGAACATATAACTACCATCATAATCCATAATACATTTATATAAGCATTCCATCAAAACATGTGATAGGCATAACTTGTACATACATAAGGATTTCATGATATCATACTAGTTGCGCATTGTTCCTTCATCTAGGCATTTAATCAAACACATGGTAGGCATAGCACATGTAGACAACATTATACAATAATTAATCATCATGATTCATCTCTAATTTAATTATCTAGGATCTATTCATAGGTTCACATGAATATACATCTATACAAATCAATTCCACATAAAATTGATCACCCAACATGGATTTGAATTTAATTGATCATTCTCAACATAAACAAAACAAACCCAACATGAAATTCATAAAGAAATCCATAAACTTAAACTTAGAAAAGATTTTTTGGCTTCATGGACAAAAGGAGTCCATGAATGAACACAACGCATACCTTAGTTCGGGATTTCATGAAGATTGACGGAGGAAATTCTTGATTCTGAATCTTCTATGAAAAGACCTAGGTTGTTCTTGAGAGGTTTTTTTTTTGAAAGAAGAGAGTGTATTTTGGGTGAAAAGTGGCTGAATTACGTGTTAAAGGGCCTAAATAGGGGTGGAAAGTTAACCCTTTTAACCCTGGACGCGTCATTTAATTTCAGTAAAATTTCCTGAATTGAATCCTTGGCGCGACGCACCGCTATCGCGCCGTGTCACTGGACTTTGAAAATTGGGAAATTGAGGGATGGCGCAATGCGGAGCCATCATGTTGTTCCTTCTTTTGCGACCTGAATTTTTGGCGCGACGCGGAGGAAATTGCGCTAAAACACTAGAAAAGGACAATTCTGAATTTGGGCCCTGGCGGGATGCGTCATAATCGTGGACCTCTACTAGAATTTTCCAAATGCCATTTCCTCTTGTGGTGCTGTGTGCCACTGACTAATATGGCACTGTTTTACAATGAGAACTTGAAATAGTCATAACTTCTGACCCGGTTATCAGATTTGGGAAAATCTTATATCGATGGAAAGCTTATTGAATTTCCCACATGAAAAAAAAGTTAAAATCATGAAAATTCCTCATGGAATAGTTATCATTCAATTTAGAATCTAATACTAGATATTCTTGGGATGAAATTAGATAGGAAAAAGTATGTGGTATTACAGATACATAATACATTGGCTAGACCAAAAAGGAGATACATATTTTTCTGAATATAATGAAGTTTAGATTATCTTATTTCGTGTTATCAAATTCATATTTTTTCTCAAAATTAAAATTCTTGTATAGCAATGAAACTCAATCAACCGATACTTTGAATCATTCAATTACTAGCCATTATATTTGTACAAGACAATAATTGTTGTTTATATCAATCAATTCAATATAACAGTAGATACATGTTATATTAGATATACTTATTATAAATGATAAGACACATTTGACACATAACTAGAATTGGTGGTATAATACTCATCTAACATATGCATTCAAGGTGAAAAAAAATTGTTAAACGTTATTTTTGTACATAACTTTAGAAATATATAACCTCGTTAATACCTAAAATACATTACTAATGTTTAATTTCATTTGCTATATTTGTTATTTATGTATCTAGTGTAAATACATTACATTATATTTTTTACTATAAAAACATAAATGTAAGAGATACAAAATATACATTTGTATCAGACACAAAAAATTAAGATATATTATGTATCTTCATTATATAATTATGTAGCTCAGTGTAAATACATTACATTATACTTTTCCTATAAAAAATTTAAATATAAGAGATATGAAATATACATTTGTATCGGATAAATGTTTAATTTAATTTTTGTATATTCATGTATCCAACACATATTATAGTCTAAAACAAGTTATAATAATATATTTGATACATATATGTTATAATTATGCATTCGATACATATTATAAAAAGGTTAATACATATGAAGGAATAAATAGAATTGCTGGATTTAAACAATTTAGCATCAATTAAAATAAACAAAATAGTATCAACATTTTGTCTTTGTGAGCAAAACAAAAAAATCAGTCAAGATAGTTGTAGTTGTAACAACCAAAAAGATAATTACAAAGTTGTGCATAACCAACAAAACTATAACTATTCAACAGTAACCATGTCATCTTCGTTTGGTGGTTTGAAGTCGGGTTTTGATCTTGGTGGGTCTTCGTTGTCACTAAAATATCCATTCTCCATCTTTATAACTCCATAATTGCATAAAAAGGAGGCATATCTTAAAAGATGGCATTGAGCAACAACCCCAGATGATGATAAGTCTAATCTAACACTCAGACCCTTGGTGAAAAAAGCCACAAATACCCCCACAATCCCTGCATCATGAATTGTAAGAAAATAACAAAAACACAAATTTTGATAAATAAAAAAATAATGAAAAAATAAAGTGATACATACAGATTGTCAAAGTGCATGAATATATTAATATGGGAATGGATGGTAGTGTTATGGATATATTAATATGAGAGTCAAAGTATGCGCTATGGATAAACGTGGAGAGAGAAGGAGGAGGGAATTTTTCAATGAGAATTAGGGTACTAATGGTATTGAAAATGGGTACAACAAATATAGGAGTTTGTGTTTCTAGATTATGCATTGTAGAGTTTGTTTTCTAAAAATTATTATGAAGGAGGAGGAGGAGGTTAGACATTAAGGGGTCGTTTGATTGGGAACAAGTTATCCAAAGGATAATTAATCTCAAAATTAATTATTTCGGGATTAGTTATCCTACCATATGTATGGGATAACTTATCCCATCACTAAGGCATAAATGGTGGGACAAGTAATCCCTCCACTAACTTACGCCATCAACCAAACATGGGATAAAATAATCCCACAGTTTATCCTGGAACTAATATAACTTATACCTCACATCAAACGACCTCTAATGGTATTACATAGGTGGAGAAAAAATCTTCAGTCAATTTTTAGGAGACAATTAATATATCCTAATTTTTAGGGTGAAAATAATATATCTGATAATTTAAAGAGAGAATGTAAATTAGGAATTTTAGTAATTAATCAAAAAGTCAGGGATAACTATTAATACAGTTCTTATACCATATTATTACAGTCCCTATACAACATTTATTGTTCTATACATATATGTTATATATGTACGTATTCTATAAAAAAAATACAATTCTTACAGATT